>OX456524.1:28029693-28632193 GCA_949748255.1 Eustalomyia histrio | reverse complement strand
AGCAAAATCGGTGCAGCGGTTAAAAAGTTATGGGTGAAAATGTGAAGATACCTCTAAATTTTCCATATAAATTGGTGTATTTTAGTACAATTTCATAGCAGCGACTGGTATATAATATATTTTCTCATATTTTTTTTACCAATCGCTTAGAAATTAATAATATTTTGTATACCTCAAATGTTTTTCACCTCAAAAAATTTTTTTTACCACTAAAATTTTTTTTCATCACAAAAAAATTTTTTCACCTAAAAAAATTTTTTCATCTCAAAATTTTTTTCACGTAAAAAATTCGTTTCCGCATCCAAAAAAGTTTTTCACCTCAAAAAATTTTTTTCACCTCCATAGGTTCACTTCAAAAGTTTTTTACATTGTTTGTATCAAAAACAATAGAGAACATTGGTGGAGGGTATTCAAAGATTCGGCACAGCCGAATGAATTTAAGCCTTTTTTACCCTTCACCAAATTAAAATTAATTTATTGTTTAATATATGGCAAAAGTAATTCAAAATGACTTATAATTTACGGATATAAATGCTAAAAAAAATACTTTTCTTTTGAGTATAATCTTGTGGGGAGGATCTCGCAAACTGAATTTTTATTTATCCCTAAAATGGGAGAAAATATTGTGGGTCAATTATGAAAAATTTACACAGAGAAAATCAATCGTGCCGAAATTAATTATTATAACATATTTGCATTAACATCTTATTTTTTACGAGCATTTTTAAATTAAGTAAATATGATTCTTGTTAAAATAAACTTTTTCGTATTTTAATTAATATTTCGATCATTTATATTTTTTCTTTTTTGCATTTTAAAAATAAGTAGAAACATAATTAAAACAAAAAGAAAACAAACTTAGTTTGATTTCAGGACTATTTCTATTTTATTTAATTATGTTTTTATTTATGTATGCACATATACAATTTATTTTTTTTAATTTCCATTAAAACTATTAAATTTGTTATTCGGTTTTTGTATACGTCGAAGGGAATAACTCCTTTGAAAGAATTGTGTGTATTTTAGTTTTGTTACAATAACAAAATCGACGCAATTCTTTTGGCGGAATTATTCCTTTCAACTAAGGGGGCTAAGTGGTATTTTTGTGTAGATAATGTTATAAAATGCCAACCTTTGGACACGTACCTTTTATTGTTAAGATTCAGGAGCTCAAAAAGTTGGAGTTTTTTTGTTATTTTTCTAATGTAAAATATATCACAACAAAAAACAAAGTACGTGGTAAAATGTTAGACTCTTCTGACGTTTTCCAAACCATAATTTTATTTTATTAGCCATTAAACTAAGTGCAAACTGGCCCCTTAAATCAGAACCCAAAGAAAAATTATGGGTTAAATATTCGCCTTTTCTGATATTTTACAATCGACAATATTATTTTACTACCCAATTGAACTAACTGCAGATACACACACAAAAATTAACTTTTAGTACCTTTGAATCTTAAAATCCAAAATAAAAGGGGACAAATATTTGCCTTTTTAGAAATTTTCTAACACATAATATTATTTTATAAAGTAATTGAACAAAATACAAGTTGTGCAAAAGAACTTTGGCCTTTGAACCCTCTGAACAATAAAGTTCTGACTTACACAAAATTCAACCTTTTGCCCCCCTGAATCTTAACAGTATAAAAGGGGTCAAAAGAGAAAGGCCCATATTTCGAAAATACAATTTGATGAAAGTGTTTGACTGTATATTTGGATTTAGAATTCCAAAATACATTAAAAATTTTTGTAGAAGTCTAAGGAAACACCTTGTCGTGTACTGTAATTATCTACGTTCTATTGACAGTGAGTGTAATGATGTTTTTGATGAGAAAGATGAGAGTGTATGTGTTTATTATCATACTATCCTTAAATGCAAAAAAGGTATATATATTTATATTAGAAACGAATCACAATTAAAACAACAGACTACATATTATAAGATTCTAAGTATTTTGTTTTATCATACGAGTACTTTATATTGTCGCCTGTCGTTGCAATTGTAACTTTTCTAAATGTTGGTACTACATACATTGTTTATAATTCACAAAAAACAAAACATCATAAGATGTTTATGTTTTGCTATTAACTTTTTACATTAACATATTTACATATTTTATTGTGTGGCAATTTAGAAACAAAGTGCAATAATAATGTTATGTTTTTTCATGTACGCATATTTTAGTTTTAAGTATTATGTAAATAAATATCATAATTATGTTTACGTAAATAAAGTTTTATTTCTTACAACAATTAAATATGTTAATTTGTTAGAGAGTACATATATAAAATATAATTGTTTTTAAATTTTGTTGAAAGACAAAATTTAAGTAGCATTAAGCGGACACAAACAAAATTTAAAATTGTTTTTTATTTTTTTTTTTTATGAAAACATATTTGACTTTCATTTCTATGATACTGTTCTTTAAATGTTGCTATGGGTTGTATTTGTTTAATGCAATAAAATATAATATTTACTTACGTTTCTGAAAATTTATTAACTTGGCAGAAAATATTTGAGTTTTTTTCACATCGCTTTATTTATACTTTTAAAAAAATTCAAACTATAAATGGTGTTTGCAAATATTTCCAACAATTTTTTGTTGATCACTTTTGTTCTGTTTTCTATTTGGTGTAGTGTCAGAAAGCAATATAAAAGTTTTGTTTATTTTAAATGGCTCCCTGAATAAAAGAGAAATATTGAAATGCCAACTTTTGGTTAACTATTGCACAAATGAAACAACATCATAAATGTTCTTGTTTACAAAAAAAAAATCTTTTTTTCAAAAATAATTTTGCGGGTAAATTTTCCATATAAATTTATCTTTTTTATTTATATAGGGTTTTAATTAAAAATCAAATATTGTAATAGTTTTTATATTGCAATCAAAGTATCTCCGTTGGCAACCCGTAATTTCGCTGAAATTTGGATATACGATAGGGAAGGGAAAATTTTTGGACATGTATTTTTAAAGGGTGGAAAAAAAGATTTTTGTATACAGTAACATACCTGAAATTCAAGTACGTATATTTAAAGTGCCTAATAATATTGATGCCCATATTACCTTAGATTAAAGTCCAGAGCTACCACCTATTTAAAATATAACAACTATAGTCGAAATTTGGATTATGGGGGAAATTTTCATATTTTTTTTAAAAAAGGTCTAAACTGACCCATGCAAATGGCACATATATTGTAAAAATGTTATGTGAAATAATTCCTCTTAATATATGTTGGTTGAAAGCTCCAGCGCTCGAAATGAAAGAATACTGTTTTTGTTAAGAAATATATTTTTTTATTCAATATAATCTCCTAGAAGCTCAATACACTTGTTCCAATGATCTTCCAACAATTTTATCCCATCCCATTCCGGAATCTCTGCAAAATAACCGTCTACGGCTGCTATGGCCTCTTCGTTCTTCCAAAAGGCTGCAATAATATTCAGAGTTGATTGTTTTACCTTTCTGAAGATAATCAATCAACAAAATTCCTTTTGCATCCCAAAAAACTGATGCCATAACCTTCTTTGCTGATCGTTGTGACTTCACCTGCTTTGGAGCTGAACAACCAGCTTCAGTCCACTGTAAACGATCTTGTTTCAATTTAGGATTATGGTGGTAGATCCAAGTCTCATCCATAGTTATAAAACGACGCAAGAAGTCGGTTTTATTCGGCTTAAAACGCTCAAAATTACGCTGAGAATTTGTTTTCGATCCAGTTTTTGTTGAATTGTTAATGTGTGCGGCACTAACTCTCCAAACAGTTTTTTCATACGTAATTCTTCATGTAAAATATGGAGTACTCGTTTGTCTGAGATGCCTATGACATTAGCAATTTCACGCTTAGTCAAACTTGGATCTTCACTAACCATATTATGTACCTGCTCAATGATTTCTGCTGTGGTTGCAGTTTTTGGTCGTCCTTCGCGTGGATCTTCTTCAAGGCTGGTACGACCCGTTTAAATTCACCAGCCCAAAATTCAACGGTGCGTTTTGAAGGTGAGGACTCCTTATACACTTCTAACAATTGTTCATAAATTTCCTTTGCTTTTAAAACCTTCAAAACAAAGAATCTAATAATGACTGCACGATATTCAATTTTTTCCATATTAAAAAAAATCAATGACACGTCAACTTCAAATGGTTTGTAATCAAAGAAAGAATTGACAGAATGACTTGCAACTTTGCATGTGTTCTCAGGACAGTTATACCAACTTGAGAAAAAAAAGTTTGAAGCTAGCAGTGCCATCTCTTGGTGAGCGCTTCAACTTTTCAACCAACCTGTATTTTATTGTGAGTATCCAAAAAATGAATATAGCTTAGATGTACTTTTAGACTAGTTTTTGAATCATATTCATAAAAATATTTAAAAAATTAAAATTTTAAGCGGACATAAAATTCAACTGTATCCACACAGCGCCAAACCTTTGAGGGAATCTACTATTCTAACTTAATATAATGGGGGGAATAAATATTACCCTATCGGAAAGCACTGCCATTTGTACAATTGGCATCGTATGCCAGTTAGGTTTTGACATTCTTAAATTAGACACGTGCGAAATTTATAGTAAAAAATAATGAGTCGCTATACACTTCAAGAACGCAAGATTTTGGAACTCTACAACGAAATGAATAATTTTCGATCAAAATTAATCATGAACGGCGGGGCCACAAAAACAAACAAAATTCTCAGTTAAGCAAAATGTAATCAAGAGAGACCAAATTTGCATTATTTGTCTGACATAAGTATACACAAATAATGTAAACAAAATCTATTAGAGTCATAACATAACATTTAAAAATTAACCAGTTTTCACTTTTAACAAAATTTTTAGCGAAAGAAAATCAGATGATGGTTTTTGTCCCATCATGTATTTGGGGCGCCTAAAGCAATCTGAAAAAACAATATAAATTTTTTTAATTAGAAATGTTAGAATTTATTGAAAAAGGGTTTTCATTAAAATACATGTAAATGTAAACAACTAAAGTTGGTCAGTATATTTCATCTTTACTACACTCAGAATATTATATAGTTTACTGTTTAATAAAAAAAGTTTTCCCTTCCATTTAAACATAAAGGAACATACATTTGTTTTTCGAAGAAATATCTATATTAACTTTTTTATACATTTATTCGAAATAATTTACTTTCATTTACTGATTTTTTTTCAATGTCATTTATTTTTTTCATTTGTTTGAAATTTAATAAAAATTTGCCCACAAAACGGAAACTTGTGGTTTATTAGTGTCCGTAACAGTTATTCCTTATTTAAATTTTGTTTGCTGTCTGTTTCAAAAAAAACATATATTTAAAAAATTTTAATTTGTTTTTTTTTATTGAAATTGGTTGTACATATACAAATTTTTTCAATTCAAATTACAAGAACTTCATAAACACACATACATACACAAACACATTCACACAAAAAGTGTCTATAGCTATGCACATACATTTTGTATTGTACGAGTATTTAAAAAAACAAAAAATAGAAAAAGTGAAATAATTTCAAATAAATGATAAAAACATTTATTTTTTAAGGAATTTGTAGGTAAAATTTTGACATTTATTTTAAATTATTATACTATTTGTTTCTTACGGATGTGTCAGTTGATTAATTAACATTTAAAAATAAATAACAAAAGGCATTTAATTTAAATGAAAATTAAGTAAACCGTTTTTTAAATGAAATATCATTTTTTGTAAATGACATTTTCTGTTATTTTAACTTACAAACTATTTTAAGTGTACACAAATTAACGTGAATTATTTCTCATGCAACTTTTCTCATTTAAGTTGTGTTTTAAATAAAAAATATTAACAATATAAGACGGGAAGAATGATGATGACGGTCGTAGATGACCAGAAAATTAATTTCTTTCGGATAGTGTATAATTTTTTTTTTTTTGGCACGAAGACAAAACTTATTATGTTAACACACATTTAAAAAAGCACAATAAGTGATAATATAGAAGAAGTTGAAATTAATTAACAATTTCATATTTTTATAATGTTCATTGCATTTTTTCCGACTTAGCGGACATTTCAAGGGCAAAATAATTTTCCAGTTGTTTATTTAAAAAATTAACCGATCATTTATAAATGATTAAATTGTTAAAATTGTTTTTCATCTTTTTTATATTTATTTAAATAATAAATTATATATAAATACGCATTTTCTGTTAAAGTTATTGTAATATTTTCATTTAAAATAATTTGTTAAAAACTGGTTGCTATTTTTGTATAAATAATTGTCAGATAGTTAAAATAAACAAAATAAATGAAAAGTAGTTTATTTTTACTTGTTGACGGTTAAAAACGAAATAAAGGCATAATCATTACTTTTAACCGATTTTGTAGTTAATTAAAAATAAAAATAGTTAAAAAAATAACGAAAATATCATTTGTTTTTACGGATTTATGGTTACTTTTTTAACAATTACAATAAATGAAAAATCAATTATTATTTACGGATATTGTAAGTTAATTTATTTACATTTACAAATAACTGAAAAGTTCTTTTGATTTAAATGAAAAGTTAATTCAAAAATTTTAAGATGATTTATATTCATTTTAAATTACATTTTCAGTTAATTTAAACTACAAAATATTTTAAGTGTGAACTACTACTAATACGTCATTATTAAAAACTGTATAACAAATATATGCTATTACATGATGAAGTTTAGACTTCACTGCATGTAACGCCATGAAGTGACTGGTTAAATTTAATAAATCTGATTTAAAGCAAACAGAACAAAACAAAATTATTAACTTTTTTCTAGTCAAAATTGACTGTGTTAATGTATAATATTATAAAAAATTTCTTATCTTGTGAATATATGCCTTTTATAAATTAATTACCATTTTGGGGTATCATTCAACGTACAGTGACGCAACTAATGAAAGCCCAAATGTATGCCCTACTTTTAAACAATACTATGAACCTTTCAAATATTTTTCAAATTTGTGTATAATTTTTAATATTTTTTGTTTTACAGTTTTCAAATTAAACTTTTACATCTTTTTTTTGTGTAAAACCCACTAATGTATGTCATGCTAAATATGCACAATGAAAAAATATGCACATTTACTTACATACATATTTGGTATGTTCTACAACATTGAGTATTTACAAAACATTAAGTTTTTATAACTTCCTTCAATAAAAAAAAAAATAATTTTCTGTAGAAATTTTTTACAGGTGAATTTTTAGTTGTTGTTGTTTTTTTTTAGTGGTTTAATGGTCTATTTATATACTTTGTTTCCTTTTTCATTGTATATTTTTGTGAGATTTTTTTTCTTTTACCATTATTTTTGGTTTTCATTTTCATTACAGATTTTCAAATTGCATGAAAATTGAAAATAACAAAAGCATTAAACTTAAGTGTAACAAATAAAATGTAAACAAAAACAAAAATAAAAGAAAATACTACTCAAATCTAATGCAATTTTATTACTTGCACCAGAAGCAACATTAATGAAATATCCAAATAACAAAAAAACTAGGGTAAGGGTCGGTAATACTGCATAAAATTGTAAAAATCCACTAAAATCTCAACTGAACTCCAATAAAAGTAAGGGAGTCAATGGAATACTTGTTATTGTAGCAAAAGTGCATACATACATTACAATTGTTTTGGTCGAGTTGGGAATGAAAGGTTTCACAAGTGACACTATTTTACTTAATGTACATTAATGGTTTGATCATGAGTAAAATTATCGGTAGTGTGTAAAACAAAGAAAACCAAAAAATACAAACACTAAAGCTTAAAATAAACGTATTAGGAAATGTAAGGTTTTATGGTTTTAAGTGCTAAAGTTAAAGTAGAAACTAAAAAAAATAATGATTATAGATTTGCTGTGATTACTTTGATTTTGGAAAGAAAATAAATATTAACCCTCTACTGCCTGAATTTTGATTTACAACAAATAATGAAACCATATGTTTGACATGAAAAATAAATAACGCACATTGGGGTAAAACAATAAAATTTATGGCATAAATTAATATCTAGATTATAAATATATGGAATCAAAGTGAAATTAATATCTTGAAAATTTAGTAAAAATGCAAGAAAACTTAAAAAATATATAATATTCTTTTTAGAATTGAATTAAATCCTGTCTTTTTTAAATTATAAAATTTATTTTTATTATACAGTTTATCGAGGGTATTGAAACAAATGTTAGTTTTTCAGTAGAGGCAAACAATTACTTTGCGTCAAAATTCTTTAATATTTGTTTAATATCACTACTGAAGACTATGCATAAAAATAATATAATATTTTACGTTAGTTGAGGCGCCATGGTTGATAGAGGGTATTGCACAGTAAACACAAATTATATAATTTTCAATTTTATTAAAGTTTTAACGTCAAAGACAAAAAGGACAGTTTTTTAGGAGAGGTACAAATTTAAAGTCAAAAAGACAAACACAAAATTAATTTATGTCCCAATTCAGCAATATTTGTTAAATATGACTACTGACGCGCCATGGTTGATAAAGGGTATTGCATTTGAAAGAATTAAAATATTTTTTGGCTAATAGAGGATATTGCACAGTAAATACAAATTATATTATTTGCAATTTTTTAAAGTTTTAACGTCAAAAACAAAAAAACAGTTTTTTAGGAGAGGTAAAAGTTTAAAGTCAAAAAGACAGACACAAATTTAATTTATGTCCCAATTCAGCAATATTTGTTAAATATGACTACTGACGCGCCATGGTTGATAGAGCGTATTGCATTTGAAAAAATTCAAATATTTTTTGGCTGATAGAGGGTATTGCACAGTAAATAAAAATTGAATAATTTGCAATTTTATTAAAGTCAAATTCAGCAATTCAGCAATATTTGTTAAATATGTCTACTGACGCGCCATGGTTGATAAAGGGTATTGCATTTTAAAAAACTCAAATATTTTTTGGCTGATAGAGGGTATTGCATAGTAATTACAAATTATATAATTTGCAATTTTATTAAAGTCAAAAAGACAGACAAACAATTAATTAATGTCCCAATTCAGCAATATTTGTTAAATATGACTACTAACGGTTGATAGAGGGTATTGCATTGTAAAAAAATTATATAAATTGCAATTTTATTAAAGAGGCAAAATGCCCAAATTCTTCAATATTTGTTAAATATGACTACTGAAAGCTATGTATTAAAAGAATATATTGTTTTAAGTTATTTAAGGCGCCATTGAAAACTTCAAATATTTTTTTTCTAAATAACAAAATAATTAAAAATAAACAAAATAATTCGATTAGATATTGCTTCATCTCTTCATGTGATGAAAAAAATTACATAAAATAAATATTGTGGATATTTTCATGTACTAGGCTGAATTTGAAGTTTAAAAGTTTGTGAGGGCTTTGGTTCAGTATCTCTTGCGTATTCTTTAATTCGGTTGGGTAAGTTATTGTATTCTTCATCAAAATTTACTTAAAATTTATCATCACCATTTGGTGTATACTTTAATTAATTGTCCAACTTGTTGGATAATTTTTAGTGCGACCAGATCTAATGCGCATAAGTTTGGCATTAGACCTATAATTTAAATACACTGTTTTATTGATAACGGAATCATTAAATTTTACTGTTTCTCGCGCTTCTTTTGTTATTTTGATATAGTCTATAGGATTTATTTTTTTTTTTTTAGTTTGAGTTCTATTTTAACATGTACACTGAACTTTTTGCAAAATTTTTTTTTATTTAATTTAGATGTTCAAATCTATTGACTGAATACAGGAGACACTTATAAATAAGCTTTTGAATTATCTAGGTATCTTAAGTGCATTTGTATAAACAGTAGTAGGAAACAACTTCGTAGTAAAAATATATTTTTAATAAGTCGTTAACCATAATGTGGTTAATAGAGGGTATTGCATTCGAAAATATATCTTAAGGTTGATTGAAGAAAAACAATTTTTTTTTGTATTTAAAAAATACTAAAATTGATTTTTCTCTGAAATTTTTGTCAGTGATGAACAGTTTTCCCTTGAACATTGATTTACAAGAAATTGTATCATTTAGGGTATTTAAAATACTACTGAAATTTATTATATTGAAAAACGGTGGCATAAAAAAATATATTTTATTGCCAAAAATTTAAATAAAAAATAAAATTTTTGAATTATAACAAATGGCGAAAATTGAATTTGCTATCATCATGCAGTGAAAAAAAAGGGAAATGAGAAGAAAAGTGCATGGAAAATATTGCATTTACAGGACTCCTAAAGGACATAGCCCTTGTACGAATTATTATCCGTGAAAATATGTCAAAATAACAAAATTTTTTGTAAATATATTTACGAAAAATGGTTTATTTTACTAAAGTTTTCTGTAGTTTTTACAATAATTTCGTATTTTTATGCATGTATTATTATGAGTGTGGAAACTTGGTCCAACGAGAGCTGTAAGCGTGACCAAAAATTTTAGGAGTATTTTTCAAACTGTTTGAAATAAAAATATACAGTTTTTATTTATTTGCATTGACACAATTTGAAGTAATTAAAAATATTTGTTAAAATTCACATTCGATTTCTAACAATTTTTTTTTTTGAAATATTTGTAAATTGTCACTTTTCATATAAAATTTCTTTGAAAATAAAAATTAAAGTAACAAAAATATAACAAAAAATTTTTTTATTTACAAAATTCAATTTTGTTGCCTTTTTAAAAAATATTTTTTTTTGTATTGACAAAAATGTTCTATGGAAGATGTTCAATATTACAAACAGAATTATTACAAACAGAGCGCCCCGGTAGGCTAGTTGGTAGCGTGCTAGCTTATCAGTGCGGGGGTCGTGGATTCGATTACCACCAGAGGCTCTGGTCTGTTTTCGCTACAACGAGCCAAAAGCCTGTGTTGCTTGTGCTCGGTTAGGGTATTAAGAATTTTTAATTTTATTCTGTATATATTTTAAGTATTAGTTACGGCGGCAAATATGATAAATAAGTAAAAACAAAGTGGACTTACCTTGAAAAATTTCGAGAGAAAATGAAAAAAGAAAATCTGAAAATCTGAAAAAGAACAAAATTTATTTTAATACATATATTAAATTGAATTATGTAAACTGTCTTTCTTTTAACCAAATTAATTAATAATATGCAGAATATAAAAAAAAATGTGTCAACGAAAGATATTTTTTGATACCAAATACTTGAATTATTATATAATTTGAATAATAATATTCCTTTCTTTTAATTGCAATCATATTTATTGTTTGAGTTGAGAGAGATCATGTTAAAACAATCGAAATAATTTTATATTTGTAGCAATCATTAGTATAATTTCGCCAACAGCAAAATGTTCAGTGTACCTAATCGTTAATTTAACGTCGTTCTTGTTTGAGATTTTGTTATTAAAAGTTGTGAGATGGAAAAATGATGCTCATTAAAAATACTCTGGACATCATTACAATGAGTTTGTGATGATATGTATAACTACTAAAAATATCAGACTCGATTTAGAATCACTTCCTGATTACACAATTCAGCACAAAAAAAAAATACGTGGTTCCGACGATTGATTCTTGTTAAGGAGATCAAAAAATATGCACGTGCGTCGGCGTTTTGATAGTTTACTTTGGAATTTAATTTTAGAGGCGGTTAAAATTTCCCAGCTCTGGCCTGTTCTTGGAGCATATCGGTATATAAAACTATGTTTTCTTAACATCTGAGGGGTAGGGGTATGTTCAGCAAATTCTTAGATAATGGTATGACAAATATTTCTGTATAACATATTAACCCTCTAACTTCCTCTCATAACGGCATTTTTGGCTTTATTCTAACAAATTGTAAAAAACACCCCGAAAAATAGGAAGGGCGGGGATGAAAAGTTATACAAAAATGTTGGCCATAAAATTCTACTATATATGTCAGAACACACTAAACCCAAAACTTATCACAAATACCAAAAACCAATAAAATTTAAGATTGCTCATCAGATTTCTAGTCACGATACACGTATACTTTTTTTTGGTCTCCTTAACAAGAATCAATTGTAGGAACCCCGTAATTTTGGAAAAAGTTTAAAATTGTTTTACAGTGTTGTATTTAACGATGTCTTTCCGTGACTCCATGTAAATCTTGTAGTCCAACCACAGCTCGCAAATAGAAAGATATTTGGATGAAATTTAGTTTATAAATTTTAATTGTCCAGAGGTCGAACACTGTTAAAATTGCTCCATATTTAGACCTACCATTTATAGAAGGGTCATATCTAAATTGAGCTTAAATGGTACTTAGACACACAGAACCGTAGCTATCTATTTGAGATTTGGGTTGTAACTGTTATTTGGGCAATAAATCATGCTCCCAAAATTAAAAGTAAAGAGGACCATATTTGGACCCACTCCCTACAGAAACAAACTTCCAAAATATTTGCTTAATTGGACTTTTTATACCATTGAGATCTTTCTGCATATCGTTTGCCAAGATCATAAAATAATAATCAGATTCCTTTCCGAAATGCAAACCGCTTTCTAAAGTATGATATAAATTATATTTGGTGTGGAGTATTATATAATTACTATACCCTACTTAAATTTTTAGCAAAAAATTTAGTAAAACTACAGTTTTATTTGTAATTATACTGAGTGTAAAATTTCAAATTATAGATTATGGGGGAATCTAGTTCACATATATTAAACAAGTGTATGAGTAAAACATTAAAAAAAATTCCGAAGTTCCAAGGCCTCACCAAGTGAGTTTTTAGATTGAGATAACCTTTTCACCGGGGTGATGTAAAGCCAGATGTAGTCTAAATTTTGGTATCTTCCCTTCCATTAGTTTTAATATATGGTCCATTTTCAAAATCGGGAGGGGACGAAAGAGCTCCATCTTTACAACTTCTGATAAAGCGGGGTTTACATAACACCACAAGTCATGGGTTCTGTCAAAGCAACGAGTCAGAAAGTAAAAATCTTAAACACAATTTGTCTGATACGTACAAAAAATCCGATAACAAATTTTTGGACAAATTGATTTCTTACACTCAGAATATTATGTAGTTAACTGTTTGTAGTTTAATAAAAAAGTTTTCCGTTCCATTTAAAAATAAAGGAAGATACATTTATTTTTCAAAGAAACATCTATATTAACTTTTTTATACATTTATTCGAAATAATTTACTATCATTTACCGATTTTTTTCAGTTTCATTTATTTTTTTAATTTGTTTGAAATTGAATAAAAATTTACCCACAAAACGGAAACTTGTGGTTTATTAGTGTCCGTAACAGTTATTACAAATTTAAATTTTGTTTGCTGTCTGTTTCAAAAAAAAATATTCAAAAAATTTCAATTTGTTTTTTTATTTAAATTGGTTGTATATATATAAAATTTTTCAATACAATTTACAAGAACTTCATAAACACATATACAAATACATTCACACAAAAAGTGTTTATAGCTTCATATGCATACATACATTTTGTATTGTACGAGTATATTAAAAAAAAAAAAAACAAAAAATACAAAAACGGAAATAATTTCAAATAAATGAAAAAAACATTAATTTTTTAAGGATTGGTGAGTAAAATTTTGACATTTATTTTAACTGATTATATCAGTTGTTTCTTACGGATGTGTCAGTTGATTAATCAACATTTAAAAATAAATAACAAATGGCATTTAATTTAAATGAAAATTAAGTAGACCGGTTTTAAAATGAAATATCATTTCTTTTAAATGATATTTTCAGTTATTTTAACTTACAAACTTTTTTAAGTATAGTTTTCAAAATATTTCATAAAATTATGAGAATCAAATGGTATCAGTGTTGCATTTGCTTAACACAAAGAAAAACACAACAAACAAAAACAGCTGTTTTCATCTAAATTCATAAGATTTCCATTTGAAGGGTTAAATGCATAGCGGTTTACCAAAGAGATATTTTTGACAAGTGCATTATTTCATAGGAAAATTAGATGAAAAATCAGATAATGTAAACTCCACTTAAGGAAGTTAAAACATCTACCGAGTAATAGCAGAGACATGCAAGTATTTTATTTCACAATAAATTTGTAAAAGAACTAAATATTTTTATTATTAAAGATAATTAATCGATATTTCAACAAAAAAAAAATTTGTTTTAAAATTAATCAAATCCATTTTAAACACGTATAATCTGCATGTCCTAAGTAATCAATGGTTTGCACTGGTGTTTTTTTAAAAATTAATTTAAAGTAATATGGTCAATATTTAAAAATTCTTCTTACCTATTTAATTGATTACTGCAATTCATAGTTTTGTTTTCCCAGAAATTATAATACAGCTTTAAAAATATTCTAATACAAATTTTAATTCTCTTGAAAAACCATACTTCACATTCTCAAAGTTACCCATAACTAAATTAAATATTTAATTTTTTTAATACAAGTTATTTTAAATTAAACCACACATGACCATTTATAAAATTTTCTTTTATGTGCTACATATTTTAATATCTGCTTTCTAAAAGTAAAACAATAATAAATAAAAATCTACTGTGTATTGTAATGTATTTATTACACATCTCTAATCGTTGATTACACATCTCTAATAATTTATCGTTGAATCAGATGTTTTTAGAATCAGCTGTGTTATTTTATTTTTTTATTAGTAAATAAACAATATATTATGTATGTATGTGTAAGCATATAATTGCATGTAAATAGATAGAATAAGGATTAGATTTAAGTACCGTTATTTTAGTTTATAAGGAGACAAATTTTGTAATAAAGGATCATTCTAAATACGAAACTTAGCCGAGCAATTGGCTCTTTGTTTCATGGAAAAAAGAACCACCAGCACTCCAAGTAGTGCTTTGCCTTGGTGCTTGTTAGTGCCGGCATTAATAGTAGTGCCAGTGGCGTTTCAAACGCCGGCCAACAAAAATAAGCAAATTAAAAATAGGGAACGGAATTTTTATTTGTTTAAATGACCTCCAGTCATTACATGGCGATCCTGCCTAATTTGGGAAAAACTTCTGTGCCGGTCACAGGAAACAATTACACCACAGCACCTACCAATACAGCAAAGACTCCGGCAAAACAACAACCACAACCAATTACCATCGAGGAATATTTGAAGCGGCAGCAGCGCAGAACAGAGGAAAGATTGACTGCAATCCCGCCAACACAAAAGCCAAAGAGAAGAAGAGCAGGCAGAATTGTAAAGCTGCGAAGAAAATTGGCAGCGCTAAAAAATATTGTGTCGTCCGAAACACCACCATCTTGGGAACGGGCCACTGAAATTTGGAAGCAAATCGATGCTATCACTAAGGAGTTAAAAGCTCACAAAAACAAATAATCTTTTTAAAAAAAGAATAATGTAAAAAAAAAATAAAACAACAACACGCCATAATGTGGCATTAAAAATAATTTTTATTTTAAATTTTTTTTATTTATACAAAGCATATTATATAAAAATAAAAACACAACACTTGATTTTAAAGTTTGAAGGAAATATTTACTTGAATTTAAAAACTTTAAATTGAAAACTTTAAAAATTTATTAAATTAACACTTGTAAAAAATAAAAGAAAAAGCACATTAAAAGAAAATACGAAAAAGTCATCTACCGATCAGCTGACGATTAAACGTCAATCATCGCAGAGCTGTATTGTATAGATAATCTAATCACTGAACACCCACCACTAGAGGGTTGTATTAGAGTACTCGGTAACCATACACTTATAAAAATTATTGAAGTAGAATAATATATTTTTTTTTAAAACTAATTTTATTTTGTTTAAGACAAATATTGGAATGAAATAACCATTTTTTTTTTTTTTTTTGTAAATTAATACACATGGAGAAATTAAGGTATTAAATTAACAAATTTTTTTATATTAATTAGTTTTTTTCTATTATCATTTTTATAAATGAGTTTTATAAATGAATGTATTGAGGAGTTAGAAAAGCTCAAATTGAATATAAAAAAGAGCAAAAACAGAATTTATGAGGAAAAATATAGGGAAGGTAAATTAGAAAGATTAGAGTTTTTAAAACAGAGCGTTGAAGAGTTCACTAAAGATAGTGAAGATAAAAATAGTGAAACACTTAAAACAGAATTTGAAATTTTGCACAAGGAATTAATCGAAATAATTGAAAACATAAATATAAAGAAGAAAGATACTGAACAGGATAGGCAAGAAGGTAATTTACCAAAAATGGCTAATTTTGATATTGGTATAGTTAGTAAAAACCTACAAGTTTTTAAAGGTTCTTACGAATACTTAGAGGATTTCATAACTCAATCAGAATTGTTACATGATTTGATAAAACAAGAAGATAGAGAAATATTCGTTAAGTACATCTACAATTTTAAATTATCGGTACATGTGCGAAGTATTTTAGGTCGTTTAAACCGACCAGTAACTTTTGATGATTTAAAAAAAGCATTGGAAAGCGCTTTTCATAATCCGAAAACGCTTCAACAAGTTCTGACAGAGTTAGGTACAACAAAGCAAGATAAGAGTAGCATATCTGATTTAAGGAAGAAAATTGCCGAACTTCCAGACCATATGAGTAATTTTGATATTAAAAGTTTACCAAGCCCTACACAAGATGCTAAAGATGCTATCTACAAAGTGAGTGATAGTGTTGCGCTAAATGTATTTATGAAAGGAGTTAATGTTGAATATCAACCACTTTTATTGGCAAATATGCCAAAAACATTAAATGAAGCAGTTGAGAGATGCATGACGGCAGAAAGAAATTTAGGAGTAGATAATATGAACCTATTTCGCATAGATAGCCGTTCAAGTAACAATTTTAGAAAAAACAATGATTTTAATAACAATTATAGAAACAACAATGGTTTTAACAACAATTATAGAAACAATTATGGTTTTAACAACAATTATAGAAACAACAATATTTCAAACAACAATTATAGAAAAAACAATGGTTATAACTACAATTACAGGAACAACAATGGTTCAAACAACAATTACAGAAACACCAATGGTGCGAACAACAATTTTAAAAAAATAATGGCGATTTTGGAAACAACAATTACAACAATAAAAATAATGGCAACAACAGTTTCAAAAATAGTAATTATAATCAAAATAAAAACCCCACTAGAAACAACGGTTTCAATGGAAATAGCGATAACAGCAAGAAAGCACAAAATAGTAAAAATAACGCATACAAGTCTTTACACTACAATGCTGATGAGGGAAACTAAGAGGGCCGGGTAACGAAAAAAGTTGCCCAATGAGGCCAAAGTTAACAATTTATAAAATATCGAGCAACATAAATGTATACATAACTTTAGAATGTTGTAATATTAATAGGAGTCTAAAATTTTTAGTTGATACGGGGGCGGATATTTCAATATGTAAGAATAAAAATTTCTCTAATATAAATACAACAGAAATTGTCAGATTAACCGGTATAACAAAAGAAGCCGTCGATTGTATAGGCACAAAAAGTTTAAATCTAAAAATTATAGAAGAAACTTTTCAACACAGTTTTCACATTGTGGAAAATGATTTTCCAACCCAAACCGATGGAATAATCGGACGGGACATTTTGGAAAAACACTTATGTAAGATAGATTTTGAAACATACACAATCACTTTTAATATAAATGAGAAGGAGGTTGTCATACCAATGAATTCGAGGACAATTCAACCAATAAACATGGTTGTACCAGCAAGAACAGAGGCAATCATTCCTCTTGATGTAGAAGTAAATGAAGAGAGCATTGTGCTGAGTAAGGAGTTAGCCGAAGGTGTATTTTTAGGAAATTCCTTAATACCCGCGAAAGGCATAGCACATGTTAAAATACTGAATACTACTGACAACAGTGTGATTTTTAAAAGTGCTAGTTGCAAAATAAAACCACTAAAAAATTATAATGTATATTCGACAGGGAAATCAAGTCAGCCTGA
Organism: Eustalomyia histrio; assembly: GCA_949748255.1. Taxonomy (NCBI): domain Eukaryota; kingdom Metazoa; phylum Arthropoda; class Insecta; order Diptera; family Anthomyiidae; genus Eustalomyia; species Eustalomyia histrio. The sequence continues at coordinate 28,614,300 of OX456524.1, read as the reverse complement.
CGGTGACAGATTAAGTACACTTTTGAAAATTTTAGATATTGGGGGAAGTGACCCACATGCAGAAAAATCTCTAAGAGAAATTTTTAAAGAATTTCAAGATGTTTTCCATCTTCCAGGGGAAGAACTTAGTGTTAATAGTTTTTATAGACAACAAATACAAACAACAGATTCAACACCGGTGTATATAAAAAACTACAGACTTCCACAGACACAAGTAGAGGAAATAAATAATCAGGTTGACCAATTATTAGGCGACAACGTAATTGAGAATTCGGTTAGCCCATACAATTCACCACTACTGGTGGTACCGAAAAGGTCACCAGATGATACAAAAAAATGGCGTCTAGTAGTAGATTTCCGTAAACTAAACGAGAAGATAGTCAACGACAAATTTCCGCTAACAAGAATAGAAGATGTGCTCGACAAACTTGTTAGAGCCAAATATTTTTCAACGCTGGACATGACCAGTTCATTCCATCAAATAAAATTACATAAAAATTCACGCCCTTTGACAGCATTTTCCACAGGAAATGGTCATTACCAATTCAAGCGACCGTTTGAAAAATTGCGCTTAGTGGCTTAGATGCTGAAGCTTTTTTATATGTGGATGACATTATTGTATTTGGATGCAGTTTAAAGCACCACAACGACAATTTAATAAAAGTTTTTCAAAGGTTAATGAAATACAACCTCAAATTAAATGCAAGCAAGTGCAGTTTTTTAAAACCAGAGGTAGTGTATCTTGGGCACCTCATAACAAATAAAGGAATTACGACAGATCCAGCTAAGAATGACGTAATTAGAAACTACCCAGTTCCGACAAGTGCAGATGAAGTAAGAAGATTTGTGGCTTTCTGCAATCACTATCGCCGATTTATACCAAAATTTGCGGACATAGCTAAAAATTTAAATGCACTATTAAAGAAAAACAAACCTTTTCTATGGAACAAAGAATGTCAAGACTCGTTCGAAACACTAAAAGAAAAGCTTATGAAACCACCAATACTTCGATACCCAGATTTTACCAAACCATTCATTTTACCCACAGATGCGTCAAATTATGCTTTTGGTGCAGTTTTATAGCAAGGTGAAGTTGGAACAGATTTACCAATTTCATACGCGAGCAAATCATTATCAAAACATGACCTAAACAAACCCACAATAGAAAAGGAGTTGTTAGCTATTCATTGGGGGATTAATTTTTTTAGACCTTACCTATATGGTAGAGATTTTATCGTAGTCACCGACCACAGACCGTTAATTTCTCTATTTTCACACAAAAACCCGTCGTCAAAAATGACACGAATTAGAATGGATTTATCTGATTACAATTTCGAAATACAATACAAGAAAGGAAAAATGAATACGAATGCGGATGCATTATCAAGAATAGTTTTGAATAGCGACACATCGAGAGCAATGATCCCAGAAGCGGATGAATCAGCTAAGAAGGTGTTAGCAATAACCAGAAGCAAGAAAAAACAATTGGAAAATGAAAATAACCCTCACATTACAAACAATGCAAAATGTACGTCCGAGCAAAGGCCTGATCAACTTTTTGTCTGGGACTGCACATCAATATCAGATTTACGTAAAACAAGAAAACTTAAGTTTCAAATACATAAAGATTTTAAAAATAATTTAATAGAAGTATCGGATAATGAAATCATAGCAAGTTGCAGCGATAATTCATCGAGCACAACGTTGACGTTGAAGAAACTGTTATCAAAAATGCGTGATTTAAGAATAACCGAGCTAGCGTTAAGTAAAAACGATGAAATATTTAAAACCATGGCCATGGACAAATTTAAAAATTTATACATCAAATTACAATTGAAAACGAAAACAAATTTAAAAATATTAATATATGAAGAACCAAAACGAGTACTTTGCAAAGAAACACAGATGAAACTTATCAATGAATACCACAATTCAACTCATGGAGGACATTTGGGCATCAGAAAGACGGTTTTGAAGCTGAAGCAGCGCTACATATGGAGGAATATGAGCAAAATGGTAAAACAACATATTTTGAATTGCAAACAATGCAAAATAAATAAACAAACTAAACATACAAAAGAAAAAATGATGTTAACAGACACACCAGGAACTAGTTTTGAGGTGGTGTCAATCGATACGGTTGGACCTTTGCGTTTGTCAAACTACAACCGATACATACTTACAATTCAATGCGAACTTACAAAATACGTGGTAGCATTTCCTATGGAGACTAAAGAGGCGAGAACAGTGGCAAAAACACTGGTAGAACAATTTATTTTGAAATACGGTAATTTCAAAATCTTAAAATCAGATAAGGGTACTGAATTCACAAACGAATTAATGTCAGAAATATGCAAATTGTTAGATATAAAACAAATTTTTAGCACACCTTACCATCATGAGACTTTGGGCTCAATAGAACGAAATCATAGAGTACTCAATGAATTCTTATTAAACTTCTGTAAAGATAGTGAATGGGATAATTGGGTTCAATATTTTACATTCGCGTACAATACAACGCCACACATAGATACAAATTACACGCCATATGAATTGGTCTTTGGGAAGTTACCTTACCTGCCAAATGATAAAATTAGAAGTAATGAAAAAATTTACAATATAGAAAACTATGCAAAAGAATTAAGGCAAAGATTAAAATTTTCTTTAGAGAAAGCAAAAGAATATTTAGAAATAGCTAAAGTGAGTAGAGTAAATAAATTTCGAAACACAAAATCACTTAATTTAGAAGTAGGAGAGCTAGTGCTACTAAGAACAGTGAATAGGAAGAAAAACCAGGCACCATATCATGGGCCATACAGGATAATAGAAAAACAAGGAGTTAATTCTATTCTAGATATAGGAGGTAAAATGAGAAAATATCATAATAATATGTTAAAGAAATATAATTAAATGAATTGTATTATAAAAAAAAAAAAAATATTTATAATTTTTTTTTTTTTTCAATAAAGGGTGAGGGTGTAATGTATTTATTACACATCTCTAATCGTTGATTACACATCTCTAATAATTTATCGTTGAATCAGATGTTTTTAGAATCAGCTGTGTTATTTTATTTTTTTATTAGTAAATAAACAATATATTATGTATGTATGTGTAAGCATATAATTGCATGTAAATAGATAGAATAAGGATTAGATTTAAGTACCGTTATTTTAGTTTATAAGGAGACAAATTTTGTAATAAAGGATCATTCTAAATACGAAACTTAGCCGAGCAATTGGCTCTTTGTTTCCTTGTAAATAGAACCACCAGCACTCCAAGTAGTGCTTTGCCTTGGCGCTTGTTAGTGCCGGCATTAATAGTAGTGCCAGTGGCGTTTTAAACGCCGGCCAACAAAAATAAGCAAATTAAAAATAGGGAACGGAATTTGTATTTGTTTAAATGACCTCCAGTCATTACAGTATATAAGAAAATTGGTTGTAAAGGTAGAACAAAAAAAAATTAAATTTTTTATTCTCTAAGGGGCAACAAAATAGAATTTTTCTTGTCATCATAGAGAAAGCATCCAATAGAAGCAAAACAAAAACAACACATATAAACATTTTATTGTACATGCCATACGGCATTGTTGGCCAACACAAATTTTATTTTCAATTTTTTATACTTTCCAAATCCTTTAGCTGTTAGTAACTGGTGTCGGCATGTTGTTCTAGATCTAGAGCTCAACATTGTTTTTCACTTTCTCTCTACATAATGTCATTGTGTACAATATATATATTTTTTTTTGTCGAACAATATTGTAGTTTTTTACATACTTTGTACAAAAAAAAATGTATGGAAAAAATGTGTAAGCCCAGAGTATATGCTATATTTTGTTTGTAACATTCTAGTGTTGGCAATGCAGCAACGCCTGTTAACTAAATTTTTTGGTATGTAAAAAAAAAACAAACCCGAAAATGAAGAAAAAAGCATCTCCTGTTCTAAGTTTTTTGTGTTTTTGTCTAAAATTGTTTGTATTTTTGTTTCTGGTTTCATTTGTTTTTCAATTTCATTGGCTGTTACTAAAAAGCTGTACAAGAATTTATTTGACCCAATTTTTACTGGCGCGAAATTTTTGTTGGTCCTTACAATGACATTTGTACAAATTTTTTTAGTATTTCGTTTAATTAAATATTATTCTAAATAGTTTGAAAAAAATATACAATTTAGTCACTGTGATATGAAACAGATTTGTTCTGTAGTGGACATACTTAATACCCTTGAAGTATGCAGTATTTTTTAACATTGTTTATATTATAAATTCACGAGACTTACTTCACGAGACACCGGTTATGCTTTAATTTTATGATTAAAATTTGTAATAAATTTAATTAAATTATTTTTGTAAAACACATAATTTTCAACATTTCCCGTCATCAAATTTTTGTGTGCAGCGCCCCAAGTAGGTTAATCACAAAAAATGGGCTAATTCACGCCAGGAACGTAGAAATTAGAGTTTAACAAGAGGAAAAGTACTATATTAATTCTTCAAAGTCGAAATAAAACGTAGTAGAGAACATTTAATAAGAATATATTTATGTGATAGGTAAAGGAGTTAAATAGTAAAATAAAAAACTTTAAGATAGCCTTGCGGTGCTACAAATGACTAGTCCACACCGTCTGCCCTTCTCCTTCTGAATGTAGTGCTCGAAGATCCCACCCCTAATGGTTCCATTGTGTGTAGCGGCTGACATCGCTGTGGAGACATTTAAGGTAGATCCTGCAATTTCTAACTTGTCTGCCAGCTGTTTTCCAAAAAAGTCCCTGTGACCGGGGACCCATACCAAAGGAATCAAGGTGTGATAACTTAACCTTGACAGTTCTTCCATACAGTTGCCGACTAGGAAATAAGATGTAATATACGAACTCAGGGCGTAAGCTTGGCTATCACGAAGATACCCACAGTTTCTCAAGGTCTAATCGTACCTAAGTATATGCAAGCTTCCTTAACAACCATAATCTCCGCCTAAAAGACAGTTACATGATCAGATAACCCCAACAAAAATAACAAGAAAATACCTCAACGCCTACCCCAATACTCATCTCTGAACTGTTGGTGTATACCCTGATGTCAAAACCAGCTGTTGGATTTCATCTGTCCCATTCACCTCTAGAAGAAAAGCTGGCTCGAAAAGGTGTATTAAAGTAAATCCAAGGAGTATAGTAGTCAGATTTTATTCTGAGTTGTGGAGGCAGTTGGTTGAAAAGTATAGCATGTTTGTAGGTTCGCACTTCTAATAGAAGCCGCCATCAAATACAAATCAAAAGAATTAATATCAAGCATTGAGAGCTTCGGAGGGAGAAATCGTTATCCCACCAGTAATTTCAATACAAGCCGATCGCTGAACCTGCTTCCTAAACACCTGGTTAGGAAACATGAAAAGAGTGCGCCTATTTAGATTTCCCGATAGTTTCGAAGCTAAAACCCTGATTCAGAACGACGGCATGAAGTCGAATTTTTTTTTTTGTTGTACAAAAAAAAACATATTCGGAGAAGGCTAGTTTGCAGCCCTTAAGCCACGTAACTATGAAGGTACCGATTTTGCTGTAATGGTGAGAAGATCTAGTTCTGTTTTCTTCGTATTAACAGCTATTGACTCAGTTGCTGAGAATATCCAGAGCGATGGACATGGTGTCACTTATCACATCCAGAAATACTCCTGATTCTAGTATCACCACATCGTACGCCTAAGCAACGACTTTAACGGCCTGCTTTTCTAAGTTTATGAGAACTGTGTTAATAACCTTAAACCACATTAGGAAAGAGATTGCTCAACATTGGCGTGTTTATCTCCTAACCACTCTATTAACCAGACGAGCATCGGCAATTCGAGAGGTCAGTATGGTCACTATTCAGTCGCTGGCAAATCTTTCAACACCCACATCAAACAGGATGTTCTGTATTGCATCAGTTCTGACATTGTTAAAAGCTCCTTCTATATCTAAGAAAGCAGCCAGTTCGTATTCCAAAGTTCCCTCCAGCGTAGTTTTTGTTAAACGGCCCTTGAGATTTACATGTTGACTGCTAGAGAACTACAGTGGTCTCTCAAGTTTCTGCAAAGCACTTAAAAATTATAAAAATTAGGAAAACTGCCACTAATGTGTAAAAAAAAATTATTTAAAATTAATGAAAAATCAACACATACAACGGTTTTACCCATCGAATTTACAATATAAAGTATTTTTTATGGATGTCAGGGAATCAATGGAAAGAATAATTTTTCAAAGACGGAACGATGTAGAATGAAATGGAAAAGAACGGAAATTAGAGCACGAAGCACGGGGAGCCAAATGTCATGCAATGGGGAGCAAATGGAATAAATATATACAGCACTGTTTCTCTATCTGAGGCGAAAAGTTTTCGCATCGAGAAATTTGTCGTCACCCTCCTTTGTAAAGGGTGACTTAATAGATGATAGGATTGATTGCATTTTTACTGTAAATTTTTTAGAACTTTTAACTTTTTAGGCTGTGGTAATAAATAACTAATTCTATACAAATACAAAGCCAAGCAAGGTTGGGTTTTACAAGTTTTTTGCAAAAACTTTACCGATGCGAGAAATACAGGAACAAGGTACTGGATATTTGTGTGTATTAAATTGTATATATCTTTCCTTTTTTTTTGCCTATTGCAGCGATTTATCTCTTTTGAACTTTTCATTTCTGTCGAATTATTAATTGGAATGGATCATTATTGTTATTAGTTAAAAAAAACATCATTATCAGATTTCTATTGCCAACTTTCACGCCAAAATTCTAATTCACCTACTTAAATGTCTAATTAAATAAAAAAAATAAAACCTTGTTGTAAAATTTACGTAAATCTATAATTATGTACAAATATATATTATGAAAAATTTATCAACTTTTAATCGGTGCATGAAAAGTTTTGTTGGTATTTGTTGCTTGTATTTATTTTATTTTAACTCATTTTATATTCCAGCTCTTGTTGTGTATGCAGGATTTATCATTTTCTTGCTAAAAGTGAAATCTTAAACAAATAACACAAAATAATACTTTTAATCGAAAAACTTTTGCATTAAGAAGGAAAAGTTTTACATTAAAGGTTTTAACAACAAAACAGAACAACAAATACCAATAACAGCAAATAAAACAATTACAACAAAAGCATATTGTAAACTCTTAACTGGAAATAAAAAAAAAAATGATAAAAAAAAAAAAAAATATGGTGAACAAAAACCAAGAGCATTTTATTACAAATAAAGCTGTGTTCGTTAACAAATGATGCTACTGTCACTCACTGGTGGAAGAAATATGGAAAAACGCAGCACCACGAATACTACACACACACAAACAAAAAAGTAGACATCAACGTCAGCAACAAGAGGTGCTTATTGTCACTTAAAAATTATACAAGTTGTTAACAAAAATATAATAATAAATACTTGTATAAATTTATAGAAAAACTCATGCAAAAAAAACAAACATTTGCTATGAGATTGAATTGAAAGAAAAATTCCAACCAAGCAGTTATAGTTTTTTAGCTTTTTTGTTTTAAGGAGCATAACTTTAGGATGATAAGTAGAGAGAACATAGCGGTGTTGAAATCCAATCCATATACAATAACAAAACTAAAGGTGTCATGGCAAAATGTTGTTGGTTTTTGCAAAAACTTGAAACATAAAATTCTTAAAAACAGCAAAAATATTATTTACATACTTTAAGAAGAAAAATAACAAAAAAAAAAACAAATATACAAGAAATATTGTTAACCCTTTGAAAGCAGCAATAGTTTTTTGATTTTTTTTTTTGGGGTCTCCTGAAAGCAAGCAAAGTTTTACATAATGTAAAGTATCTTGCCAGCAAGATTTTTTTAGATTTGGGAACTGGTAGAAGTCACAGGGAGCTAAATCAGTAGAATAAGGTGGGTGGCCAAGCAATTTGTACCTTAATTCGTTAAATTTTGCCATTGTTAAAATAAATATTATAAATATTATCAATCATAATCATCCCAGCAAAACCACACATTACCAAATAATGGGTAAAGTAATGTATAGCCATAGGGGCCGATGGATTACTTTACACCTTACTTTATTGATGAATTTTATACGCGATGAGCCTCAAAGTAATATATATACCCATAACTTTAGAGGTGATAATGTAAGGGGTTACTTATATGATTACGAGAATAGAAAAAGTAATGTGTCTAAAAATAGATTTTTAAAAAAGAGGAATTTTTATAAAAAAAAAATTATTACAAATATTTTATTTAAATTATTTGTAATTAAAAATAATGTGGTCAAGATGGTAATCGAACCACGGTAATCTGGTTGCCTGCCAAGAACTCTACCCACTGAGCTATCGACGCATATAGTATTTGATTGCTTTAAACTTAAATGAATTGTTGCGCTTAGTTTTTTCGCTGGTGTTATCAAAACAAACATACAAAAAAAGACAAAGAAATGTATCTAAAAATAGATTTTCAAAAATATTTCAATTATTACTTTGCATTTATAAATCATATTTTATGTATTGCAAACTTAATGCTTGCAAATAATGAAAAAGTAACGAGCTATCATTAACGCATGAGAATATTGCACCTATTACCAAAGTTTTGCTGGGATACATTACCATATGTAATTATTAGGGCTGAGATTTTCATGCACTAAGAAATCGAAAATATGCGCTTAAAATATGCATTAAAAAAACCAAAATATGCACTTAAAAAATAAGAAATATGCAGTAAAACTTAAAAAATTTCAATAAATAAAAACGTTTTTTTTTTTTTTTTTTAATTTTATTAAAAACAAAAAAATAAAAAATTCAGTCTATTGTTATTCAAAGGTACAACATAATTGAAAAACTTAAATAACAGATTTAAATTATCAAAAGTAAAACTTTGTCTGTTCGGACGCAAAAAACTTTTGTACATAGAAAATGATCTCTCAACGTCAACCGAAGTTGTAGGAGCATACTTGAAGGAAGCCAATTCATTTGGAGAATACTCATTTTCTAATTCAGATATTGTCTCACAATATCTACAAATGCTAATTAATTTTTAATGTTATTTAAATTTAATATTTCTTTTACTTTTTTAAATGCATACGAATCGGTATCAACAAGCTCTCAATAACATTCTTAAATTGCTCAAAGTTTTTTGAAAAGTATTTTACAGCATCTGACCACGTGCCCCATCTTGTAAATACTGTCTGCGGTGAAAGGGGAATCAAGGGATACATTTCTTTAAAAATTGCAACTCGTGAAGGAGCCTTTAAAAATATTTTTTTTTTTTCGGTATGAAACCAATAAATCAATATTATCGAATTTGCTTCTAATTTTCTCTGCAACGGGGTGTAACCCATGTGCCAAGCAGGTAACATAAAACAGTTTTGTATAAAATATTTTAAGGCTTTTGGCAGCCTTAACCATGTAAGGTGCTGCATCGATTAAAAACAGAAGAATCTGCTTTTTGTCAAAATCTTGACCCAATAAATTTATTGAATCATGGAAAGCACGAGCTATCGTAGCATGGTTGGCATGGTTCTAATTCCACAACGGTAAGCAAGAATTTATTTTTGGAAACTTCTTTATCTTTATCCAAAACTTCGACAATAACATTTGCAACGTAACGCCCTTCTGTATCAGTTGTTTCTACTATCGACACCCATAAATATTTGCTTTTCAAAAAGGAACAGATTTTTTCTAGTTCGGAGTCATAAATTTTGTCCACATAATTTTTTGTAAGAATAGACTGGCAAGGGATAGTCTCATTTATGTATGATTTAAAGAAATTTCTAAAATTTTCGTTACATAATTTGTTTAAGGGTATGTCAGCGGAAATAAATGCTTCACATAAGTCCATACAAAACTTATTTCTTGCCTCTGTATGATTAAGCAGCGATTGGGAAGACTTTTCTGTAACACGCTCGAGCAGCTCCTTGTGTGTTTTTGACTTTTTAAGTATTGCTCAACCAAAAGCTTGCTTTCGTGACTCACAGATTTATTGCAAACTTTGCAATAAATTATTTGACCATCAGATTTAAAGACATTGTTAAATTCGTTAACGTATTTCATTGTGATGGAAGAATTTGTAGGCTTAATCTTCGGCATATTTCCTGTAAAAAAAAATTGGTAAAACAAAAGATACGTTGTAAACTGTAAAATATACTCACAATTAAATATCGAACAATTAATGGACAAATTTCATTTAAATTATTGTTTTCAATGTTAAAATTTTATTACTTCACGTTAAAATTAAGAAGAATCTAGTTTTTCTCAAAAATACTTTGCAAAACAATGTAAAAATTACATATGTATATATTTTTATTTGAAAATTGAATGTCAATTAATGTGTTATCATGCGACATCAAGTTATGTAGTATATGCGTCTTCTCCTAATGTGAAGTTGTATTTTAAGCAGAGCACCAAAAGAATTTATTGATTTATTTTGTTTATTTGGAAATTTTTTGAAAAATCACTCAAAAATTTCAAAATATGCAAAAATATGTATCAATAAATTTAAAATATGCAAAAAATATGAATTTTAAACAAAAATATGCATTTTCAAAAATATGCAAAAACAAATTGATGCCATTTAACGCAAATTTATTGATTCGGAAAGATAATTGGTCGACATTGTTCATAGACTATCGACAAAAAACATGAATTTGTATGAAAATCGCAGCCCTAGTAATTATATATTAAATTAATTTTTTAAAAATTACCATATATTGTCCTATATAAAACCACATCTAGTTATATATTGATCTTTATAAAATTTGATATGATTTATATGATAAAATATGGTGTGGTTTATATGGCTTATAGGGGACCATATTTACTTATATATGACTTATACAGAACCACATATACTTATATATGGCCTATACAGAACCATATTTAATTACATATGCTATCTAATAGAGTATTCAAAAACCGAAACTGAAAACCGGTCAACCGGTTTCTTTTTTTTTAAACTTTAGATATTCCAAATTCAAATAGTTTTATTTTTGACCTAAATAACACAATAAACAGTATTCAAAATCCTAAAAAAGAGATATATCTTGATAAATGCGACAAAAGAACTGAAAAGTTGGAAAATTTATATAATTGTCTTTTGACCATTTGTCCAACATCTACTATTAGTAAAAGAGTATTTTCCACTTCTTGCTTTATCAAAAGCAAACAAAAAAATCGACTTAAAACGGAACATTTAAATTGCATATAATTTCCAAAATATTATTTTAGAAGTGAAAAATAGATTTTCTTTTCACATATTTAAAATGTAATATTAAAAAAACTTATTTAATGCCAAACGTTTTAAACGTTCAAATTACTAACGTACCTAATTTTACCCAATTTACAACCTTAATGATCTCTATTCATTTCATATGAATATAGTTTTATAATATTAATTTTTAAGATATTATATAAAAAAATATTAAAACCAATAAATAAAACGTTGAAATGAAATACAATAAAAAAAATATTATAAAATATTTTTTTTTCAAAGAATGTATTTTTTTATTTTTATAACTTTATATATTAAATTTCTTTTTCTTTGTTTGAATTTAAAACAATTAACAAATTATATAAGATTTTTATTCAAATTAAAAAAAAAAACGAAAAAAACCGGTTGACCGTTTTTTTCTGCAAAAACCGAAACCGAAACCGGTTTTTTTTAAATTCGATTTTTCGAAGAAAACCCAAACCGGGTTTTCCATAAGGCCGGTTTTTTGAATACTCTACTATCTAATATTTAAGATATAAAAATATATGGTTCAAAAATATTTTTCAATATTGTATGAGATATAATTGTATATTATTAAATGTATGGTTTAATATAAGAAATATTTTTTGATAGGGTATAAGATAAAATTATATATGGTACAAAATTTGCAAATAAATTTGAGATATTGTTTTATACACATACCGAAAAAAAAATCTGTAATGGCAACTGAAAATTTTGCTGTTATTATGGGAAATTTTGCTAATTTGAGCACAGCGGTATTGCTAATCTTAGCAACAGGTGTTTAGTGACGTATAGTACAATGAAATTTGTAGAAAAAATTAGCTGACGCTTCTTAATTTTGGTATACTCTTTGTAAAGTGGAATTTAAAATTGGTTTGCTAAAATCAGCAAAAAAAATTACTAAATATTATTAATATTACTACAAAATTTTAAATTTATTTTTTTTATCGAGCGTCAAAATTTGTTTATTTTATTTATTTTTTTTCAAAAATATTTTAGACAAAATTAAATACAAAAAATTAAAGTTTTAAAAATTGTAAAAACATAAACGAATTTATCATTTTGTTTTAATTTGAAAATTTCTGTTTTGAAAAATATTTGAGTAAATTTTTTTTTAATTTTAAGGTCAAATTTTAATTGTTTTTAGGGCTGATTTTTAGATATATGTAACATTTTTAAGCAATTTAAGTTTGTAGGTGTAAGTTTTTAATTTTAGCAAATCGGTTTTCAAAAATTTGTAAAATGATTTCTCAAATAAGCAACGAAAATTTGTAAATATTCTGTAGTTTGCAGAATGTGCTATTTGCTAAATAATAATTTTTTTACTAAAAATCAGTACAAAAATGTTAAAATGGTATTGAAACCCATTTAAAAATTTTTCTACTTACTTTTTTTGTGAGTAGTTGCATATCTAGAGTATTTGTGATATGATATCAGATATAATTAGGTATAATTATATGTGATTCCCTGTCAATGGTTTCTAATCCCAGCCTGGGGATACATTTTTTTCAGTGTTTTTTAATTTCTTTTCTAATAATATTTTTTTACAAAACTTTTAAATTTTAACGCATTTTGGGTCAACACATAGAAATTTTTGATATAAGATATAATTAGTTTAAGACAATCTAGGTACAAATAAAATTATTTATGGTCTTTGTTTCGAAAACTCCATAAGTGGTGAAAATTTATTTATATTTTTTTTTTTTTTGTTTTAAAAATAATTATTTATCTTGATTTTTTCTCAGTCCATAAGATGTTATTAAATATAATTCTATGTTATTCAGTTCAATTTCTTCGACCTTTTTAATATAAATTCCAGGTAATAAGTATTCAAGCTTAAGGTCTTTTTTTTTTAATTTTAAGGTCAAATTTTAATTGTTTTTAGGGCTGATTTTTAGATATATGTAACATTTTTAAGCAATTAATTATAACAAAAAGGATTACCTATGGGTTCTCCAGCTTCTCCAATTGTAACAGATATAGTTATGGAGGAGCTACTTGATAAATGTATTAGAAGATTATCTATTAAACCAAAGATTATAACGAAATATGTAGATGATTTATTTTGTATTATTTCAGAATGTGAAATAGAAAATATTTTAAACATATTTAATTCATATCACCAGGATATTAAATTTACAATTGAAAGGGAATGTGGTCGTAAACTTCAATATTTAGACACATTAGTAATAAGAAAGGAGAATAACTTGTTAGTAGATTGGTACCAAAAACCAATTTCTTCAGGTAGAATTATTAATTATTATTCAAAACATCCGAGAAGAGTAATTATAAATACTGCCAAAAATCTTATAGATAAAGTTTTAAATATTAGTGATATAGTTTTTCATAGAAAAAATAAAATAAGAATAAGAAATATTTTAGAGGATAATAATTTTCCAAGGGAATTGATTTATAAATTGATTGGTCAGTACAATGGACAGAGGGAAGGCAGTGTGAATATAGTTACTGAACCTTAGATTTACAAATCTTTAACTTATGTACCAATAATTTCTGAACGATTAGAAAATTCTAATATTTATGATATCAATAATTATAGGATGGCTCATAGAACATATAATACATTAGATAGATTATTTAGTAAAATGAAAGATAGGACAGAGAAATTAGATAAATCTAATATTATTTACAAGATACCTTGCAGGGGTAAAGATAATGAAATATGTAGTAAAGTATATATAGGTACCACAAAGAACAAATTAAAAACTAGATTAGCGGGACATAGATCTGATCAAAAATATAGGAATACAGCTTCTCAGAAAACTGCATTATCATCACATTGTGCCACTCTTAACCATACACCAGATTTTGAAAATACAACAGTTTTAAATACGGAAAGAGACTACAAAAGACGCTTCATGTTAGAAATGTTACAAATTATCAACACACCAATAGAACAAAGAATTAATTTTAAAACAGATACAGACAATGTAGCTCAGAATTACAGACATTTAATTTATAAGAATAAAATAGGAAATTAAATAGGTTCATAAAAATGTAATAGAATAATTTTTGTTTCCTGTGTTTAATTTTAAATATTTTTTAAAATTGACAATTTTGTTGTTTCATTAATTTTGATTTGTTAAAAAATTTGTTTAAAATTAAAAAACAAAATATCCCTGAAGAAGCTATCCATTGAGATAGCGAAATATTGGATAAAAAATAAATAATTTTGTAAAAAAAGACCTTAAGCTTGAATACTTATTACCTGGAATTTATAATTCTATGTAATATTATATATTCATATATAATTATAAAAAATTGGATAAGTACAGAACCAATTTAGTCTTATTGATTCCACCATGATATGTAGAAATTGTATCCAAATTTCCGAATATATACAATAATTATATACAAGTCCCGAAGACATAATTTTATATAACACAATTATATGAAAAATGTAGTCTCATAAAGTCAGTCACACACTGCTGAGTGCTTAAGTCACTACAACTCTGGCAGACCGACCGAGTTCAAATCCTGGCGAAGGAATTGTTTGTTAGAATTTTAATATTTTTAATTTAAAAATTTTTAATACGTTTTTTAAAAAACTAGATTCAGAACATGTATTATATTGTTGGAACTAATCTGATACAATTCAATCTGTCATTTTTCGGATAAATTTGGATCTTACTTAATCTCTATACAGGGTGATTCAGTCACAACCCGCCGAATTTCACCAGCGTATTCCTTTGCTCATTTCATGTCCATTACGACCATCCCCGAAAATACAACTGTGCGAAATGCAAGCGGTTTGAAAATTTTTGGATTGGTGGTCGGAGGGTAGTAGGGTAAAATTGCTAACTTCTGAACCAGTGGTCGGATGTTTTTTGGCTTGTTGGAAAGGTATTTGGGAGAACTTTCAAAATCATAAAAAAAAAAGTGAAATCGATATAACAGCACACACTTATTTGTTTTTGTAAATTAACATTCAAAAAAATGTTTGCATTTCAGTCAAATGGTTATAACTTTGGAACGGTAAGACCTCTGGGCTTTGATTAGGGCATTTTGGAAAGGTAAGAGGTAGGGCTATCTTTTAAGAGAAAAAAGTTACCTGTCATCTAGCTGAGGAAATTGATATTATATACACGTTCTTATGACTTTATACCAATTTATTTTTCAAGAGCTCTGTATCTCGGCGATTTCACTATTTTTAAATTTTTTCTTTACTGATTCTGAAAGGTCTCTCAAAGACCTTTCCAACAAGCCCAAAAACTCCGACCACTGGTTCAGAAGTTAGCAATTTTACCCTACTACCCTCCGACCACCAATCCGAAAACTTTCAAACCGCTGCCATTTTGCACATTTTAATTTTCGGGAATAGTCGTATTAGACATATTTTCATGAAATGAGCCAAGGAATACGCTGGTGAAATTTGGCGGGTCGTGTATGAATCACCCTATATATATTGCTGCATATAATTTGATCTGCCATTTTTCGGATCAATTTATCTATTAAGGAATACAAAATTGGATATGATTAAATATTGTGACAGATCAATTTTTTTAATCGGGAAGACAGTGAAATCTTCACTTAAGATTATGGTAACGCTTTATTGAATAATGCATGAAATTATCTAGATTCTTCAATCAAGACAAAAATACACGGCTTATGGTTCGAATTGTTAGTGTATCCGCCTCATTTTTCAGATTTGGCTCCCAACGAATTTTACCAGCAATAGAACCCTACCTTGAAAACCTTCCGAAATCATACTTTGCTTAGGTCTAAAAATAATTGTAGAATCGTTGAATATCTGGATGAAGTGTATCGAGCTTGAAGGAGACTGTGTTTAAAAATAGAAGAAGAATAAAACCACAAAATGTTTTTTTTTATTTTATATGTATATCATATAATTACAAATTATATCCTAATATCATTACCGATCACTAGCATCGACGGCTATCGGCTCTTTGTAGCGTAAACAGACCACAGCCTCTGATGGGTATCGAACATACGACTACCGCACTAATAAGCTTGTACGCCACGAATTAGCCTACCGGGGCGCTACCAAAAGACATAAATTACTATGTTTTTGTAAAGATTAATTGACTTGCCCTCGTATATATTCAGTAAGGGTTCAAATTTTATTAATAAATGCAAGAAATTCCCTGCCGTGCTTATTAATATATTTTATTCCTAGAAATTTATTAGAGGACTTAAACAATTATACAAAAAAAAAATTTCAAATAAAATAATCCTGAAGTGTTTTCCTATAAATTCATAAAATTACAATCTCGTTGTGCCTTATAGGGTTAATAAGTAAATGCACATGAGTAAAATAAGAAGTTAAGCTGTTAATGCAACAGAAAAATAAAAACCCACAAATTATTTTCTAGAAATGTGTAGGGTAAAAGCAAATAACAAAAACTTCAAGGTATGGTTGAAGGTAAATTTTATTTTTAAGGTTTCTCAGAATAAAAAAAAAAATACTCGTATATAAAGAATGAATAAATTTTCAAATGCAATGCAGTTCTCACCACAAATATAAAACCAAAAAAAGAAAAAAAAATCAATTTAATGCTGTTGACAGACTTATGCCTGGAAATATGTGTCTTAAAGTTTCTGTTACCCTTAATCAGGCATTGGTAGATTATGTGAAAAGTTTGTATTAGAGTTGGGCACATAAAATAAATTTTTTTGAAAACTCTCGCACGCCTAGGAAAAATAAAATAGAGTCCAATCACACCCTATAACTCACAAACTTTTATTCAAATCCACAAGTGATTGACGCTGATTACAGAAAATTATAAAATGCAAAAATTAAGGCAAAAAAAATTGCCAAATATATAAAATCTCTCATATATGGGATATTTTCATTAGCATTTGCTGAAATAAGGGCAAATCAAAAAAAATTATTTACAACTAAAAAAGTTATGAAACTTTTTGATTCCTATTTGAAAAAAAAACAAGTAAGAGCGGCTAAATTCGGCTATGCCGAATCTTATATACCCTTCACCATGGTTGGGAAAAAACTGAAGTTTATATATGGACATATATGAAATGGACAGATTTATATACGGACGCCTTTAAGAGGAAATTAACCATTTAGTTTGGAGATAAAACTTGGACTCGGGAAGATTTATGGTTCCAGAAAATATGTATTTTAAAAAAATTTATGTTTTGGGGATAACTTTTTTGTATCTGAACCGATATTTCCGAGTTTTTCAGCAAATATGTTATACTAAAGATTTTCGATCTTTTGCTATATAAGACGTATCCATAGGTCATAATACAGCTCTAGAATAGTGTTTGTTGTTTGTGTATAAAAGGTTAAGAGGTGAAAGAAAAGAATTTCAACAAATCGTTAAAAGAAATCACTAGAACTGCATGTGTTTTATTTCTACAAAATAGTTTGATTTAGCTGGCAAATTTGCATTTAGGATTTTATTTCGCTTTTTTATTAGAAATATTTGTAATTTCTTTAGCTTAATTTTAAAAATTTGAAGGAAAATAGTTTATAATTTTTTTTATAAATTATTATAAGTTATGACCTAAAATAATTGCACTCAAAGGTAAATTATGTATAAAATTTTCTTAATATGTGAGAAATAAAATGGTTTAAAAATCTTTTTATAAATTCTTTTAAATCGGTGCAAAAAATAGAAATAAAACCGTTTGTATTTTGTTTGTATCAGAGGGTTTTTATACAAATTTTGATGTTTTAAGCCTATTTATGGATTATTTAATTATTAATATAAAATTTTATTTAAATTAATTATTAAATGTAAAAAAAAAACAAAAAATAAACAAAAAAAAAAATCTTAACGAACCCGCGACCCTTCCACCTGTGGTGAAAGGTATAAAAACGTTTGTATTTTGTTTGTATCAGAGGGTTTTTATAAAAATGTTGATGTTTTTAGCCTATTTATGGATTATTTAATTATTAATATAAAATTTTATATAAATTAATTATTAAATGTTAAAAAAAACCAAAAATAAGCAAAAAAAAAAGTCTTAAGAAAATAATAAAAAAAAAATGTAAAAAAAAAGTGAATTGACCTCACCGAGATTTGAACCTCGAACCCAACGGCCTTAGAGAAAAAAAAAAGTATTTGTGACACAGCGTCTAGACAACTGAGCTATTGAAGCTCACACAAAATCATCGTCAATAGAGGTACATATATAAAAGTCTTCGTTCATTAGAGATTTGTTTAGTTTTTATTTAAATTACAAATCTTTATATGTGTTTGTTGTTTGTGTATAAAAGGTGGAGATGAAAGAAAAGAATTTTAATTATTAATATAAAATTTTATATAAATTAATTATTAAATGTTAAAAAAAACAAAAATAAGCAAAAAAAAAGTCTTAAGAAAATAATAAAAAAAAATGTACAAAAAAAAAGTGAATTGACCTCACCGAGATTTGAACTTCGAACCCCACGGCCTTAGAGAAAAAAAAAGTATTTGTGACACAGCGTCTAGACAACTGAGCTATTGAAGCTCACACAAAATCATCGTCAATAGAGAGAAAAGAATTTTAACACATGGATGTGTTGTTATGCTCAAAATTCTACATACATATTAAACAAAAGGGTGTGAAGATAAATACGTAGGTTAAATACGTTTCACAACTATTGTGAATGATATAAATAAAAAACAAATAGTAGTGTCGCCAACTTTTTTTTGCCTAGAAAATGCCAAATTTGACAAGAAAAGCGCTGAAACATATGGAAAAATAAAAATTTGAGATTTTACATGACATATTATTTTGGACTAAAATTTTTGGACATTTAAGAAAAAATAAATGGGGATACCGCTTGTCTGTGGAGAGATATGAGGTAGTGGATTCCAACGATGTATTCATCTCCTCCAGAATCGCTCTAGGTTTCGAGTTTTGCATTGACAAGAAAATTTATTTTTGAAATTTCTCATAACATTATTTAAAATTAAAATTTTTGGACATTTAAGAAAAAATAAATGGGGGTACCGCTTGTTTGTGGAGAGCTATGTGGGAGTAGATTCCAACGATGTATTCATCTCCTCCAGAATCACTCTAGGTTTAGAGTTTTGCATTTGACAAGAAAATTTATTTTTGAAATTTCTCATAACATTATTTAAAATTAAAATTTTTGGACATTTAAGAAAAAAATAAATGGGGGTACCGCTTGTTTGTGGAGAGCTATGAGGTAGTAGATTCCGACGATGTATTCCAACGATGAATGAATCAACTACCTCATAGCTCTCCACAAACAAGCGGTACCCCCATTTATTTTTTTCTTAAATGTCCAAAAATTTTAATTTTAAATAATGTTATGTGGAATTTCAAAAATAAATTTCCTTTAAAATGCAAAACTCGAATCCTAGAGTGATTCTGGAGGAGATGAATACATCATTGGAATCAACTACCTCATAGCTCTCCACAAACAAGCGGTACCCCCATTTATTTTTTTCGTAAATGTCCAAAAATTTTAATTTTAAATAATGTTGTGAGAAATTTCAAAAATAAATTTTCTTGTCAAATGCAAAACTCTAAACCTAGAGTGATTCTGGAGGAGATGAATACATCGTTGGAAGCTACTACCTCATAGCTCTCCACAAATAAGCGGTAACCCCATTTATTTTTTTCTTAAATGTCCAACAATTTTAATTTTAAATAATGTTATGAGAAATTTCAAAAATAAATTTTCTTTAAAATGCAAAACTCGAATCCTAGAGTGATTCTGGAGGAGATGAATACATCGTTGGAATCAACTACCTCATAGCTCTCCACAAACAAGCGGTACCCCCATTTATTTTTTTCTTAAATGTCCAAAAATTTTAATTTTAAATAATGTTATGTGGAATTTCAAAAATAAATTTTCTTTAAAATGCAAAACTCGAAACCTAGAGTGATTCTGAAGGAGATGAATACATCGTTGGAATCTACTACCTCATAGCTCTCCACAAACAAGCGGTATCCCCATTTATTTTTTCTTAAATGTCCAAAAATTTTAATCCAAAATAATATGTCATGTAAAATCTCAAATTTATATTTTTCCATATGTTTCAGCGCTTTTCTTGTCAAATTTGGCATTTTCTAGGCAAAAAAAAAGTTGGCGACACTACTATTTGTTTTTTATTTATATCATTCACAATAGTTGTGAAACGTATTTAACCTACGTATTTATCTTCACACTCTTATTAAACAAAGGGATTTTACTGGAAAAATTAGAGGTAGTCCTGGTTTTTTGCTAATATCTCAGCCATTTATTAACCGATCTGTCTGATTTTTAATAGCAAACAGAAATGGATCACATGTAACAGAAATAAAAAAGAATCAAGTCCTCATCATGTCTGGGTTCTTCGGAAAACCCATTTCAACACACAGACGGACAGACGGACAGACGGACAGACGGACATCGTTAAATCAACTTCGCTCTTCATATGGACCCAGAATATATATACTTTATAGGGTCTAAGATCAATATTGTAGAAATTACAAACGGAATGACAAACTTATATATACCCTTCCACCTATGGTGAAGGGTATAAAAAATACTCATGGTATAAAAATTGGGCTAATGCATAAAAAACTTTTAAATAGATTTAGAAAAGCAATTTTTGCAAAAAAAAAAAATAAAATTAAAACAAACATCGTTTTTTATCGATACTATTGAAATTTAAGTAAATTGGTAAAGATGCAAATTAAATCAGCTGGTGGTCCATGGAATCTTCTAAAAACCCTGTTGGTTAAATCACCTGAAATGAAATATTGTTCTAAATAGCAACGATATGAAATGGATCGGAGAAGAGAATTTAAACACGACGAAAACAGAAAAACGAACATAAAACAAGAGAAGCTTATATTTTTTATAGTTATTTTTTTTTTTTATGATCAATCATCATCCAAATCGAAATGATACGCGATAGATAAAAAATCGACTGTCAATTTGTACACAAACATATAATAATTTCCTTTAAAAATGTGCTATATTTTCTATGTAATAAAGCGAAGAAATACAAAAACTTAGTATTTTTAACACCATTTTTGAACCTAAAAATATGGTATTGAGCCGTATCCCATAACATATCCAAATTTCATTGTAATCGGCAGGAACCCATCAAAAGTACTTCCTTATAAGTAAACAACCAGAGATAAGATTGGTTTCAAAGTGTGAACTATGAATCTGATTGTCCAGGTTCGATACCGGACAAATTTAAAAATAATTTTTTTTTTTAAATAAAATTTTGTGGAACGTAATAATATTTATGTGGAATATAAATATTAAATTTTACAACTGAATATTGGTTTTCACAACTAAAAATATAATTTAATATGAAGACAGTTGTCGTAACAAATTCGTTGGACACAACTGATACTATTTTCTGGGTGAATTAAAAGTTTCACTCATAAATACGAGAACAAAATATAGGTTGGCCCAAAAACATAAAACCCCATGTTGTTTTGCTTTATTATGAAAGGACATAATTTATATTTCTTTAAAATGAAAGTACATAATTTACATTTTTTTAAATGATTATTCTGACCTCCAAGTTTTTTTTATATTAATTTTTTAAGATTATATCGTTCAAGTAGGTGCCGCTATTCTTGATGATTATTTTGGACTACTTTTACCACATTTTCCATCGTTCTAGAAAGAACTTCAAATATTCTCTTTGACAGCCTCCATAATCTGTAGCTTATTCACATAGAACCATAATTTAAAAAAAACACACAAAGAAACTCATTAAGCATTAGGCGACCCAGAAACGCATCTTTCAAAATGTTGGTGCCAAATATTCTCCAGGCCAAATTCATCAGTTTGCGACAAAAAAAACTCGTTCATCATGATTTTTTTTTGCTTACAATTCGCTGTAACTGTGTCTATCACGGCGTCCTCGAAAAAATAATTCCCTTCATTAGCAAAAAGGTAAACAAATTAAAAAAATGTATACTGCGGATATCCTGAAATGTAATAAATTGTGACAAAGTCAGATCCTTTTCGTAGTTTTCGTAGCTTGACAGAACTACAAAAAGGGACGCCCTACGTGACACACTGCATCTATGGCTTAGGAACACTGGGGTCCTTTGTCTTCTTAAATTAACTAATTTAAGGAAATTGTTGCAAAAATACAAAATATCACAGTTACATTTTTGTTATTATTTAAAATTGAAAGTCATAAGTTTATTTTATGGGATTTTTAGCTTAAACTTTATTTGACATTTACAAATTTAAACTTTTTTATTATTAAGTAAAAAAAATAGTTCGATAAATATAAAGTTTAATAACGCTACGTCAATTATAGGAAAGCCATTATGCCGTAATGTATAAAATGTGCCTGCGATATTTTGTTGTAGTCAACAACCAAATTTATTACATAAAAGCGCAAATTCGAAATTTTTTACCCTTTGCTAACAAAATTTTTAAATATATTTTAAGCTACTTTTAGTTCAATATTTAAGACTATTAAGATTAGAGAGGGGCACGTAAGAGATTTTTGGCTCACGTTCATGCACAAAAATTACAATCATGCACGATAGTTTTTTTAAATGGTTACTTTAATTTTTTTTATTTAATAATATTTTTTCTTGAAAATTAGGAAAACTAACTGGTTTGTTTTTAATTAAATTGGTTTTTTTTTTTTGGAATAGAATATTAAAAATAATTTAAATGTTTTCCAACAAAAAAAATTCTATACGAAATTTTATTATTTTTTAAAAATTAGAAAACTTTTACTTGAAAAAAAGAATATTTTATTAAAATTTTTAAAATTTATCTTAACTAAGTTGCATGAAAATTTTCCTTAGAAATAGTTCATCAGTTTCTAAAATCAAGTTAATTTTTATTATTACATAGGAACAAATTTATTATTTTTTGTTTTTATTTGTCTGAACTAATTTTTAGAAAACAATACTTCAAAATTAGAAAGTGGTAGACATAAAAACTGAATTTGGAAATGGCTTTATAAAATTTAGTTAATTTTACTACTTGCGAACAAAAAATGAACACACATTAAGTTCAAGTACTTTCTCGATTTAAGTTAGACACATTTTTTGAACTAAATGGCAGTAAATTATGTCCTTATTTTTTTTTTTTTTTTTTTGAACTAAACTTAATTTTAAGATGTTTTTCTTAAAATTAATAAATTTTTTTTGCCTAAAATCAAGAAATATTACTTGATATGAACTATTTCTGATTGTATAAACTATTTCGTTTTTCCTCAAACTTAGGAATTTTTATTTTTTTTAAGAAATTTTTCTCAGTTTTAATAAAATTTTTCTTAAATTGAGGATAATTTTTAAACTATTTTTGATTACATTTAGTTCATGTCTTTTTTTTTTTTTTTTTGATTGCAGAAGGTCATTTAAACCGACTTAATTGTTTGCATTTATTTAAGTATGCATTTGAGATTATTTTTCCTAAATCACTTGAAAACTAATACTACATCAGTCGCTTTAAACGTATTTGTTTACTTGATTCCTACTTTTTTTTAATACTTTTTACCGGGATTTATTTGTCTGCTTTTGTGTAAATGATAAGTTACGATGGTTTTGTGATAGTAACAAATTTGCCTAAGGTATTTTAGTTTGCAAGTTGTTATCTGTTCTTTTTTTGTTTTTATTGTAGTTGTTATTGTAGTTGTTAAAAACAGCGGAAATCAAGACTATGTTTCTTTACATGTAGACAAACAAGCGACAAATAACTGCCAACTGCCTGTACCCATAGTCATCCTTTTGGTATTTTATTTTCAAACAAACAGCAGGAAGGTGACAATTTTTAAAGTTTATTCACATCATTTTTTTTTTTTTTTGTATTTTTAGTTTTTGTTTTGTAATTTATCTCTATAGCTAACACTCAGAAAATTTGAAAAGTAAATATCTATTAAATATTAATCCCTTAAAGTAGGCCACAATATTTCCGAAATTATTGTTATCAACAATATGCTATAAAATTTGTATTATTATTTGTATTTTGTTTTTTGTATTTATTATTATTATTTACAAATAATTACTGAAAACTACAATTCAAACCATTTTTTTGTTGTTGTTAATTTTTAACAAAAAATTGTCCCCAAAAATCATCGAGTGTATTTGCAGCAAAAATATGAAATATGATATTAAAGTTTAATATTACTTCATAGTTAGTTGTTACTTTAGTTTATTTATGTTTGAAATTTTGTTCACATAAAATTGTGTATGACTTTGTAGTTAAATTGAAAACAAAAAAAGAAAAAATGTAAAGTTTTGCATGTCATTTGAAATTTATAGTGGTTTTATTCTTTCTTGCATGTCAGCAGAATAGTTTAACAAAAATGTCTAGAAAATGTAAAAGTTTTTTTTTTGCCCACTTTTATTTGGTCACATAAGAACATGCAATTCAAACATATATTATGTGTTTACATTTCATTAGTAGAACACAAAAAAAAATAATATTATTAATGGGGATGTTCATATTAGGGCTCATATATCATGTAAAATGTCTTAACTTAAAACTTGATTTCCCATGGAAAAATCGAAATATATATGATAGTACATAATCATACATGGGCTTGTATATGATCACACATTGGCTTATATGACCATATACGTCTACGCGTGGTTCAATATATGAACATACATGATCTCATATATCTTCGGATAAGCAATGTTAATGGTAAATGGTCGTATGTGATCATATATAATTATGTATGACCATATATTAACCATATATTAGCATATATGATTTTATATGTCCACATACCAATATTTACCCTCAAATTTCTGATCCGAAGATATATGGTCATATGTATATGAGTACATGTATGGCCAAATAATGAACCCATATGATCGTATAGGCCCATGTATGATCATATATAAGCCCTTGTATGATCATATATATTTCGAGTTTTGCATGGGTCTACTACACGATGTATACAACATTTCTATGAATACGACCAATTCGGGCCATAAAAAGTTCGTTATTATCTCACGATAGCGAACACCATTGATAGTAACTGCCTGACCGGCCTCATTTTGGAAAAAAATACGGCGCGATGATGCCGCCAGCCCATAAACAGCACCAAACAGTCACTCTTTGTGGGTGCATTGGTTTTTCGACAATCACTCTGTGATTATCATTCGCCCAAATGCGGCAATTCTTCTTATTGTCGAATCCACTGAGGTGAAAATGTGCCTCATCACTGAAGATGATTTTCTTCGAAAATTGAGCATCCACTGTTGCCATTTCTTGCCACCATTCTGACCATTGACGATGTTTGGAATGGTCAAGAGAAATAATATTATTCTTGAGTCAATTGCACCTTGTAAGCGCGTAAATGCAAGTATTTATGCATAATGTTCATCAACGACGAGCGTGAGAGGTGCAATTGTTGGGCACGACGACGAGTTGAGGTGGACGGCTCTTCAGACACACTATCGCGAACAGCAGCAATATTTTCTGCAGTACGAGCTGTACGAGCATGCACATGTGTTTTCACATCTCCTACAAACCCGGTTTGCTTAAATTTTTGCAAGATTTTTCCGATTGTTCCCACATTTGGACGATTAAATTGACCGAACAAATCACGAAGGGCACGATATGCATTTTGATTTGAACGCCCATTTTCATAATAAGCCTGATTAACTTTAACGCGTTTCTTGATTGTGTATCTTTCCA
Organism: Eustalomyia histrio; assembly: GCA_949748255.1. Taxonomy (NCBI): domain Eukaryota; kingdom Metazoa; phylum Arthropoda; class Insecta; order Diptera; family Anthomyiidae; genus Eustalomyia; species Eustalomyia histrio. Next base: position 28,588,498 of record OX456524.1, on the reverse strand, counting down.
TGGTTAAAATTGAGTTAGTCTGAAATTGAGAAATGTCAAATGAAATGCAGAAAAAAACTTGACATTTAGGTGTGGTTCACATTCAACATCGACCCTTAATATATAACCACCCTTTATTTGTATAAACGATATTTATATACTCCTGTCAATATTATAATATAAGTAAAATATGTTGCCTAGATATAGGCTGTTATAACATATTGTCTATCTTTAATAACTTTTGTATTCATACAATAAACTTTATGCTTAAACTTCATTAAATATACATATATATATATATATATATATATATATATATATATATATATATATATATATATATATATGCATTCCTCATACTTTGAAGACAACTGTATATACAGGCAAAAAAGTCCCTATAATATGAGCTGTATCCAGTAAAATGTCTTTAGTTTATACAGTAGATTAATAAAAACTTTGAGGACGGAAGTAACAAAATGTCTTCATAGTAACTTGTGGAACGAAAAACCGTCCCCGCAACATGCACTGTGCACATATAAATATATATGTGCATGGCGCATATTGTGGGGACGGGTTTTCGTTCCACAAGTTACTATGAAGACATTTTGTTACTTTGGGGACTGTCCTTAAACTTTTTGTTATTCTACTGTTTACACTGAAGACATTTTACTGGATACAGCGCATATAATAGGCACTTTTTTGGCTGTATATACAGATGTCTTCAAAGTATGTGAAATGCATATATATATATATATATATATATATATATATATATATATATATATATATATATATATATATATATATTTCATATGCATTTTAAAAAAAATATATTTTCCGTAATACGTGAGAATTTTAACAATTGTTATAGATTGAGATAAAATAAACAAACGCTAGAGGTAAAAATATATAAAATAGTTTACACGTAAACATTAGGTTTATCATGATATTTATTTCAAATAGACAGCAAGAAAATAAATTTAATTAAATATTTGTATAATACAATAGAAGTGTCTTATACAAAATTATTGATTGTAAACCCAGAAAAGTATGCAATAATATTTTGTTATGCAGTTTAATTGTAGTTACGATTTAAATGATTTCAAAAAAAAAAAAAATACTTCAAGCTAAGCAATTTGTCTTTGAAAAAAAAATTAAATATGTTGTCGAAAGTAAAATTCCAAGATCGATCTGTCTCAGCTTTTAGGAGATCTGGAGGGTATAATGCTGCTTCATGAATTATGCTATGATTTTCCGTCCCCAAACATGAATTTTGCTTTTAATGAAATTATATTTCTTACCAACCTTGTTAAATATAAAATTGAATAAATATGCATAATTTTAATTTACTACTATGCTAAATTTGTATGTAGTTGTGTGCTTATTAATTTAATTTTTAAATAAAATAAATTAGATTTATTACTGACATCTTCTCAAAAGATTAACAAAATTATTAATATTGTTAAAATGTTTATAAATATTTAAAATAAGACAAGACAAAAGTACACTTCAAGCTTAAAAGTGATTTAAAAAAAATTCTATATCTTAAGGCGTTATAAAATATTAATTGAATTTGTATAAAAATATGAGAATTAAATGAATAAATTATCAGAATATTTAGATTATTTTAAAGGAGAAAATATTTTAAATTAAATTCGTCCGTTCGTTTTAAGCACATCTGTAACATTTTGTATAGTCGACATAAGTATTTATGTTAAGTTGGGCCAATGTTGTGGAATTCTATATATATTTTTTTGTTACATTTAATTGAAAAAATAATTTCTTTTTCATGTACAAAAAAATTAACATTTTTTTTTTAAATAATTTTTTTTTGTAAAATAAAATTAAAATCTGTTGCCTTTAGTTAGGCATCATATATTATACACTACATTATTGCATACCTTTAGGTATATATTTAAAATATTCTTTTAATTTAATATTCCTTTTTATGACTGTGTATTTTTTTTACCATTATTTTTATGAACTTAAAAAATAAACTACAATACAATACATAAAATTTGTATTTCAACAGGATCTTTTCGATTTTTTTTTTACAAATATCTTCCATTTTTTATGTATAATTTATAACACAAAGAGCATCCATAAGTGTAAAGTAATAAAAGTAAAACACGGCAGCTGAAAAACAAGTGAGAAACACACAATATGGGTACAATAACATTTAAAAAAAAAAAAAACTATACGGGCAGTTATCTTTATGATTTAAAATTTATATTGTTATTATACTGCAGTTATTACACTATACGGGACTATAAAGTTTAAAACCAAAACAATGTAATATATAATTTAAACGTTATAAAAAATTGAAATAAAAATATAAAAAAGAAACAACGCGAATGACAGAGGTAGAATGTGAGTTTTAATGTTGTTTATATCTATAAGCAAAATGCAGTTTATAACACCCGCATATGGGGACATCAGGATATTTAAGTTGTCATTATTTTATACTCTATTTATTGTATGTTTCACCTCATTATATTCAACAATAAATTTTTAAGTATAAGCAACAAGTGTTTTTATTAAAACATTTCTTAATAATCCATACGCCATGTAGTTCTTGCTCTAAATTAAAAGGATAATAATTTTAATAAATATCCATAGATATTTTTAAATAAAATATTTCTTTTTTTTAAATTCCAGGTAATAAGTATTCAAGCTTAAGGTCTTTTTTTATAAAATTATTTATTTTTTATCCAATATTTCGTTATGTCAATGGATAGCTTCTTCAGGGAAGAAGAAGCTATCCATTGAGATAGCGAAATATTGGACAAAAAATAAATAATTTTATAAAAAAAGACCTTAAGCTTGAATACTTATTACCTGGAATTTATATTAAAAAGGTCGAAGAAATTGAACTGAATAATTTCTTTTTTTTATTTAAACCAAGGACGATGTAACAAAAGGATGTGCAGAGTTAAAAAACTGAAAGCCTATAATAAAGCCACTATGATAAAAAGCCACCAACTTATTCAATCAAGTTCAGAGGTTCGAGTTGAATGGAACCAAAAAGCCACCAAGCCACCTTGGCTCATATTATATAAACTGCACCAAAAAAAAAACAGTATCAGTTGTGGCCACCGAATTTGTTGACAAATTCTGGCGGCTACGACAACTGTCTTTATATTAAATTATATTTTTAGTTGTGAAAGCCAATATTTAGTTTTACAATTGAGCAATTCCATATGAAAACGATCAAAATTGGCAAATTTTTGGACGACCCCTCTCCGATTTTAAAATAAATAGTCTCAATCGATTGCCCAGCAAAAAATAATGTACCTACATATTTTTTTTTTTTATAGTGACTGGTTTAGTGGTGGTGTACACCACTGTCATGTGACAAAATTGAAGAATTCTTCATAAGGGACCTCATTGAAAGTTGTTTTAAAAAGAAACTACTAAAGCGATCGCAACCAGTGATAGCTCGTTGGAAAGGTATTGAATCAGGCTTTAATTTAAAAATAAAATTTTTCTAATTTTTCTCAGAAATTTACCTGTTTTCCCATGAAAATTAAATTTTCCCATGAAAATTAAATTTTCCGATTTTCCACAGAAGCTCCTAAATTTTCCGGCTAATTTTATTTTTTTTGGATTCCTCATAATTTTTGCTTTAAGAATCAGCAATAAAAAATGGGCCCCGACTCCTTGTTTGGGCAGGAGAAGAGCATTTATGAGACCACCTTGTTCTCATTGTTTTTATATTTTTTATAACTGAATTATTTTTAATTATTTAACATTATTTTATTTTATTATTAAAAATACATTTTAAAAATTATTTTACAGTTAAAAATACATTTATGAAGAAAAAATCAATTTTTTTTTTAAGAGCCCCAAGTTGAGTGTGTAGTGAATATGGTCTAATAAAACAACTTTCAATGAGGTCCCTTATGAAGAATTCTTCAATTTTGTCACATGACAGTGGTGTACACCACTAAACCAGTCACTATAAAAAAAAAAAAAATATGTAGGTACATTATTTTTTGCTGGGCAATCGATTGAGACTATTTATTTTAAAATCGGAGAGGGGTCGTCCAAAAGGTGATCGCTTTTATATGGAATTGCTCAATTTAATTTTAATATTTCACAGATTTATTATAACATTCCACAAAATTTTATTTTAAGAAAAATTTAATTTTTTAATTTTTCCAGTATGGAACCTGCGTATCATATTCAGATTCATAGTTCACACTCTTGTTTACTGTACCACAACTAATTTTGAATTTCTTTGATAAATTTTTGCCATTTAAAATGTTTAATACTTTTGTTAGTTAAAAAAAATATTTTTTTAATGTTTGCCTTTTTGGGGATCGGAACTCGGATATTCGGAATACTGAGGTATCCCTGTACCCACTACACCACAAACACTTATAAATTTTAATGGCTAATTTTGAATTTAAACAATTTGTTAGGAAAACAAATATAAAATAAAATTTGTTTATCAGTACCAATCACTAGTGATGTCTATTATCAATACAATCCACAATTCGGTTGCTTCTACTGAAAGATATATTTGATCAGAATAACCGTACTTGTAGTTACCACTTTTGAATATCGACAATTTTTTAATAAATTTGATAGATTGTACCAAATATCGAATAAATTCACTAAATAAATGATTGCTTCCACCGCACAAAAATACCAAACGAATTTTATTTTTAAAGATGATTGGAAATACCAATAATTCCCAATACAATATTTTTAGTTTATTAATGGATTTTAGGTTATTGCAAATTAAATTAAAACCTTTCAAATAAATGTTAGTGGTTTTGATTGAATTGCAACCAATCTTTTCTCTGAGTGTATTTTTAATGTTGATTGGAAATACCAATAATTGGGTTTTGCCTTGGGGCTCGATTGGAGTTTTTCAACTCGTATCTCTGAACTTGGCTCGTTGGCTTGGTGGCTTTTTGTTATTAACTCTGCATTTATATTGTTACATCATCCTTGTTTTACCTATTGAAGCAATTTACACTCAAAGAAAATAAGTAAAAAAAATGTTGATCCAATTAATCAATTTTTTTTTGCTCCAATATTATTTTATGCAGAGATTTTATGAATAAATTTTACTACATTTATAAATTTGACTACATCACGCCATTTTCAGTATCAGACAATTTATTAAATGGTGATGTTCTGTCCTCTTCCTCTTCTGCAACGGTTTCATATTCCGAGAACAAGGAGAGAGAGAGTTAGCTTTATAACAAATTAATCGGAAACAAAATCAGGGACGATAAATTAGAATTTCAATTGTATACCAAACATCATTAAAAGCAGTACTTTTTTGACCTAAAAAGTACCAAAATTAGTTTTTTTGCGTGGTTCTGGCGAGATTTTAAATTAAAAAAAAAATCACAAAAGCTTGAAATAAATTATCCATCGCATTTAAAAGAGAAATACATACTGCGGTACTTCTGGTAATGATAATAAAACTTGTTAAGCTGAGGTGCATTGCTGACATCGATAAACTAAGATTTTTCTAAATAGCAAAATCTTGGTAAGATATATAGCTTTCCCCTTGGATATGTGAAAGCTGCTGTTAAGCCCTTTATGTCCCTTAACATCCCTTAATATGTGCCATGATATAGAAATTAAAAAATCTGATATGATATTTGTATACTTTTATATTATTTATTTTTTTGGATGAGCGCCCCGGTAGGCTAGTTGGTAGCGTGCTAGCTTATCAGTGCGGGGATCGTGGGTTCAATTCCCACCAGAGGCTCTGGTCTGTCTTCGCTACAACGAGCTGAAGGCCTTTGTTGCTAGTGCTCGGTTAGGGTATTAACATATAATTTGTAATTATATGATTAATAAATAAAATAAATAAATAAATTAATATATTTTTTTGGATACCGAAATACCTTTGAGGTTCTCACTGTAGCACAAAAATTGTACTATAGTTCCAACTTTATCATCCCCGAAAAGGTAACTCTTTACTATAACTGCACAAAGAGAACATTTGTGAGCATTGGCATATGAGTCAAAGGACGTTATCATTCTCGATATTACAAATAATATAAAAATATATATAAAACATTATGAGGGTAAAAAAGATTATTTTTTGGTAATTGTGAAATAGTGAAATAATTTTTTTATTGTGAAAAAATATTTTTAAGGTGAATAAAAAAAGTATTCATAAATAAACATCTGGTAAAAAAGAAATATTAGAAAATATTTTTTTCCCCAGATGCTACACCACTTTGTATGGAAAATTTTATATTTTTGAACTATTGTGCTACATTTCAATACCACGCTCTCTAGATAAAAAATGAACGCCATTTTAATGGGTACTCAGCTATCGCTAGATAAACTTAAAATTGCATAAGGTTCAAGAATATATGTCGAAAGCTTATGTTTAATACCCTCTATGAACCAAAAGACAATATTTCAGGTGAGACAAGTAACTGCTTTATGGCCATGAACCCATCAATCTTCTATAATATTTTAGAGTTGTGTCGTTCATCAACGAACTAGTTCAACTAATCTAGTTCACTTAATTGATCTAAAGATCTAGTTCACAACACAATGATCTTTTTTTCAATCATAAATTACATTATTTTGGTCGTAGAAAAATTTATCTAAAATATTTATTTTTATTATTCTGATTTTCCGAAATTTTTTAACTAAAAGTTATGAAAAAGACTAACAAAGTGAATTGTTCGCTAATAAGATGACAAATCCAACGATTGAGAACGGTTGTATGAACAATTTAACGAAATTTTCAAAGAGCTTTTGAACTAGAAAAACGCATTAGATCTTTCCAAAACATTGAACTAGAATGAGGCATCACCGAAACGATCTAGAAAGCCCAAGTCTACAATATTAGTTAAATAGGACTACTGCATCCTACGTATAAAAATAATGTTATATTTTACGTTACTCGTGGCTTTATGGTTGCAATTAAGAAATTAAAATATTTTTGGCTGATAGAGGGTTTTGTATATTAAAAAAAAAATAATCATATAGTTTGCAATCTTATAAAAGTTTCAACATTTTCTTTAACATTTTTTTTTTCAATATATAAACAACTAAAGAACAAAGCAATCAAATAGAAACAATTGGACATTGTTTAATTTCTTATTATTCATTTGACTTCAGCTTAACTAAATTATCATAAATGTATTTTGCTGGTTTAACAGGCTTAAAGTTTTGTAGATATTTTCATTTACTGAATTGGAAGTTGACAAAAATGTAAGTTTTTTTTTCAGTATATCCTGTGTATTTAAAATTCACTTTAAATTTAACATCACCATTTGGTAAATACTTTAGAGATTTTAATTGTGTAACTCTTAGATAATTTTTGACTTGACCCTATAGCGAATAAGTTTAGCAGTAGTTTTTAAAAATTTTAATTGTTGATAAGGGTATCATTAATTTTGACTATTTTTCGTGCATATTTTATTATTCTAAAATAGTGTAGAAGAAAGTATATTGATTGATTTTTTAGTTTCGATTTGTATTTTTACATGTGCACTGAATTTCATGAAAATATTTTTTTTAAACACTCTCAAATAATGTTTCGTATTTTTTTTTTTTTTTGTAATCTGCCCTTCAAAATATACTGATTGAATGCTTTAAAAATCCGGAAAATGTATTTTACGGTACACAAGTATTAAGTATTTAAATGACTTTTTATAATTTAAATATAGTTATCATTTAATATATGTACTAATAATATATAATAATAAGTCAATAACTGTATTGTGGTTAAAAGAGGGTATTGCATTCAAAAATATATCTTATGGGTGATAGAGAAATAAGAAATATTAAAGGATTTTAAAATTAATTTTGTATGTATAAAATTTTTGTCGAAGAGGTATCTGTCATCAGTAAACAGTTTTTCATTAAAAGATGATTTTCAAGAATTTGTTTCATAGAGAGAATGAATATAAGGTCTCTATATACCTAATGTGGTATTAGACCTATAGTTCGACATGTTACAAATGGAATGACAAACCGATGTTTACCCTTATGGTGAAGAGTATAAAGCGTAAATTTTCACCAATTTTTCTTTTTATTTTTTCGACAAAAGAAAGAAAAATTTTTGTAAAAAGATTTTTAAATGAAAAGTACAATTCGCAAAACAATTCCGACCCATGCACCAAGCAAAATTCCTCTAAAGTCTAGTTCGATCCTAACTAATGATCACGCTTCTGGGGTAACATACTTTTAATAAAAAAATTCGTCATTTTGTGAGTGTTGTAGTGTAATAATTAGGTTTCGTATTCGATTCCTAGCAACGGCAGTATATCAATTTAGAAAAATAATGTGAATGAGTTTTCTATCCCTCATACATATAGCAGCGGTTTCTTTCGGTGTTGTGATAGTAGTTAGCTTTATCAAACAGGTCTGTGCACTAAAAAGCTTCAAACAAGTTTGTCAACTCTTCATCAGATGGCGCGCAACAACTGTTCAAAGATTTGACCTATCACCTCCATTCATCTCTCCTCTATCACCTTTCCAAAGAAAGCCTCCCATACATCAATAGGAAGAATATCCTAAGTGTTGCTTTTCATTTAAAAAACAAAGAAGTAAGTTCGAGCTAAATGGGCTTAACCATTTTTAGTAAAAATTGTTTTCACATCATTTTTTTTTTTTAATTTTGATATTAGTTTTTTTGGGTAAAATTTAAAAAAAAAATGATTATAACATTTCGGAATCATTATGACAGAAAATATGGCTGAGCTGTCAATATATTATTTCAAAATATATTAACCTAAGCTACTAAAAATTTATTTATTAGGGCATATTATTTAGTATTTGTTAGTTTTCATAGCTGTAATCCGGCTTATACTTAACTACAAATCAGATACTTAACTCTATAAATCATTATTTGATTTTATCATAGATTTTTGATGTATTTATTCATCACATAGTTGATATTTACACTACGCTATAATTTAATACAGACTATGTGGTACACTTGACTATTCAACCCAATACAAATTTCAAGATTGCAAAAATTCAAAAAATCAAAAATTTTGTAAAATTCTTATTTTTTTTAGGAATTTAACTAAATTTTAAGAAATTTGTAAAATATTGTTAACTTTTTTAGAAATACATACTAAAGAAAATATTCCCTTAAATTTAAGAACCCATGTAAAAATTTAAATATATACGAATATACATGATTATACATGGACTTGTATGTGATCATATATGGGCATAAATGGTCATATATGTCCATGCATGGTTAAATATATGACCATACATGATCTCATACATACTCATATATCTTCGTAACCAAAATTTTAGGGTATATGGTCATATATGTTCATATATTAACATACATGAATAATATATGAGCATATATGACCATATATAACCATATACGGCAATATACCCTCAAATTTCGGATCCGAAGATATATAAGCATATATGAGATCATATATCGTCATATATTGAACCATGCATGGACATATATTACCATATATGCCCATATATGATCATATACAAGCTCCTGTATGATCATGTATGTTTATATATATTTCGATTTTTACATGGGAAGTAAAAACACTTGATATAAATAAGTTAAAATATTTAAACTAAATTTTACGAAGTTCCAAATTTTGATTTTTTTCTTTTGATACAAATTTTAATTTTTTAATATTTAGGGTTTCTTTTCCAACAAGTAATTAATTTCTTAACGCTTTGAAAGTACATTAACCCAAATCAAAAAAGAAACATTAAAGAAAATGAAACTTTTTTCAAAAACTAAATTCAAATAAATTTTCACACTCAAAAAAAAAAAAATAACTAGAATTTAGAAAAACTAACTTATTTAGAGGAAAAATTAAAATGAAAAGGGCGCCAAAGACGCTTTTTACCAATATTTAATAAAATTTTCCTTAAAATTAAGAAACACATTTTACTTAAAATTTGGTAAAAATTTCTAAATTATAGAAAAATTTTTGTACTGAGAAGTAAAATTTTATTAGAAAACAGTAAAATACCCTCCTAACTAGTTCATACATCATCTAAAATTGTACTGTTAGTTAGGAAATCTTTTCCTTGGTTTTAAGAAAAATTTTATTTTATTTAAGTTCATTAGATAATTTTTTTTACTAAATACTGGGACTTAACTCCCTAAAAATAAGCAAATATTTTCTAACAACAAGTTAAATAGCACTTCTTTTATGTGAAAATTATCCTTATCCTGCTTCTATGGTAAAGGTTATATATTTTATCATATATTTTAAAGTACTTTACTTCCAGACGGAAAGACTTCCGCTTTGTTAGGACACAGCTCTTAACAAGCTTTTTTCAATACAATTTTTTTTTTCTTAAAACCCATTTCATGTATTAAAATTAAATGTGACAGTCAGAATACTGGGGGGTCCTTTGTTTTCTTAAATTAACTAATTTAAGGAACTTTATTTGACATATACAAATTTAAACGTTTTTATTATTAAGTGAACAAAATAGTTCGATAAATATAAAGTTTAATAAGCGCTATGTCAATTATAGGAAAGCCATTATGCCGTTATGTATAAAATGTGCCTGCGATATTTTGTATTGTAGTCAGTAAACAAAATTATTACATAAAAGCGCAAATTCGAAATTTTTTACCCTTTGCTAACAAAATTTTGAAATATATTTTAAGCTACTTTAAGTTCAATATTTATAACTGTTAAGATTAGAGATGGGCACGTGAGAGATTTTTAAATCACGCACGATCACGAACCAAAAATTACAATCATGCACGATTGTTTTTTATACCCTTCACCATAGGTGGAAGGGTATATATAAGTTTGTCATTCCGTTTGTAATTTCTACAATATTGATCTTAGACCCTATAAAGTATATATATTCTGGGTCCATATGAAGAGCGAAGTTGATTTAACGATGTGCGTCTGTCCGTCTGTCCGTCTGTCCGTCTGTGTGTTGAAATGGGTTTTCCGAAGAACCCAGACATGATGAGGACTTGATTCTTTTTTATTTCTGTTACATGTGATCCATTTCTGTTTGCTATTAAAAATCAGACAGATCGGTTAATAAATGGCTGAGATATTAGCAAAAAACCAGGACTACCTCTAATTTTTCCAGTAAAATCCCTTTGTTTAATAAGAGTGTGAAGATAAATACGTAGGTTAAATACGTTTCACAACTATTGTGAATGATATAAATAAAAAACAAATAGTAGTGTCGCCAACTTTTTTTTGCCTAGAAAATGCCAAATTTGACAAAAAAAGCGCTGAAACATATGGAAAAATATAAATTTGAGATTTTACATGACATATTATTTTGGATTAAAATTTTTGGACATTTAAGAAAAAATAAATGGGGATACCGCTTGTTTGTGGAGAGCTATGAGGTAGTAGATTCCAACGATGTATTCATCTCCTTCAGAATCACTCTAGGTTTCGAGTTTTGCATTTTAAAGAAAATTTATTTTTGAAATTCCACATAACATTATTTAAAATTAAAATTTTTGGACATTTAAGAAAAAAATAAATGGGGGTACCGCTTGTTTGTGGAGAGCTATGAGGTAGTTGATTCCAACGATGTATTCATCTCCTCCAGAATCACTCTAGGATTCGAGTTTTGCATTTTAAAGAAAATTTATTTTTGAAATTTCTCATAACATTATTTAAAATTAAAATTGTTGGACATTTAAGAAAAAAATAAATGGGGTTACCGCTTATTTGTGGAGAGCTATGAGGTAGTAGCTTCCAACGATGTATTCATCTCCTCCAGAATCACTCTAGGTTTAGAGTTTTGCATTTGACAAGAAAATTTATTTTTGAAATTTCTCACAACATTATTTAAAATTAAAATTTTTGGACATTTACGAAAAAAATAAATGGGGGTACCGCTTGTTTGTGGAGAGCTATGAGGTAGTTGATTCATTCATCGTTGGAATACATCGTCGGAATCTACTACCTCATAGCTCTCCACAAACAAGCGGTACCCCCATTTATTTTTTTCTTAAATGTCCAAAAATTTTAATTTTAAATAATGTTATGAGAAATTTCAAAAATAAATTTTCTTGTCAAATGCAAAACTCTAAACCTAGAGTGATTCTGGAGGAGATGAATACATCGTTGGAATCTACTCCCACATAGCTCTCCACAAACAAGCGGTACCCCCATTTATTTTTTCTTAAATGTCCAAAAATTTTAATTTTAAATAATGTTATGAGAAATTTCAAAAATAAATTTTCTTGTCAATGCAAAACTCGAAACCTAGAGCGATTCTGGAGGAGATGAATACATCGTTGGAATCCACTACCTCATATCTCTCCACAGACAAGCGGTATCCCCATTTATTTTTTCTTAAATGTCCAAAAATTTTAGTCCAAAATAATATGTCATGTAAAATCTCAAATTTTTATTTTTCCATATGTTTCAGCGCTTTTCTTGTCAAATTTGGCATTTTCTAGGCAAAAAAAAGTTGGCGACACTACTATTTGTTTTTTATTTATATCATTCACAATAGTTGTGAAACGTATTTAACCTACGTATTTATCTTCACACCCTTTTGTTTAATATGTATGTAGAATTTTGAGCATAACAACACATCCATGTGTTAAAATTCTTTTCTCTCTATTGACGATGATTTTGTGTGAGCTTCAATAGCTCAGTTGTCTAGACGCTGTGTCACAAATACTTTTTTTTTCTCTAAGGCCGAGGGGTTCGAAGTTCAAATCTCGGTGAGGTCAATTCACTTTTTTTTTGTACATTTTTTTTTATTATTTTCTTAAGACTTTTTTTTTGCTTATTTTTGTTTTTTTAACATTTAATAATTAATTTATATAAAATTTTATATTAATAATTAAAATTCTTTTCTTTCATCTCCACCTTTTATACACAAACAACAAACACATATAAAGATTTGTAATTTAAATAAAAACTAAACAAATCTCTAATGAACGAAGACTTTTATATATGTACCTCTATTGACGATGATTTTGTGTGAGCTTCAATAGCTCAGTTGTCTAGACGCTGTGTCACAAATACTTGTTTTTTTCTCTAAGGCCGTGGGGTTCGAGGTTCAAATCTCGGTGAGGTCAATTCACTTTTTTTTTACATTTTTTTTTTATTATTTTCTTAAGACTTTTTTTTTTGCTTATTTTTGGTTTTTTTTAACATTTAATAATTAATTTATATAAAATTTTATATTAATAATTAAATAATCCATAAATAGGGTAAAAACATCAACATTTTTATAAAAACCCTCTGATACAAACAAAATACAAACGTTTTTATACCTTTCACCACAGGTGGAAGGGTCGCGGGTTCGTTAAGATTTTTTTTTTTTTGTTTATTTTTTGTTTTTTTTTTTACATTTAATAATTAATTTAAATAAAATTTTATATTAATAATTAAATAATCCATAAATAGGCTAAAAACATCAAAATTTGTATAAAAACCCTCTGATACAAACAAAATACAAACGGTTTTATTTCTATTTTTTGCACCGATTTAAAAGAATTTATAAAAAGATTTTTAAACCATTTTATTTCTCACATATTAAGAAAATTTTATACATAATTTACCTTTGAGTGCAACTATTTTAGGTCATAACTTATAATAATTTATAAAAAAAATTATAAACTATTTTCCTTCAAATTTTTAAAATTAAGCTAAAGAAATTACAAATATTTCTAATAAAAAAGCGAAATAAAATCCTAAATGCAAATTTGCCAGCTAAATCAAACTATTTTGTAGAAATAAAACACATGCAGTTCTAGTGATTTCTTTTAACGATTTGTTGAAATTCTTTTCTTTCACCTCTTAACCTTTTATACACAAACAACAAACACTATTCTAGAGCTGTATTATGACCTATGGATACGTCTTATATAGCAAAAGATCGAAAATCTTTAGTATAACATATTTGCTGAAAAACTCGGAAATATCGGTTCAGATACAAAAAAGTTATGCCCAAAACATAAATTTTTTTAAAATACATATTTTCTGGAACCATAAATCTTCCCGAGTCCAAGTTTTATCTCCAAACTAAATGGTTAATTTCCTCTTAAAGGCGTCCGTATATAAATCTGTCCATTTCATATATGTCCATATATAAACTTCAGTTTTTTCCCAACCATGGTGAAGGGTATATAAGATTCGGCATAGCCGAATTTAGCCGCTCTTACTTGTTTTTTTTTTAAATTGTTACTTTAATTTCTTTTATTTAACAATATTTTTTCTTGAAAATTTAGGAAAACTAACCGGGTTTGTTTTTAATTTATTGTTTTTTTTTTGGAATAGAATATTAAAAATAATTTAAACGTTTTCCAAAAAAAAAAAATCCTATACCAAATTTTATTATAGAATATTTTATTAAAATTTATCTGAACTAAGTTGCATGAAATAGAAATAGTTCATCAGTTTCTAAAATAAAGAAAATTTTTATTATTATATAGGAAAAAATTTATTTATTTTTGTTTGTAATTGTCTGAACTTGTTTTTAGAAAACAATTCTTCAAAATTAGAAAGTGATATACCAAAAAACTGAATTTGGAAATTGCTTTCTACTCGGGAAAAAAAATGAACACACATTAAGTTCAAGTAAAGTACTCGATTTAAGTTAGACACATTTTTTGAACTAAATGGGAGTAAATTATGTCCTAATATTTTTTTTTTTAACTAAACTTAATTTTAGTACACTTGAGTATATAAATTTCTTAAAACTAAGATGTTTTTTCTTAAAATTAATAAATTTTTATTTAATTGACTTGTTTTTTTTTCCTAAAATCAAGAAATATTACTTGGGAAAAATATGAACTATTTCTAAGTATGTAAACTTTTTCGTTTTTCCTCAAAGTTAGGAATTTTTATTCTTCTTAAGAACATTTTTCTAACTTTTAATAAAATTTTACTTAAATTGAGGACAATTTATAAACTATTTTGAAGGAAATTTTTGATTACATTTAAGTTCATGTCTTTTTTTTAATTGCACTATTTTAAAGAAATTTTATTGGGTTAAAGGAAAAACTCATATATTTTATTTTTGTAAGGTGTAATTTTAATATTAGTTCATATAACACACACAGCAAAAAGTATCACAAAATTTGAAGTAATTAAAAATATTTGTTAAAATTTAAATTCAATTTATAATAATTTTTTGTTTGAAATCTTTGTAAATTGTTATTTTTCATATGAAAATTCTTTGAAAATAAAAATTTAAGTTACGAAAAATAACAACAAGATTTTTGTATTTACAAATTCTGTTGTTGGTGCCTTTTTAAAAAAAATTTTTTTTTTTTGTATTGACAAAAATGTTTTATGGAAGATGTTCAATATTACAAACAGAATTTTTTAATTTTATTATTTGTGTAATTTCTCAAAAATGATGAGTGTTTAATTAACAACGAATGTACAACAAGTAAAACTTCCTTATATTATGACACTTTCTCCCTTATAGCCAAATGGTTTTTGTTATTAATTTTTAAATGTAGTTTAAACAACTGATAAATCAAAAAAATCCCCTAAAGAAGTCACCCAATGTGTCGACGAGATATTGGGATAAGTAAATAATTCTAATTAATTTTTATAAATAAAAAAGAGGTCTTCAGCTAATTTTAAACTAATATACAACTGATACATCAGTAAAAAAGACAAGTTTAATCAGCTAAAAATAAATGTTAAAATTTTACCTACCAATTCCGTAAAAATAAATGTTTAATCGTTTATTTGACACTGTTCCGGTTTTATATTTTATTTTTTTGTTTTTTAATCTGCAATATGTATACTCACACACTTTACAAATAGATGTTGTGTGAATGGGCTTATGTGTGTATTTAAGAAGGTGTTGAAAAACGAATTCAAATAATTTTGTATTGGAATTGCTTGAATATTTTTTTGAAACAGACAGCAAACAAATAAACCACAAATTTTTATCAAATTTCAAACAAATGAAAAATATAAAACTGAAAAAAATCGGTAAATGACAATAAATCATTTGGAAAAATAAGTGTAATAAGTTTATTTTTCTGAACTGAAAACTTTGTCATAAACTACACACAGTAAACTACATATGCAATTGATGAGTTTCAGCAAAACTTCACTAATTTAATGCAAAAACTCCTTCATATCAAACAGATAATTCTCTCAGTGAAAGTATTTCAAATAATTATATACACCCAGAGAAAACATTGGTTGCAATTCGATCAAAACCGTTAACATTTATTTGTAAAGATTTATTTTTATTTGCGATAACCTAACATCGATTTATAAAGTAAAAATGTTGTATTGGAAATTAAAAAATGGGAAAAGAAACCAAAAATCAATCCTATTATTCAATTATTGGTATTTCCAGTCATCTTTAAAAATAAAATTCGGAAGCAATCATTTATTTATTGAATATATTAGTAATTTGGTACAATCTATCAAATTTATTAAAAAATTATCGATATTCAAAAGTGGTAACTACAAATACGGTTATTCTGATCAAATATATCATTTAATTAGGGTTTCAGTAGAAGCAACCGTATTGTGGATTGTATTGATAATAGACGTCACTAATGATTGGTATTGATAAACAAATTTTATACTAACATTTCTTTTACTAACAAATTGTTTAAATTCAAAATAAGCCATTGAAATTCATAAGTGTTTGTGTTGTAGTAGGTAGAGAGGTAGCTCAGTGCTCAGCATTTCCGAGTTCAAATCCTGGAATAGGCAAATATTTAAAAAATATTTTTTTTTAAAATAAAATAAATCATTCGAATGTTTAAATGGCAAATATATCAAAGAAAATTTAAATTAGTTGTGGTGCAGCAAGCAAGAGTGTGAACTATGAATATGATTGCCCAGGTTCGATACCGGAAAAAATTAAAAATAATATTTTTTTTTAATTAAATTTTGTGGAAAGTAATAATATTTCTGTCGAATATAAGTATTAAATTAGACAACTGAGTATTGATTTTCATAACTAAAAATATAATTTAATACAGTTGTAACTACCAGAATTCGATTGGCAACAAATTCGGTGGACACAAATGATACTGTTTTCTGGGTATAGAGGAATTCTCTTGGCCTTTTGTATACATCCTATAAACCAAACCTAATGTATTCAGAAATACTTATCACATTATTCGAATATTGTTAAGTGTATTTTTTAACGGTATGTTTATTTGTTTGATTGTAGCTGTAGTCATAACGCAACCTATAGCTAAAACTACCATTTCCAATATTATTATTTGCAAAAAATCCAATAAAAAAAAATCAAGCACCGAGTATCACCTGTAGCCATATTGCAAGCAATTTCCACACCTGTACTTATAATGAACTCATTCAAATGCGGTATGGTATTTTGGAAATAAAATAAATCTGTATAACTGTGCTACAAATTTGCCTAAGGATGTAAGCATTTATTGCCTTAACAATTTTCTGCAGTTGTACTCTTACTGATTGTGTAGGATAAATTCACACTTTATCACATACATACATAAATGTATCGATGGCTTAATGTGCTAAAGGCCTTAACTTTTATTTCTTAAGAGATGAAGGAATAAATTTAAAAAAAAACTCTGAAAAACTTGGAATATAAAATATCCTGAAATATAATTTTTCGTGTTATTATTGCCTGCTTAAATATTGCAATCAAAGAAATTTCATAGTATTTTGACTTATGCCTCTTATGAAATAAAAAGTGTAGTTAGGGTCTTTATAGATTAAGCCTTCGATATACTCTGTAGCATACTGGTAGATACAAAATGCTAAAAAAATATGCTTACAAAGTGAGTTCATAGCTGTTTCATCAGATGTTAATTTATAAAGTATGTACATATATTATTAAAAAATCTTTGTTCTAAAATTAATATAAAATCTCAAATAATTTTTTACCATAGTATACACCACTTTTACCCCAAAACGTTAAGCGAACATGTGTTGTACTATATTGAATATTTAGAACAATTTGTAGGCCTATGAATATAAAATCCAAAAGAAATATATTTAATAATGGCTCACTCAAAATCTGAACGAAATCAAAAATATGCATATCACAGAGCCCCCTAAGTATTATTATTATTCAGCAATATTTCAGACGTAAGGTTAGGTTAATAAGAGGAGAAGTAAAGGGTGGTTAACTTTTAAGGGCCGATGTTGAATGTGAACCACACCTAAACGTCAAGTTTTTTCTGCATTTCATTTGCATTTCTCAATTTCAGACTAACTCGATTTAAACCATGGAAAGATACACAATCGAGCGAAGCGTTAAAGTTATTCAGGCTTATTATGAAAATGGGCGTTCAAATCAATAAGCATTTCATGCAGTTCGTGATCTTTTTTGGTCAGCATCATCGACCAAATGTGTCCACAATTGGCAGAATTGTGGGAAAATTTCAGAAAACCGGGTCTTTGAAAACACCTGTGCATAGTCGCCCAGTTCGTTCTGCGGAAAACATTGCTGTTGTTCGCGATAGTGTGTCATGAGGTCGGCCAAGCATTTATCGTGAATGGTGTTCGCTATCGCGAGATGATGGGGCCAGGAATTGAGGATTTTACCCTGGACGATATGTCGTTTCAACAGGACGGTGCCACTTGCCACACAGCTAACGAAACAAAGGCTCTTTTGCGCGACAAATTCAATGGCCGTGTTATCTCATGTGGGGGCGATGTCAATTGGCCGCCAAAATCATGTGATTTGACACCGTTGGACTTCTTTCTTTGGAGTTATTTGAAATAAAAGGTGTACGTCGATAAGCCAGCAACAATTCAAGAGCTAAACGATGAGATAATTCGGCACATTAATGACATAGAACCTCAATTATGCCTCAGCGTCATCGAAAATTTGGACCATAGGATATTTTGTTCCGTACATAATTGAACCATACCATATTATCATAATAAAAAGAAATGTCAGTTATTTCCTAAATAATTTGTGTTTTATTCAAAATCAACATCGGCCCTTAAATTTTAACCACCCTTTATATATTGGAGATGTATGTGGGTTTAAAAGTAGCCAAAAACCTTCATCTAATTTTCTTTTGCTATAACTTTTGTTTAAAATGAAAACTCATTTGGTTTTTAACTAATTATGTTTATTCGCACTTACGATATAAATTTTGTTTCAATTAATTGTGCAAAATTATGTCCCTCAAATGGACGCAGCATTTGTGGTGTCACGTTAACGCAGACAAAAAACATGATTGGGGCAATAATGTATTTCTGGGATTATGATTGTTCCATATCATATTATAATATTAAAATAACCATAATGTTTCCCTAATATGGTCCCTACAGTTATGTTATGATTCAAAACTTTAAAAAGTAATTTTAATTTAAGAATATTTCTTAAAGAAATGTTTTTTCTAAAGAAAACAAATTGATATTAAGGATTTTTTAAAGAATACTTCTTTGACTGCCTGGACTTTTTTTTAAAGAAAAATATTTAGAAAAAAAATAAATTCTAAGGACAATTTTAATTAAAAAAAAAATAGATTCTATGGACTTTTTCTAAAAGAAATATTCTTAGATTCTAAGGACATTTTTAAGATTTTTTTTAAATTGCCCTTACAATTAAAAAATATTTCTACAAGAAAATAATCTTATAATCTTAATATATTTCATTGTGAAAAGTCCTCAGAATCTAATAATTTTTAAGAATATATGAATTTTTATCGAAGAAAAAATTTACAGAATCTGAGAATTTGACTTGAAGAAAAATCCCATAGAATCTAAATGTTTCTATCCAAAAAAAATTTAAAAAATTAAGTATTTTTTATAATAAACCTTTTTGTACAAAAAACTCTTGGGTTCTACAGACTTGCTCTTATACAAAATTATTTAATTTTATATTCTGAGTACTTTTTTCACAAGAAAGTCGTTATTTTACAAGAAATGAATAAATAAATAAATTAAAAAAAAAATATTATTGTTTTTATTGATAAGAATTGAAAATTATAAAATCTTTATATAAAATCCATTCGACAATGAATTGCTTAGTGCTTTTGTTATATATAGGCATTTTCGAAAATAAAACCCCCCAGGTGAAAATGATCAGATATTAACATTTTTACATATGTAGGTAAC
Organism: Eustalomyia histrio; assembly: GCA_949748255.1. Classification (NCBI taxonomy): domain Eukaryota; kingdom Metazoa; phylum Arthropoda; class Insecta; order Diptera; family Anthomyiidae; genus Eustalomyia; species Eustalomyia histrio. The sequence goes on along the minus strand of OX456524.1, from coordinate 28,568,522 downwards.
TGAACTGGTACATTTTTTTTATGAAAACAAGATAGTATTATGACTGTAAATGTAAAAGTCATGTATTAATTGTTATCATCATTTTATAGTTCCATAATTATCATATTTTGGTCATAGTCAGAATTTTTGTTACCACAGTATAGTTACATCCAATTATGTTATAAAATAGAAATTGGCAATTATAAAATAATAATAATATATTTACTAAATAATGATGGTAGCAACCTATTTATAAACCAATGATTTGATTGTGACAACCACATCCAAATACAGCAAACATAATATGATAGCAGTGATCATGTTGCAACCATGTTTTTCTTGGCGTATTGTCAATTTCGGTACGAATGTTGTTCTTAAGCTTAGAGTGGAAAAGGACTTATCCGAGGACCCGTCGCACAGTGCTTTGTCCCCATATGGTGAATCGGCAAAATTAGAGGAGTTGTCGCAGAAACTTGAAATTTGGTATGCTGGCTCAGAATATCTAAATTAAGAAAAATTTGAAGTTTCGAAAAAATCGGCCCAAGGACACGCCTACTTCCGATACATCCTTAAATTTAAAAGTTTAATTCCAGCTACTATTATGAGCAGAATGAAGCAAAAATAGGTAAATCTCTGTTAAATTATGTCATTTAGCTAAGTGCTTAATTTTGTTTCTTAAAATCTACATTTTGGCTACATTAATGATAAGAATACAGTAAGAATTCGGAATAGTTTATGAAATTATACTTTTTTGCTCTGTGACAATTTTCGTTTCATTCAGTGCAAGGACATTACTACCTCCCATATATCCTTTTCCTCAAAAACTGAATTTTATCTACATTAATGATCAGAATGCACTAAAAACGGATAATAAGTTTTAAAAAGATACTTTTTAGATCTCTGGAGATTTTTTTTTATTCGGTACAAGTACTTGACTTTCTCCCACATGTCCTTTTTCTCAAAAACTAAGTTTTTCCCAATTTTGCCATTTATTAATACAGATATATACTTCTGGGATTTTATTTTTTTACACAGATATCCAAAAAGCAACTATACACAATTTTAAATACAATTTACCATTATCGAAAAATATAACTTTACAATTATAAAAATGGCTTCATTATGTATATATATATGTATACAGAAAATATGTCAAAAATTGATAATTTTAAAAGGTAAGTGTAGCCCTTCAAATTTTGTAAAATAACTTCAAAATAATGTTAAATTTGTTTAAGAACGATAGCAATCGTTTTCAATGCAATTTTATAATTTTTTGGAAATGCACTCTACATGAAGCATTGTCCGAATTGATACATTTTTTTAAAATGTTTGCAAGTTTCGATTGTGTGAAAAAATGTCAAAACTATTCTTTGCTTTAAAAACATGTTATTCGACCAATAAATGCGGTTACCTATGCTGATTTTTGTAAAAAAAATATAGAATACTAGGTAATCGGGAACTAGAAGAATAATTTGTACGGTGGATATGCAAAATTTTGTATCCAATTCGGATAAAACTAGGTACAAGAGATTTTATCCGATTCGGAAAAAATTTCCAAATTATAGACTTAGAAAAACCGAAATTTATTTAATTTTATATAATTTTTTTTTATACTCAATCAAAGATAATAAATTTTTTCAAACAAATGCGGTAAAAATCACAAATTTAGCCATTTTTACAAAAGCCAATATTTTGATTTTTTGTGAAAAACCGGCACTTTTTTTTTAATAATATGTTAGATAATATTATAGACTTACAAAAACCGAAATAAAAAATTATTTAATTTTATATAATTTTTTATTATACTCAATCAAAGATAATACATTTTTTCAAACAAATGCGGTAAAAATTACAAATTTAGCCATTTTTACAAAAGCCAATATTTTGATTTTTTGTGAAAAGCCGGCACTTTTTTTTTTAATAATATGTTAGTTAATATTATAGACTTACAAAAACCGAAATAAAAAATTATTTAATTTTATATAATTTTTTTTTTATACGCAATCAAAGATAATACATTTTTTCCATATTACTAGTATGTTCTTCTAATTCATTGGGAGCTAAAAGAATAGTTTGTAAGTAAACTATTCAAAATTTTCATCCGATTCGAATGAAATTTGGTACATGATGATTGTGACTAATTCTTTTTACTGATATTTGTACATATATCCAATTTGCTGAAAATTGGTCAATATTCAATCATATAAGTCAAAAAAATGCGGTAAAAATCACAAATTAAGCCATTTTTACAAAAGCCAATATTTTGATTTTTTGTGAAAAACCGGCACTTTTTTTTTAATAATATGTTAGATAATATTATAGACTTAGAAAAACCGAAATAAAAAATTATTTAATTTCATATAATTTTTTTTTATACTCCATCAAACTTAAGAAATTTTCGAATTTTCACCAAAAAAAAAACTATTTTTTGGAGTTGTAAAAAATATTTGTTTTCAAATATATATTAAATAGTGTATTAAAGGTTTACTACAAATATATCTAAGTATTCAAAAAATAAAACTTTAAATCAGTATTTAAAAAAATATATTTTTGAGAATTATTTTCGTGAAACAACTGAAAACAATATTTTTTGCTCAGTAATTTTTGCTTAATATTTTCAAACTTTGGCGCCCTCTACTGACGGCGAAAGCAATGGGACTAAATTTTTTTTTGCATATTTATTTCAGTTAACTTCTTGTCTTTCAAAAAATCTACTTTTAAGAACAATTTGAGCCCATGCTTAATTTTTGATTTTTGCCTATGGGACAAAGCACCGTGCACAGTGCTTTGTCCCCATATAGTGAATCGGCAAAATTAGAGGAGTTGTCGCAGAAACTTGAAATTTGGTATGCTAGCTCAGAATATCTAAATTAAGAAAAATTTGAAGTTTCAAAAAAATCGGCCCAAGGACACGCCTACTTCCGATACATCCTTAAATTTAAAAGTTTAATTCCAGCTACTATTATGAGCAGAATGAAGCAAAAATTGGTAAATCTCTGTTAAATTATGTCATTTAGCTAAGTGCTTAATTTTGTTTCATTCGGAGCAAGGACATAACAACCTCCCATATATCCTTTTTCTTAAAATCTACATTTTGGCTACATTAATGATAAGAATACAGTAAGAATTTGGAATAGATTATGAAATTATACTTTTTTGCTCTGTGACAATTTTCGTTTCATTCAGTGCAAGGACATTACTACCTCCCATATATCCTTTTCCTCAAAAACTGAATTTTAGCTACATTAATGATCAGAATGCACTAAAAACGGATAATAAGTTTTAAAAAGATACTTTTTAGATCTCTGGAGATTTTTTTTTATTCGGTACAAGTACTTGACTGTCTCCCACATGTCCTTTTTCTCAAAAACTAAGTTTTTCCCAATTTTGCCATTTATTAATACAGATATATACTTCTGGGATTTTATTTTTTTACACAGATATCCAAAAAGCAACTATACACAACTTTAAATACAATTTACCATTATCGAAAAATATAACTTTACAATTATAAAATAAATTTTACAAAATGGCTTCATTATGTATATACATATGTATAGAGAAAATATGTCAAAAATTGATAATTTTAAAAAGGTAAGTGTAGCCCTTCAAATTTTGTAATATAACTTCAAAATAATGTTAAATTTGTTTAAGAACGATAGCAATCGTTTTCAATGCAATTTTATAATTTTTTCGAAATGCACTCTACATGAAGCATTGTCCGAATTGATACTTTTTTTAAAATGTTTGCAAGTTTCGATTGTGTGAAAAAATGTCAAAACTAGTCTTTGCTTTAAAAACATGTTATTCGACCAATAAATGCGGTTACCTATGCTGATTTTTGTAAAAAAAATATAGAATACTAGGTAATCGGGAACTAGAAGAATAATTTGTACGGTGGATATGCAAAATTTTGTATCCAATTCGGATAAAACTAGGTACAAGAGATTTTATCCGATTCGGAAAAAATTTCCAAATTATAGACTTAGAAAAGCCGAAATAAAAAGTTGTATAATTTTAAATAATTTTTTTTTATACTCAATCAAACATAATAAATTTTTTCAAACAAATGCGGTAAAAATCACAAATTTAGCCATTTTTACAAAAGCCAATATTTTGATTTTTTGTGAAAAACCGGCACTTTTTTTTAAATAATATGTTAGATAATATTATAGACTTACAAAAACCGAAATAAAAAATTATTTAATTTTATATAATTTTTTATTATACTCAATCAAAGATAATACATTTTTTCAAACAAATGCGGTAAAAATTACAAATTTAGCCATTTTTACAAAAGCCAATATTTTGATTTTTTGTGAAAAACCGGCACTTTTTTTTAATAATATGTTAGTTAATATTATAGACTTACAAAAACCGAAATAAAAAATTATTTAATTTTATATAATTTTTTTTATACGCAATCAAAGATAATACATTTTTTCCATATTCCTAGTATGTTCTTCTAATTCATTGGGAGCTAAAAGAATAGTTTGTAAGTAGACTATTCAAAATTTTCATTCGATTCGAATGAAATTTGGTACATGATGATTGTGACTAATTCTTTTTACTGATATTTGTACATATATCCAATTTGCTGAAAATTGGTCAATATTCAATCATATAAGTCAAAAAAATGCGGTAAAAATCACAAATTTAGCCATTTTTACAAAAGCCAATATTTTGATTTTTTGTGAAAAACCGGCACTTTTTTTTAATAATATGTTAGATAATATTATAGACTTAGAAAAACCGAAATAAAAAATTATTTAATTTTATATAATTTTTTTTTATACTCCATCAAACTTAAGAAATTTTCGAATTTTCACCAAAAAAAAAACTATTTTTTGGAGTTGTAAAAAATATTTGTTTTCAAATATATATTAAATAATGTATTAAAGGTTTACTATAAATATATCTAAGTATTCAAAAAATAAAACTTTAAATCAGTATTTAAAAAAATATATTTTTGAGAATTATTTTCGTGAAACAACTGAAAACAATATTTTTTGCTCAGTAATTTTTGCTTAATATTTTCAAACTTTGGCGCCCTCTACTGACGGCGAAAGGAATGGGACTAAATTTTTTTTTTGCATATTTATTTCAGTTAACTTCTTGTCTTTCAAAAAATCTACTTTTAAGAACAATTTGAGCCCATGCTTAATTTTTGATTTTTGCCTATGGGACAAAGCACCGTGCGTCGCGTGAACGGTTCATTGTAATGGTCCGGTTTTTTTTTATATAACAAGGACCGGTTACTTTAACATGGGCTTGTCCTAGGAGGGGGTAAATTGCCCTTTGTGACATGTCACAGGACTGGTCTAGAAGAAAATGTCACACAATTACCCCCAAATAAATATCATAGGACTCGTACTTTCAAACTCATCACGTGATAGAGGCTTTTAAACCGAGCATGTGGTAGGTTTTTTGAGATGCGGTACTGTTCTTATCTAGCATGGAACTATCATTTTCAGACCCAATACGTGATAGAGAGTTTTTATACCGATCACGTTATAGGTAATTTAGAAATCCATCCTGTTTTCACCTACCACAGGACTGGTACTTTTAGACTCATTACGTTATAACAACTTTTAAACAGTTCACGTGGTAGGTACTTTAGAAACCAGTCCTATTTCCACCTATCGGGTGATATTTACTTGCGGAACCGCTTCTGTTTTGATCTATCAAGGGACAGGTCCCAGTTCCCAACTGTCCCCTTTTTTCCCGCAGGGTTGTAAAATTTTTTGTTTAATTTTTTATTTAAATATTCTTTTATAGCCAAAAACTAGTGCGTATAAATTTTTAATTAGATGTTTGAAATTATTATGTGTGACCTGTTCCCTAAAAAGTAATTTAACATTTTTTTCGGCCAGATTATAAATGTGCCATTCCTAAACGTATTTACTTGTGCATGTTATTTTGTACAGATTTCTTTTCTTTTGTACAAAAATCAATAGATTAATAAACAAGAACAACAATTTTTTTCAAGGTTTTGATTTGTGGTATTTTTCATGTTTTGTTTTTTCTTAAATGGTTCACTAAAATTTGAGTGAAAAACAAAAGAAAAAATTAATTAAATTCAATTAGAAATTTGTATTCTTCAAAGATTTTAATAAATTGTATTTGAGTAAAACCAATTTAAGACATGTTAAAAAGTTAAAGTCGGCCATAATGACTATATAATACGCTACCCCCTAATACAATTTGATTTATATTCCCGGAAGCTGGTGAAATTTTGAAAGTAATTTCTACAAGATATTAATAAATTAGATTTAAATAAAACCAATTTAAGACAAGTTAAATTCGGGCAAAACAACTATATGACACTTTACACTACAGTTTGCTGTCGGTTATATTCCGTGAAGCTGGTCATATTATGTAAATGAATTTTAATTAGCGGTGCAATCACTATAGTGAAATATATAATTAGAGGTGTAACAAATAGTGGAATTGGTTCAAATAATTTTGGCAGTAACAAATATCAGCACACAAATATTATTCCCCATACACTCAGAAAAAAACCTTCATTTTTTAAATGAAAAATTTCATAGATTTTCCTCTGATGTAATACTTTAAAAATATATTTTATTGATATGAAAATTGTTGGCATGTTTCTTTATATTTATGAAACCTTCCCAGCAAAACCACATAGGGACCGATGGATTACTTTACACCTTACTTCATTGATGAATTTTATACGCGATGAGCCTCAAAGTAATGTATATACCCATTACTTTAGAGGGGATAATGTAAGGGGTTACTTATATGGTTACGAGAATGAAAAAAGTAATGTGTCTAAAAATAGATCTTTAAAAAAGACGAATTTTTATTAAAAAAAATTATTACAAATATTTTATTTAAATTATTTGTAATTAAAAATAATGTCGTCATGATGGGAATCGAACCAGGGAAATATGGTTGCCAGCCAAGAACTCTACCCACTGAGCTACCGACGCATATAGTATTTAATTGCTTTAAACTTAAATGAATTGTTGCGCTTCGTTTTTTTTTCGCAAGTGTTATCAAAACAAACATACATTACCCTTTTGCTTACAAAAAAATACAAAGTAATTTATATAAAAATAGATTTTCAAAAATATTTCAATTATTACTTTACATTTATAAATCATATGTTACGTACTCAATAATGAGTAACTTATTACTTTATGCTTGCAAATAATGAAAAAGGTAACGAGCTATCATTACAAGGTAACGCATGAGAATATCGCACCCATTACCAAAGTTTTGCTGGGTTTCTTAAATATGATGAAGAATTTTTAAAAAATATTAACTAAGATTTATAAAATTTTTCTTCACTATATATGAAAAAGTTTCATAACTAAGATATCTTTTACAAACGATTTATGAAATAATTTCATCAATATGAATAACCTTTTTTTCTCTGAATGTACCAAATATAGTGTAAAATGGATTTTAAAAAGTTCAAATTTCGATTTCTACAATATCAGAGCGCCAAAATATGCATTTGGTCTGTTAGGACAGACATTCTAATTTCCGAAATGCAGTTTTCAGTTTTTCGGTTTTTTTGGGGGTCTTGAGACTTTATGCATCAGACTTTTTTTTCTCCCCGTGCCCAGATGATAATCTGTGAGTTAGGATACATTCGAATTCTACTTTGCTTTTAATATAACTTTTAAGCAAAAATAACAGAAAATACCATTTAAAAGAAATTATGTTTCAAATAAAAACCAATCTACTCATTTCTTTTATTCAAAATAAATGGTTTATTCAAATCAAATGGTCAACTGCATGATATTTTGAAATTTTGCTTAAAAAACTGACAAAACAGTAAAAACAAATGATTATTCAGTTAGAAATAAGTGTTAGAATACAACTGCAGTTTCAGTAAAATTAAATGTTAGATTTATTATTATAAATTGATTTCGATAAATGGTTTCTTGCATTTTTGTTGTTTTCTTTTAAATGTAGACACACACACTACAAATATAACTTTTATGAATCGCCTAATGTGTGTATGTGTGGGCATGTGAGAGGGTCATGAAGTTCTTGCAATTCAATTTGCAATATATATACCACACTATACAAATCCATACGTAATATAAACGAAAATTTACGTACATTATACAAAATATTTCGGTGTTTCGTACCAAAAAACTCGTTTGTAAAATATACGAAATCTACGAGTTTTTTTTTCGTAATTTAAAATTTTCTGTACTAAATCAAATTCCCATTGGTAGTTTTATTAACATGATTTTTTAAGAAAAAATATAAAATTAGCTTTTTTACTAAATATATTTAGTTTTTTGTATATGTCAAAAGAAAAATTTAGGTTTTAAATTTAAGATTTCATGTAAAATTATTTTATAATATTTTTTTAAACATTTGTTTGCTTCCCGTATACCTAAATATACTGTTAATTTTGTTTAAGAAAAAATATAAACTACCGTAGAAAAATAACAATTCTTGACTAAACTGAATTTTGTATAATTTACAAAAGTTTCGTATATTCTACGAAAAAAAAATAACTACGAAATATTTTCGTAAAATATCGCATAAATTGACTTCAGTACACAAAAGAGCATTAAATGAACTTTCCAGCCTTCAAAATGCTGTAAAAAAACGAACCAGAGGGAAATGAGTCAATTTGGGACCCCCGATTTTTATCTATATCAAGTTTCTTTTCTCATTTTGTCCATTAAAATTTTGTTTTGTTAAAATATTTTGTTACACATCTAACATTATAAAGGGTATTATAAATTCGGCACAGTCAAATTTAATGCTCTTCATGGTATTAATTAATGAACAAAGTTTTATTTAAACTTTATATATTGAAGGTCAAACATTACCAAACATGTTACATAATTTTTTTTAGATTTCTTATCCATCCAATTATATACTAGTGCTTTAACTTTAAAATATAAAAGCAGTCTTTAAGGCTTAATTGAAAAAATTCCTATGAGATTGAATACTTTTAAGATTCATTCAAATATATTTATCTATCCACTGGTAATATCTTAAGCATTCCTCTTCATTTCATAAATATGCTTTTTGTTTGCTATAATTTATTTCATTTACCAAACACTTGCTTCCACTACATAAAACTACAAATTGATTTGATTAATATACTATAAAATCCCAAATGTAATGATACGTAAACGCATCACAACAGTAACTAAGAAATATAAGAAATATTAACTATCTCGTAAATATAAAAAGAAACATTCATTCCTAATATATATCCTTTGAGATTTTAAGCTAAAGCAGAAAGAAGGCATTTTAACAAAGAATTTTGTCTTAGAAGATTTTATTCAATACATGCAAAATGTAACACACTAACGCATAAAATTGCTAATAAATACACACTTAGATATTTTATCACATCATAAATGCTTGAGTTCGTTACTCATTTATAAGATTAATGTCTATAAAATGACCGTCGTCTACAATAATAATATTGTTTATGTATGCGTGAGTTTGTTGGCGTATATGTATATGTGTGTGTGTGTGTTTTGGCGTATATGTTTATGTGTGTGTGTGTTTTGATTTTTTTTATCTATGTTTGTAATTTTCATTTGTATTTTCTTTGTTTCTTTTGTAGTTTGACATTCATTTTATTTAGATTAATGTTTCAAATAACCAAAAGTGATTTGTATATCATCTTTGAGGTTTATTTGTTTGTAAATGTAAACTAACCAATGAACTCATATTTTATTAGTTAAGCTCATAGAACTAAATATGTATTGATAGAGACAAATAAATATTAAGAGAAGCATATAAATATTTAAGCCATGTTTTTGTATTTAACAAAGGGGTCATTCCATGTCAAACCGCACAGAAAAATGTCATTTTCGGATTTGTCATCTCCGATTCGAATGAAATTCGCTACAAATTATTTTAATATAGATACACACATAGAAAATTAAAATATATACATCTTTGTGTGGTGTGTTTTTTTAAATTACATACAAATAATAAAAAATTTAAATTTGTAAAACAAACCACAAAAATTGTTTTTTTCTACATGTTTGTCAGTTAAAAATTTATGGTTATTTTAAACGATTTTCCATTGCTGCTTACTACTTTTATCGATTAATAAACAATGATTGAAAATAAACAACAAAATGGGCTAAATATAATGAAAAATCAGTAGTCCTCTTTTTGATTGTAATTTTGATTAATTTAATATGTATTTTAGATTATTTTTAACCAAATAATATTGTGAGTGTATCAGTAAATTTAAATAACTTTGTTGATCTAATGTTATTATTTTGTAAGTTATAGCGATCCTCACTTTTCGAAAATTGCGAAATTGACACTAAACATAATAAAATTGTATCGAAATTGATTCTGAATTCAATTGAGTCTGAGTGTATAAGCTGTGCTTAATTTCAAAAAAATTTGTTAACTGCACCAAGAAAACAGATTCATCGTGATAGCCGATTTGCTTGCCAACTGTATATTTTGGTTGCAGCAACCAAATTATTTAGTTGTCCCAACTAAATATTTTTCTGATTGCAATAACCGAATTTGCGAATATAGGCGATTTCTTAAATCTTTCTTTTTGTTTTAAAAAGTAAACCTTGTCAAATTTTCGAAATCTTGAATTTTCGAAATTTTGAAAATCGTTAGTTGAACAACAAAAGGTTTAAAGGAAGAAAAAGTGGCAAATTATGTTTTTTATCGATATAAAATAATTGTTTTAATAAATGATTATTATTTAGGCATTAGAGTATTAAGTTCATAGCCCGGTTATGTTATTTTTCCCTCGGTGGGGTTAATTGCTGTGAGAACATGCGATATATATGACGGAAAGGATACTCATACACATTATATTTACAATTTGATGTAGCCATCGCTGGGGATCGAACCCATAGCCTTATGCCAACGCTCCAAGCATTGCACATAAATGCGCTCAACTATTAATGCTTGAAATCCGATCCTTGAAAGCATTAACATTGATACAAAACTGTTATAATAAAACAATCACATAATTAGTCCTCTCCAGTAATCAGTGCCGCGTATGGTAAAGGGTGGTTAAATTTTAAGGGTCAATGTTGATTTTTAATAAAACACAAATTATGTAGGAAATTATTGTCATTTCTTTTCATTATGATAGTATGGAATAGTTCAATTATGTATGAAACAAAATATCGGCCAAATGGCCGCCGCGACCTCGGCGGCACACCTCCATCCGATGGTCCAAATTTTCGATGACGCTGAGGCATAATTGAGGTTCTATGCCGTTAATGTGCCGAATTATATCATCCTTTAGCTCTTGAATTGTTGCTGGCTTATCGACGTTCACCTTTTCTTTCAAATAACCCCAAAGAAAGAAGTCCTACGATGTCAAATCACATGATCGTGGCGGCCAATTGACATAGCCACCATGTGAGATAACACGGCCATTGTTTCGTTAGCTGTGAGGCAAGTGGCACCGTCCTGTTGAAACTACATATCGTCCAGAGTCATATCCTCAATTCCTGGCCACAATAAGTTCGTTATCATCTCGCGATAGCGAACACCATTCACGGTAAATGCTTGGTCGACCTCATGACACACTATCGCGAACAACAGCAATGTTTTCCGCAGAACGAACTGGGCGAGCAAGCACAGGTGGTTTCACAGACCCGGTTTGCTGAAATTTGCCCATAATTCTCCCGATTGTGGACACATTTGGTCGATTATTCCTGAATAACTTTAACGCGTTGCTCGATTGTGTATCTTTCCATGGTTCAAATTGAGTTAGTCTGAAATTGAGAAATATCAAATGAAATGCAGAAAAAAACTTGAGGTTTAGGTGTGGTTTAAATTCAACATCGACCCTTAAAATTTAACCAACCTTTATTTGTAAAACCTAAAATGTTAGCATTAGAGTGCTACATTAAAATTTCAATATTTTTATTTTTTACCAACAATTTTTTACGTATTTTAAATTGAACATTTTTCATCAAATTATCAAATGTTGCACTTAAGCAATATTATCATGCTATGAGAATAAAAACTTAATAATTTCTAAAAGTTTTTGTATGTTGTTCATTTCATGATTATGATTTCATTCCCACAAGAACATTCTTTCAATTTTCTAAAAGCATTTTTTGGTTTATAGTTTTTTAATTCTGCTTCTTTTCATTTTCTATGATATCTCTCCAGAACTGACATACATTTTAAGATAGACCTCCCACAAAATAAGTAGGACTTAAATAAACTTTTCTGGCATTAATAAAGAGCAGGAGGAATATGTAAAACAAAATATACAGATTGTGTATCACATTCATATGTAGATAGGTGCTCGTATTACTGATATGCACTCAACATAATTTAACAATACAAGGATATTTCTAAAAAAACAAATATAATGAAATGAAACGAAATTCCAGTAATGCAAAATTATAACAACAAAAACACAATACCACAAGGTGTTTCAGTACTAGAGATAATTAATGAAAAAAAAACAAAGAAAATCTCTGTGGACAGTAAAAATAATGCAACACCAAAATTAGAATTTTCTATTGTAAGGGAAATGAACAAATATTTGATGTAATAATGATTAAATGGAATTTAAAGAATTGATATTAATTTTATGTTCAAAACAATGTGTATAATTTTATATATTTAATAAAAAAATTAATATTTATTACCACAACAAATTATTTTAATATAAATTTTAATAAGTTGCTTTAATAAACCGTAAATATAAATATGAAACGATAGGTGAATAAAAACCCAACCACCTTGACCTAACCACCATGCAATACATAAAATGAAATGACAAGTGTATACCAACATGTTTAAACATTGGCATTATGTACGAACACAGAAATACATACGCTGAAAATAACTGTGTATACATAATAAATCTACATACATATACTAATAATGTATATGGATTTAAAAGGATTTGTCTGCACGTTATGTCTCTAAAACATAAAATACAAAATACAAAACATTTAAAAATACATATTTATAAATACCTATTAACATACACGCAAGCACACTCATGCACATGAGCATAGTAGGTACCCAACATACCAAATGACTTGAGAAAAATATTATTATAAGCTTACAAACACAAGCCTTAAGCTTTTAAAGGCTATCGTAACAATTGTAGAAAAATCAAAACGGAACCCTCGTTAAAATATTATGTGTGTATGATTACTATAAGCTTAATCTTGCAATTGTAGAATAAGCTTACAAAAATAATATATTATTAATAGTTGAAAAAGGGAAATCATAATTATTTTTTTTTAAATTAATTTATTTTTTATTTTAATTTTAAAAATAAATAATAATAACTTATTTTAAATATAAAAAATAATAATTCATTTTAAATATAAAAAACAATAATTCATTTTAAATATAAATAATAATAATTAATTTTAACCATAAATAAAAATAATTAAATTTAATATGCAATTGCACGTTCACTATATAAAATTTACAACTAAATGTACACGCAAAACACGTTTGACAAATTTAAAGAAAAAGTAATGGCACTTGTTGTATGCATTATAAGCGTAGAACAAAGACAACAAGACTAGAATGTATTGAAAAATACTTCAATTTCAATCGTCATATTACGTTTTTGTTGTATGTCGTTCATAAGCATACTTGAGAAAAGGTTATGTATAATAATCTGTTCTCTAGCATTGTTAAATACTGCTTGTGAATTCACATTTTATAAATATTATAATAAGCGAAATTAAGAAAAGCTTAAAACACACTATTAATATAAGCTTGTTCTCAAGTTGTATTGCAGTTTGATTGCTATATGGTACATTGGGTTAACACTGGTAGCTACCTATACCAACACACCTCTTCTTCATTCACAAAAATTCCAATTCATATTGACATATGAGCGATAAATATGCTTTACAATAACATTCTATACTAAACCACATACTAATACACACAACATTTCCATCCATGTGTTTGCCACAAAATCCCAAATGTATATTAGCTACAAAAATTATTTTTGCTAACAATGTTTAGAGATGCATACAGTATGATTTCAAGTTTTTTTTTTTTTGCTCATATTGAAGCCAGTGTTTAAAACAACGAAATGTTTAAAGTTTTTATACTAATATATTGGAACCTTGAGTTAATAATGAGCGTTTTTTTTTTAAATTTACATATTTATTGTGCAAGAATGGTTACATATATAATATTTAAGTATTATCCATCGCTGGCCACAACTTCCCAGCAAAAACACACCTTACCAAATAATAAGTCTAGTATTCTAAACTTCAAGGTTTTCCTTATATTATAATTCTAACTTTTTTTATATGGGATGTCCCAAAAGGTAACGTGTTCTGCTTACGTGAAAGCTTAGGAAAAAATAAAGAATAATGGGTTGCGTGTATGCATATTAATAATTGGTTACTAATAACCAATTATTATTATATTTTTCTGTAAGAAATTGAGTAACACATTATTTTTTTACTCCTGGTAACCAATTATAATTTAAATTTGAGTAAGCGCTTAAACTCAGAAAAAAAGTTAGTAGAAAAATTTGTAAACGCGTTTCAATCTCACTTTACTATTTTTGTACTGATTTTTAGTAAAAAAATTATTAGTTAGCAAATCTTTTTGCTATTTACATTTTACAAATAACGAAATTTTTACAGAATGTTTACAAATTTTTGTTGCTAATTTTAGAAATCATTTTACAAATTTTTTAAACCGATTTGCTAAAATTAGCAAAAAAAAAATTACTAATTTTTAAAAAGTGGATATAAAAGGAAATATTATTTCTAATTAAAACTTACTCCTATAAACTTAAATTGCCATAAAATGTTACATAAATTAAAAAAAAGGATCGGAAGTGAATATACCGACTCATGTCTAAAAATAGGACATCCACTTAAAATAGCACTAAAAAGTTTTTTTAGTTCTAAAAATCAGCCCTAAAAACAATTTAAATTTGAGCTTAGAAGTAAAAAATTGTTTTAAAACAGAAATTACCAAATTAAAACAAAATGATAAATTCGTTTGTTTTAAAAGATTTTCAAGCCTTCGATTTTTTTTTAATTTTGTACAAAATATTTTATGAAAAAAATAAATAAAATAAAGAAAATTTTGATGGTCGATAAAAAAAAATAAATTTAAAATTTTGTACTAATATTAATTATATTTAGTAATTTTTTTTTGCTGATTTTAGCAAACAGATTTTAAATTCCACTTTACAAAAAGTTTACTAAAATTTAGTAGCGGTTTCTTATTTTTTCTACTGATTTCATTGTACTACACGTCAGCAGATATGTATTGCTAGGATTAGCAAAAAATACCGCTGGGCTCAAATTAGCAAAATTTCCCGTAATAACAGCAAACAAACTTTTTTTGTGAGTGTACTTCCAAAAGGAAATATATAAATTAACCCTTTGACGCTCAATGGTTGATAAATGTTCCATTTTTAGTTTTTGTCGTATTTGGCCCATTTTTTAACCGATTTGTATCGTCAGATAATAGTTGTTGCTTTCAAACAATACTAACTGTTTGGATCAATATGGTCTCAGAGCCAATAGGATCACCACAAATTCATAAAAAAAATATATATTTTTGCATAATTTTTGGAACACTTTTTTTTTGAATCCTTTTAGACAACACAGGGGATAAAAATTTTGGTACCGCAGCATCCATTCCTTTAACTTTTAGAAACATCGATATATTTGGAATTGGTTCATTTATTACAGGATATTAATACAATTTGAGACATATGTATCCAATGGGTCGTCAAAGGTCAAAAAGAGAAAGTTTTTTCTCTGTTTTGAAAATTTTTTATTCAAGTGATATTTATTTGATTTGATTTGATTTACAATTTTGAAAAATTTTATAAAAGGATATTTTGGAACTACAGTTAAAACTTAATTTTTGCTCCAAGATATTTTAAATTTTTTGTCATATTCGTGATCTGAATACCAAAATTAATTATCTAAGATGTGTCATAACACAAATGTGTCATAACACAATAGACTAGTTTTTACTAGATCCTTTTCACTTACATGATAATTTTTTTTATTAAACCCTTTTAATTCATAAATCAATAAAATACACACTAATAAATAAACTCATTATTATTTATATTAAAATAATAGAAAAGGTAATCCATTACAGGTAACTTATTATTATTTAATTCAAAATAATAAAATAAGTAACATATTTCAGGTAATTCATTATTTTTATTTTGAAAATAATGCTGAATGTAAGGAGTACTCATTACAAAGTAATGTATAAATTAATGATATGTCATTTCCATGTTTTTGCTGGGTTGTTTCCATCTTTCTGTCAATTTTTGGATACCAGTTTGGAAGAACAACTCGTCTTTTGAGACAATCCAATCATCGACCTATTTTTGGCATTGTTCATATGAAGTCAACTTCTGTTGGTACTCATTTTTAGTAAAAAAATTATTATTTAGTAAATTTTTTGCAATTTACATTTTACAAATTTTTGTTGCTAACGTTAGAAATTATTTTCAAATTTTTGAAAACTGATTTGCTAAAATTAACAAAAAAAAATGACTGATTTTAAAAAAGTGGACATTGAAGGAAATTTTATTGTGATCGAAGATCACAATTTTGTTTTTATGTATTTATCATCTTTTAAATGCACCCTAGCATATATAAAGCTAACCAGACCGATTTGCACTTCTAAAAATTTCCCCATCTTCTAATTCAGGGATATGTAGGGGATACATTCGATAAACTTTTATTTTTTTTTAGTTTTTAAATACACGCACACATTCTGGAATAAATTCTTTTCAATCTCTTAGAGTACAAAACATTTGTAGTTTTTTGTCAAATATTTGTGGGTGTATTTAAATGACACCCAAATATCAATACCGTTCTTTTTTTTTTTTGTCAGTTGTTTGTTAGTTAGTTATGGAAATGTTTAAGGTAGATTTTTTTTAACATACATATATGACAGAATTACTATGTTGGTACATGTACGATAGATGGTAGGGGAGTTACAATACTGGAGGTTATGATGCTTAAATCAAACATGCTCGTTCATGTATATTTGGTATATGGCAATGTAATCAAATCAAAATTTATCGTTGTGTTGTAATATACGTGTAAAATGTAAACTCCCATTAGTTTTTTTGAAATACTTTTTTTTTGTGCTTTGCAAACATTGTCGATTTATATGATAATTGGATTTTTAGAAAAAAAATCGAATTTAAAAAAAAAAAATATATTTATGTATAAAAAGAAATTGACGATGAAGAATTATTTTTTCATTACAATAAATTGCAATTTAAGATTTTTTTTTATTTTTTTTTTAAATTACCTAAAATTGTATTATAAGGAGAAAATATTAAAATTGACTATTGAAAAAAAAAAATAGAAATATATAGGGGAACTTGTTGTACCTTGAAACAGTTGCACGCTAAAGTAAGAAAATAATTTTTTTTTGTGAAGTATAAAATAAAATTCTTTAGAACAATTCCTGTTTATTAGAAAAACTTAATTTTTCGTAAATTCAATTTATTTTTCACAATTAACTGAAAAAATATTTAATTTTTAAAACAAGTATCCTGAAACAGTTTTCTATTTTTTAGGATTTTATAAATTTTTAAAATTGCTCAATTATTTCGATGTTATAAAAAAATATCCAATGTAAGGGATCTATGTAAACGTATTTTACATTAAAGAAATATTTTTTTTGTTTTCATTTATGAAAGAGATAAAAAATTGTTAATTTAAAATGTTTCAAGGTACAATTCATTCTCTTACATTAAAGCGAAACAATAATAATTAGCTTAAGTGACTAAAAATCTAAATTTTTCAAATTTATATAGTTTTATTCTTAGATTTTCGGGTTTTACTAATACAAAGCTTAACCCATTAATGGCCAAATAAAATCTGATGAAAAGTAAATAATATTTTTATGATAAGCAAAGCCGACAATTAGGTTAAAATAAAAGTTAAAGAAATTTGTACGATATTCTTGTACAACTAAAAAAAGCTCCCCCCTGCATGAACCATTTCAAAATTCAGTAATGCAAAACTTAATTCAATTAATGCCTGAAAACAGAAAACGGAACTGACACAGAGAACGTTACGTGACTGGTTTATTGCGACAGGGACCGGTATTCGGACTGGCTCTTTTTTATGAAAGGGACCGGTCACTAAACAAGGGCTTGTCATAGTAAAGTTTAAAACTGCGCGGAAGAACCTATCTTTTACTTACGCAAAAGAACCTGTCACAAGACTAAGACAAAAAACTCAATCGTAGAACTTACACTGGGGATTAGACTAAAAATTGATTTTCTCTCAATTAATTAAAATAGTAAACATTAGGAAAAAAAAAACAATTGGGCGTCAGTAGGGCCCAATCACACAAAGTGCTGCTTACGAGGTAAACGTTTTACTGCTTTAGCTCTTGCTTTGATTTTCAGTTGAAAATAAATTTAAAACAACGAAAAAAGAAAACGAAGATTACAAGATAATAAAGAAAACATAAAAATGGAAAAAAGTAAAAAGGCTTAAATTCGGCTGTGCCGAATCTTTGAATACATTCAGAAAAAAAAGGTTAGTAAAAAAATTTGTAAACGGTTTTCAATCACACTTTATTATTATTGTACTGATTTTTAGTAAAAAAAATATTATTTAGCAAATCTTTTTGCTATTAACATTTTACAAATTACAGAGTTTTTACAAAATATTTACAAATTTTTGTTGCTAATTTCAGAAATCATTTTAAAAATTTTTGAAAACCGATTTGCTAAAATTAGCAAAAAAAAAATACTAATTTTAAAAAAGTGAATATTGTAGGAAATATTATTTCTAATTAAAACTTACACCTACAAACTTGAATTGCCTTAAAATGTTACATGGATTAAAAAAGGGATCGGAAGTGAATATACCGACTCATGGCTGAAAATAGGACATCCACTTAAAATAGCACTAAAAAGTTTTTCTAGTTCTAAAAATCAGCCCAAAAACAATTAAAATTTGACCTTAAAAGTAAACAAAAATATTGACTAAACAGAAATTAATTTTGTATAAAATAAAATTTTGTATAATTTTGTATTAACTATTTAAAAAAAAAAATAAATAAAATAAAAAAAATTTTAAGCTGGATAAAAAAATAAATTTAAAATTTTGTACTTATACTCAAAATATTTAGTAAAGTTTTTTGCTGATTTTAGCAAACCGGTTTTAAAATCCGCTTTACAAAAAGTTTACTAAAATTTAATAGCGGCTACTAATTTTTCAACTAATTTCATTTTACTACACGTCAGCAGACATGTGTTCCTAAGCAAAAAATACCGCTGGGCTCAAATTAGCAAAATTTCCCGTAATAACAGCAAAATTTTCAGTTGCCATTACAGACTTTTTTTGGTGAGTGTACCCTCCACCAGTAACCAAAAACAAAAAGAAATTTGTTCTCTATTAGAAGTGAAATTATGAAAGTGAAAAAAAATTTTTGAGGTGAAAATCTTTTTCAAATGTGAAAACAAATTTTGTAGTGGAAAAAAAAATTTGAGGTGAAAAAAATTTTTTAAGGTGAACAAAATTTTTGTGAAAAAAAATTTTATGGTTGAAAAATATTTCAGATGAATATAAAATATTATTTAATTCTAAGCGACTGGTGAAAAGACAAGAGAAAATATTTTACTTACCAGTCGCTGTTATCGAAAATTTAGAGGTACCTTCACATTTTTTCTTGGAACTTCGCATATGGTGTCTTAGACATATATTTCGACATGTTACAAACGGAATGACAAACTGATACCATATATGGTGGAGGATATAAAAACACTGCAAAAATACTTTGTACCAATTCAAATATTAGTTTAAATTAAAAAAAAAATCTATTTGAATTAAAAATTTAATTTTTGAAATTCAAATCATTATAAATAAAAGCGTTAAGAAAAAAATTTTTTCAAAGCGAAGAAATTTCAAAATTTATTTTTAACTTGTTTTGAAGTTTAAAAACAACCTTTGAGTTGGTACAACTTAAAATATCAAGAATAATTTCGAAACAAATAAGTAAATTTGTATTTTAATAAATTAATTAATTACGGAGAGTTTAAAAAAAATTATGATTTTCTCGGGGAATATTTGCTGGAACTGTCAATTTGTCACCAGTCACAGGGTAGGTATTTTCAGACCAGTCTTCTTTTACCGGCCACGGAAGAAGGCTCCCTTTTCACTAGTAACAGGGTAGATACTTCCAGATTGGTGCTATTTTTATCGGCTACGTGTTTGGTCACAAAATAGTTCCTTTTAGACCGACCCTTTTTGCACCGGTGACAGTACAGTTTCTGTAACTACAAGTGATCCCCTTCTTCCCACACGGATATTCAAGCATTTTTATGTAAAATTTTAAATATTTTAATGTTTTCTTTTCAAAAAATTTTCAAATATTTCATTTCTCAAATTATGCGAATTTAAATTATTTAAAATAAAATTGTAAGATAAACTTTTCGCTTTTTATTTTCTAAATTTTGTGGGCAGTCGTAAAATAATTTTTTTTTCTAATTTAAAATAAAAAAATAATTAACACAAAATATAAAGATTTTCTTTATCTAATCGCCACAAAATTTCATATTAGAAAAATATAAGTCCAATTTTAAAATTAATTTAAAAGAAAAAATCTACATACATCGTTTTACACCTGGAATGAAGATACGTATTTAAAAAATCTTAGTTAATTTAAACTTAAATTCTAGTATGAAATACTTAATGAAAAAATGCCGTTGTTAATTTCTGAAACAACTTGATTTAAGAACATTCCTAAAATATCTTACTTTAACAATAAGTGAGCCGAAATAAAAAATAAATCTTATGATAAAATATTCATGGCCTCTTAAACAAACACGGAAATTGACATCGTTTAAAGTGTCCCACTTAAGTAAAGTTTTTTATTAAAGAAAAAAAAAATAAATAAAAAAACATGTACTACTCTACAAATAAACTAATAGAACTACAATAACGACAACAGCCCTCCAAACTGTTCTAAAATGTTTTCATTTATTGCGTTTACTTTATGTGTGTATGTGTATAGACGCCCTGTAGGAAACTGACCTGTAACAAGGTCACATCACTTGACTGGCCCACTGCGACAGGGATCGGTTTTCAAACCGGTTCTTTAAAAATTTAAATGAAAACGGCGTCAAAGACACTTTTTATCAAAATTTAATAAATTTTTCCTTGAAATAAGAAACAAATTTTACTTATAATTTGGTCAAAATTTCTAAATTATAGAAAAATTTTATGATTGAGTAATAAATTTTTATTAGAAAACAGCAAAATTTCCTCCTAATTAGTTCATATATCACCTTAAATTTTACTTTAAGTTAGGAAATGTTTCCTTGGTTTTAAGAAAATTTTTAATTTATTTAAATTCAATAGATATTTTTTTTACTGAAAACCTGGACTTAACTCCCTACAAATAAGAAAATGTTTTCTAACATTTAGTTAAATAGCATTTCTTTTAAGTGAAAATTATGCTTAAATTTGATAAAAATTTTCTAATAAATATGAAAAAGTGATTCGATGGTAAAGGTAAACTCACCAAAAAAAAGTCTGTAATGGCAACTGAAAATTTTGCTGTTATTTCAGGAAATTCTGCTAATTTGAGCCAAGCGGTTTTTTTTTTGCTAACCTTAGCAACACATGTCTGCTGACGTGTAGTACAATGAAAGTGGAATTTAAAATCTGTTTGCAAAAAACCAGCAAAATAAATTACTAAATGTTATTAATATTAGTAAAAAGCTTTGAATTAATTTTTCTTATCGAGCATCAAAAATTTTTAATATATTTTTTAAAAAACGAATTAATCATTTTGTTTTAATTTGGTAATTTCTGTTTTGAAAAATATTTTGGTCAATTTTTTTTTACTTTTAAGGTTAAATTTTAATTGTTTTTAGGGCGGATTTTTAGAACTAAAAAACCTTTTAAGTGCTATTTGAAGTGGATGTCCTCTTTTTAGACATCATTTGGTATCTTCGCTTCCGATCCATTTTTTAATATATGTAACATTTTAAGGAAATTTAATTTGTAGGTGTAAGTTTTAATTAGAAATGACATTTCCTTCAATAACCACTTTTTAAAAATTAGTAATATTTTTTGCTAATTTTAGCAAATCGGTTTTCAAAAATTCGTAAAATGATTTCTAAAATTAGCAACAAAAATTTTGTAAATATTCTGTAAAAATTCTGTAATTTGTAAAATGTAAATAGCAAAAAGATTTGCTAAATAATAATTTTTTACTTAAAATAAGTACAAAAATAGTAGAGTGGTATTGAAAACCGTTTACAAATTTTTCTACTAAATTTTTTTTTTCTGAGTGTAATATATTTTAAAGTACTTTACACTCATTGTGTAAGTATTTGCCCACTTTCGGAGGACTACCGCTTTGTGAAGACAATGCTCTTAACAAGCTTTTTGCTATACATTTTTGTCTTAAAATTAAATTGAATTCTACTAATTTTAAAAAAAGGTAAACAAATTAAAAAAAATTACTGCTGGATATCCTAAAACGTAATAAATTGTGACAAGGTCAGATCCTTTTCGTAGTTAATTAACGGTTCTGCTTGAGAGAACTATGTCCTCAACCATTGGGGATCCTTTGTCTTCTTTAATTAACTAATTTTAGGAAATTGTTGCAAGAATACACAATATCACAGTTACATTTCTCGTTAGTATTGGAAAATGAAAAAATGTCATAAGTATAATTTATGACATTTTTAGCTTTAACTTTAATTGACATTATCAAATTTTAACTTTTTTATTATTAAGTGAAGAAAAAAATTTTAGTGCCTTTGATAAATATAAAGTATAATATTAAATATAAAGTTTAATATTGTAGTCAGCAAACAAAATTATTAAATAAAAGCGCAAATTCGAAATTTTTTAACTTTTGCTAACAAAATTTTAAAATATATTTTAAGCTACTTTAAGTTCAATATTTAAGACTGTTAGGATTAGAGATTGGCACATGAGAGCTTTTTGACTCACACTCACGCACAAAAAATTGCAATCATGCACGATTGTTTTTTTAAATGGTTACTTTAATTTCTTTTATTTAATAATATTTTTTCTTGAAAATTATGAAAACTAACAGGGTTCGTTTTAATTGAATGTTTTTTGGAATAGAATATTAAAAATAAATTAAACGTTTTCCAACAAAAAAATCATATATCAAATTTTATTATTTTCTAAATATTAGAAAACTTTTACTTGAAAAAAGAATATTTTATTAAAATTTTAAAAATTTATGTGAACTAAGTTTCATGAAAATTTTCCTTAGAAATAGTTCATCGGTTCCTTAAATTAAGTAATTTTTTATTATTACTTTTTTTATTTATTACTTTATTTATTTAATTGCCTAAACTAATTTTTAGAAAACAATTCTTAAAAATTAGAAAGTGGTAGACTTAAGAACTGAATTTAGAAATGGCTTTCTAAAATTTATTTAATTTTACTACTAGCGAAAAACAAATTAACACACATTAAGTTCAAGTAATTTCTGGATTTAAGTTAGACACATTTTTTGAACTAAATGGAAGTAAATTATGTTCTATTTTTTTTTAACTAAACTTAGTTTTATAACAGCTTAGTATGCAAATTTTTAAAAATTAGGTTTTTTTTCTTAAAAATTTTTAATTTTTTATTTAAAATATTTGGTCTCTTCCTAAAATCAAGAAATATTACTTAAGAAAGGTATTTCTAGGTATATAAACTATTTCGTTTTTACCTAGAAATAGGAATTTTTAAACTATTTTAAGGAAAATTTTGGATTAATTTTGAGTTCATTGGTTTTCTTTTTTTTGAGTGTAGAATAATTTGCTCCATTTTAAAGTTTTTTTTTTGTTTGGAATTATGTCTTTTTGGCAGAAAAAAAAAAATATCATTCGGACAGCCATTCTAGTAAAACCAGTTTGAAAACTTGTTCTCCGTCAGTACAGAACCGTAAATTGTGTTCTTGACCGGAATTAAGTTCTTGATCGGAAGTTTATGCATTTAAATTGGTGCTACATCTATTTACATAAAATATGTGGTTGGAATTAAATTTATTTTAGTAATATTGACCTTTCCTCAATTATATTTCTGGATCTATCCTGTTTTAACCATTCACGGGGTATGTTCTTTCAGACCGGTCCTATTTCCATCGGTCATGGGACTAGACATAGGTTAGGCACTTTCATATCGGTTCTGTTTCACCAGTTACAGTGTAGGCACTTTCGGACCGGTACAGGATAGGTCACAGTATATGTCTTTTGGTTAAGGTGCTGTCTTCACTTAAACCTAAACTGACCCCTTTTTTCCACAGGGTGTTTACTCAATATGTATATTGTGTCTATGTGGTACATATTTACTTGCTACAAATTGTGATGCAATGTTGAGCTTTCTTAAGACGAAACTAATTCAACTACAGTATTTTCTTGTTAAAGAAATTCACTAAAACTTCCATTGTAGTTTTAACAACAGCAACATAATAATAGCGTAATTTTTAGATTTTTTTTAGATTATTTTTTTTTGATTGCTATAATGTTTATTTTATTGTTGCAAAGCTACACATTTAAATGAACTACATGAAAACGTTCTCCAAAAATAAGAATCCTTTTTAAACGAGTGCGGCCAAATGACCTTTGCTGCATATTTTTAAATTGTAAGATTAATTTCCATTAAATGCATGGAGCGAAATTTAAGAATTACCCAGTCCTTGCTTTGGAATCAATGCATTCAAATGCAGGAAATACTTTTTGGAGAGAGAAACTCTCAAATATATCTTAAGATTCCAAAGTCAACAGTTTTTATACCAACTGCGATAAGCGAAAAGAATTTGAAACAAAGTAGGTTTTCGAAAAATATCAAGTTGCTAAAGACGACTGCCAAATTTTTAGGAGGTTTTTTTAATAATCGATTGTGTGATGAAACTTTTGCAACTTTTGAAAATGAAAAAAAAATTAATTATAATTTCGTGCTATCATTAAACACTTCTACTTGAAAGACAAAAAACAAATGAGAAAATTAAAGATTAGTAAGACTAAGTCCATGGTTATGCTAAATCCACAAATGATGAACCTTGTTCAGGACGTACATTTGAGGCAGTTACTTCGGAAATCATCAAAAAAAGAAAAAAACAAGAAATAGTTTTCAAGAGTTAAAGCGAATGCATTACTCACCAAAAGATGTATGTAATGGCAACAGAAAATTTTGCTGTTATTACGGGAAAATTTGCTCAGCGGTATTTTTTGCTAATCTTAGCAACACATGTCTGCTGACGTGTAGTACAATGAAATTAGTAGTCACTACTAAATTTTAGTAAACTTTTTGTAAAGTGGAATTTAAGATCTGTTTGCTAAAATCAGCAAAAAAAATTACTAATATTTAGTAAAAAATTTTAAATTTATTTTTTTATCGAGTACCAAATTTTTTTTTATTTTATATATTTTTTTTTAAAAAATATTTTATACAAAATTAAAAAAATCAAAGGCTTAAAAATCTTAAAGATTGTTAAAAGAAACGAATTTATTATTTTGTTTTAAAAAATATTTAAAATAATTTTTTTTTACTTTGAAGGTCGAATTTTAATTGTTTTTAGGGCTGATTTTTAGAACTAAAAAAATTTTATAGTGCTCGGTATATTCACTTTCGATCCCTTAACATTCGATCTATGTAACAATTATATTTGTGGGTGTAATTTTTAATTATAAATAACATTTCCTTCAATATCGACTTTTTTAAAATTAGTATTTTTTTTGCTAATTTTAGCAAATCGGTTTTAAAAAATTTGTAAAATGATTTTTGAAATTAGCAAAAAAAAAAAATTGTACATAATCTGTTAAAATTCTGTAATTTGTAAAATGTAAATAGCAAAAAGATTTTCTAAATAATAATTTTTTACTAAAAATCAGTAGAAAAATAGTAAAGAGGGATTAAAAATCGTTAACAAATTTTTCTACTAACTTTTTTTCTGAGTGTAGTTAAGGCCACGTCCATATCACATGGGTCATTTTCTTCAATATCGACTTTTTTAAAATAGTAATTTTTTATACCCTTCACCATAGGTGGAAGGGTATATATAAGTTTGTCATTCCGTTTGTAATTTCTACAATATTGATCTTAGACCCTATAAAGTATATATATTCTGGGTCCATATGAAGAGCGAAGTTGATTTAACGATGTCCGTCTGTCCGTCTGTCCGTCTGTCCGTCTGTGTGTTGAAATGGGTTTTCCGAAGAACCCAGACATGATGAGGACTTGATTCTTTTTTATTTCTGTTACATGTGATCCATTTCTGTTTGCTATTAAAAATCAGACAGATCGGTTAATAAATGGCTGAGATATTAGCAAAAAACCAGGACTACCTCTAATTTTTCCAGTAAAATCCCTTTGTTTAATAAGAGTGTGAAGATAAATACGTAGGTTAAATACGTTTCACAACTATTGTGAATGATATAAATAAAAAACAAATAGTAGTGTCGCCAACTTTTGTTTGCCTAGAAAATGCCAAATTTGACAAGAAAAGCGCTGAAACATATGGAAAAATATAAATTTGAGATTTTACATGACATATTATTTTGGATTAAAATTTTTGGACATTTAAGAAAAAATAAATGGGGATACCGCTTGTTTGTGGAGAGCTATGAGGTAGTAGATTCCAACGATGTATTCATCTCCTTCAGAATCACTCTAGGTTTCGAGTTTTGCATTTTAAAGAAAATTTATTTTTGAAATTCCACATAACATTATTTAAAATTAAAATTTTTGGACATTTAAGAAAAAAATAAATGGGGGTACCGCTTGTTTGTGGAGAGCTATGAGGTAGTTGATTCCAACGATGTATTCATCTCCTCCAGAATCCCTCTAGGATTCGAGTTTTGCATTTTAAAGAAAATTTATTTTTGAAATTTCTCATAACATTATTTAAAATTAAAATTGTTGGACATTTAAGAAAAAAATAAATGGGGTTACCGCTTATTTGTGGAGAGCTATGAGGTAGTAGCTTCCAACGATGTATTCATCTCCTCCAGAATCACTCTAGGTTTAGAGTTTTGCATTTGACAAGAAAATTTATTTTTGAAATTTCTCACAACATTATTTAAAATTAAAATTTTTGGACATTTACGAAAAAAATAAATGGGGGTACCGCTTGTTTGTGGAGAGCTATGAGGTAGTTGATTCCAATGATGTATTCATCTCCTCCAGAATCACTCTAGGATTCGAGTTTTGCATTTTAAAGGAAATTTATTTTTGAAATTCCACATAACATTATTTAAAATTAAAATTTTTGGACATTTAAGAAAAAAATAAATGGGGGTACCGCTTGTTTGTGGAGAGCTATGAGGTAGTTGATTCATTCATCGTTGGAATACATCGTCGGAATCTACTACCTCATAGCTCTCCACAAACAAGCGGTACCCCCATTTATTTTTTTCTTAAATGTCCAAAAATTTTAATTTTAAATAATGTTATGAGAAATTTCAAAAATAAATTTTCTTGTCAAATGCAAAACTCTAAACCTAGAGTGATTCTGGAGGAGATGAATACATCGTTGGAATCTACTCCCACATAGCTCTCCACAAACAAGCGGTACCCCCATTTATTTTTTCTTAAATGTCCAAAAATTTTAATTTTAAATAATGTTATGAGAAATTTCAAAAATAAATTTTCTTGTCAATGCAAAACTCGAAACCTAGAGCGATTCTGGAGGAGATGAATACATCGTTGGAATCCACTACCTCATATCTCTCCACAGACAAGCGGTATCCCCATTTATTTTTTCTTAAATGTCCAAAAATTTTAGTCCAAAATAATATGTCATGTAAAATCTCAAATTTTTATTTTTCCGTATGTTTCAGCGCTTTTCTTGTCAAATTTGGCATTTTCTAGGCAAAAAAAAGTTGGCGACACTACTATTTGTTTTTTATTTATATCATTCACAATAGTTGTGAAACGTATTTAACCTACGTATTTATCTTCACACCCTTTTGTTTAATATGTATGTAGAATTTTGAGCATAACAACACATCCATGTGTTAAAATTCTTTTCTCTCTATTGACGATGATTTTGTGTGAGCTTCAATAGCTCAGTTGTCTAGACGCTGTGTCACAAATACTTTTTTTTTCTCTAAGGCCGTGGGGTTCGAAGTTCAAATCTCGGTGAGGTCAATTCACTTTTTTTTTGTACATTTTTTTTTATTATTTTCTTAAGACTTTTTTTTTGCTTATTTTTGTTTTTTTTTTTTAACATTTAATAATTAATTTATATAAAATTTTATATTAATAATTAAAATTCTTTTCTTTCATCTCCACCTTTTATACACAAACAACAAACACATATAAAGATTTGTAATTTAAATAAAAACTAAACAAATCTCTAATGAACGAAGACTTTTATATATGTACCTCTATTGACGATGATTTTGTGTGAGCTTCAATAGCTCAGTTGTCTAGACGCTGTGTCACAAATACTTTTTTTTTCTCTAAGGCCGTGGGGTTCGAGGTTCAAATCTCGGTGAGGTCAATTCACTTTTTTTTTACATTTTTTTTTTATTATTTTCTTAAGACTTTTTTTTTTGCTTATTTTTGTTTTTTTTTAACATTTAATAATTAATTTATATAAAATTTTATATTAATAATTAAATAATCCATAAATAGGCTAAAAACATCAACATTTTTATAAAAACCCTCTGATACAAACAAAATACAAACGTTTTTATACCTTTCACCACAGGTGGAAGGGTCGCGGGTTCGTTAAGATTTTTTTTTTTTGTTTATTTTTTGTTTTTTTTTTTACATTTAATAATTAATTTAAATAAAATTTTATATTAATAATTAAATAATCCATAAATAGGCTAAAAACATCAAAATTTGTATAAAAACCCTCTGATACAAACAAAATACAAACGGTTTTATTTCTATTTTTTGCTCCGATTTAAAAGAATTTATAAAAAGATTTTTAAACCATTTTATTTCTCACATATTAAGAAAATTTTATACATAATTTACCTTTGAGTGCAACTATTTTAGGTCATAACTTATAATAATTTATAAAAAAAATTATAAACTATTTTCCTTCAAATTTTTAAAATTAAGCTAAAGAAATTACAAATATTTCTAATAAAAAAGCGAAATAAAATCCTAAATGCAAATTTGCCAGCTAAATCAAACTATTTTGTAGAAATAAAACACATGCAGTTCTAGTGATTTCTTTTAACGATTTGTTGAAATTCTTTTCTTTCACCTCTTAACCTTTTATACACAAACAACAAACACTATTCTAGAGCTGTATTATGACCTATGGATACGTCTTATATAGCAAAAGATCGAAAATCTTTAGTATAACATATTTGCTGAAAAACTCGGAAATATCGGTTCAGATACAAAAAAGTTATGCCCAAAACATAATTTTTTTTAAAATACATATTTTCTGGAACCATAAATCTTCCCGAGTCCAAGTTTTATCTCCAAACTAAATGGTTAATTTCCTCTTAAAGGCGTCCGTATATAAATCTGTCCATTTCATATATGTCCATATATAAACTTCAGTTTTTTCCCAACCATGGTGAAGGGTATATAAGATTCGGCATAGCCGAATTTAGCCGCTCTTACTTGTTTTTTGCTAATTTTACCAATTCGGTTTTCAAAAATTTGTAAAATGATTTCTGAAATAGGAGGCCATCTTTGCATTAGAAACCTATTTTGAAGACATTCCAATATTTAGTTTGCCCCAGACTTCGCATTTTTATTCCCTCATTCCGTTCGTAACATGTTGAAATATATGTAGGTCTAAGACCCCATTAAGTATATATGTAAGTATATTCGTGATCCTTATGCAATTTTAAGTCGATTAAGCGATGTCCGTCTGTCTGTTGAAATGGCGACCACGAAACTAAGACGCAAGCGGGGGTGTTCATTTTCATTGGAGAGTTTGGTATTGAAAATGAGTACAAGCGGCCAAGCGGTTAAAAAGTTATGAGTGAAAATGTGAAGGTGCCTCTAAATTTTTCTTATAAATTGGTGTATTTTAGTACAATTTTCTAGTAGCGACTGGTATATAATATATTATCTCATATTTTTTCACCAGTCGCTTACAACTGAATAATATTTTTATTCAACACAAATATTTTTTATCACAAAAAATTTTTTTCACCACTAAAATTATTTTTCACCGCAAAAAAATTTTTCCACCTCAAAAAAAATTTTTCACGTTAAATTTTTTTTTCTACCAAAAAATTTGTTTTCATATCCAAAAGACTTTTTCACCCCAAAAAAGTTTTTCAGCTCAAAATATGTTTTCACCTCTATAATTTTACTTCAAAAGTTTTTTATTTATATTATTTGTATGAATAACAGTAGAAAACATCTTTTTAAGATATTTGTGGAGGGTATTCAAAGATTTGGCACAGCCAAGTTTAGCCTTTTTTTTTACTTGTTTTTTAATTTTCGGGTAATATGTTGAACATTTCCCACTTTCCCCCAACTTTTTCCTGATTACCCCCAAAAATTTCCTGTTTCAAGGAACCACCAAAAATCCAACAAAAAGAAAAATAAATATTTTGGTATTGCAATGAAACAGAAAGTTAGACCCGAACCCTATAAACCAGGATAAACAAACTACCAAATTTTTAGCCACCCATGATGCCATGATGGCATGCAGCCATGATGCAAAATGGTGCGACTGCAAAAAAATTCTTAGCCGAGACCACGAAATTCCTAGCCGATTTACAGAAACACTTAGCCTCTAGCAAGGGTCACTAGTTCCTTTTCACTTACTTGATAATTTGTTTTCCTAAATTAATAAAATACACACTAATGAATAAAGTTAATTAAACTACTAAAAATGACTCATTATTATTTATATTAAAATAATAGTAATGGTAAGCCATTACAGGTAACTTATTATTATTAAATTCAAAATAATAAAATAAGTAATATATAATAGGTAATACATTATTTTTATTTTGAAAATAATGCTGAATGTAAGGAGTACTCATTATAAAGTAATTTATAAATTAATGATATCTCATTACCATTTTTTTGCTGGGTACTTTAAGCATTTTATATAAAGATATATTTTTAAAAACTGTTGTCCTCAATTCAACTCATTTTTTTTTCTTAGTCTTAACTAACTTAATCACTTCATTTTATATTGAAATCAACCTTAATCTTGGTTTACTTTATAGTATTTTGTACAAGAATGAATACAAATACTTGTACACAAAACATAAATTACATTTGTAAATCCAGCATAAATTAAGTTTCTATGTATTTGCTGTTATACTCCCAAATTTCTGAAAACATGTACGAAAAAGCTTTTTAGCAAATCCAGGTTTTTGCAAAAAACAAAAAGAGAATAAATGAAAATAAAATATTTTTGCTGGACAAATATTAGTAGATGTACATGAATACAAATTATATAACACACACACACACACATTCATAAATAAGGCAATTTAAACAGGTGTTGTATGATAAGTTTCAATCAAAAGTTGTGTATAATGTAAATACTAACTTGTATTTATTTTAATTAAAATAATGAAAACCAGCAAAATATTTTGAAAGTGGTACCTAAGTTAGCAATAAGCATTGGAAGTGTAATTGAATAAAATAAAATAAATATAAAATAAAATTATTTTTCCTTTTTTTGACCACTTATTATTCTGTTTTTGAGCACACAAACACGATATAAAAGTCGGTCATGCCACCTATGTGGTTGAAAGTTAACATCTATTTGGTAATGGCATTGCGACAAAGTTTGTCCATTATAGCTAAACAAAATATAAAATCAGTTAGAAATTTTAATTTCGAATCGAAAAGTGTATTTTGGTTGCGACACACAATAAATTCCGGTAGCACAACAAAATTCAAATGTGTCAAAATTCTTTTGCGAAAATCAATATTCAGTTGTATAACACAAGATAGTAAGCGAATTTCAGTTGAAAACTGTCCCAATTTTTCACAGTGTGTACCGTTAGGCGTATGTAAGAGAAAGTCGGAAATAAATTTCATAGCGACAATAAGTTCAAACATGTACGAATACTACACTTAAAATAGTTTGTAAGTTAAAATAACTGAAAATATCATTTACAAGAAATGATATTTTATTTAAAAACCTGTCTACTTACTGTTCATTTAAATCAAATGGTTTTTGTAATTTTTTTTTAATGTTGTTCAAACAACATCAGTATAAAACAACAGTATAAAACAACATTTAAAAATAAATGTTAAAATTTTACCTACGAATTTCGTAAAAATAACTGATTATTCATTCTTTAAAATTGTTTCCGTTTTTTATATCTTTGTTTGTTTTTAATCTACAAAATGTATACTCACACTCTATGCGCTCATTTTGTGTGAAATTCTTGTAATTTGAATTAAAATAATTTTGTGTATAAACAGTAAATTTTAATAAAAAACAAATTGGATCTTTTTGAGTATTTTTATTTTTTGAAACAGCGAACAAAATTTAAGTTTAAGTTTAACTGTAACGAAAAAAAAAATAAACCACAAATTTTTGTTTTGTGGGTAACTTCAAACAAATGAAAAGAATAAATGAAACTGGCAAAATCGGTAAATGACAGTAAATTATTTTGAACAAATGAATAAAAAAGTTAAAATAAATATTTCTTTGAAAAAATAAATGTGTGTTACTTTAAATGAACTGAAACCTTTATTCTTAAACTACAAACAGTAAACTACATTATATTCTGAGTGTATTTTTAGGCAAAGTAATTATTTTTCGGATATAATTTATCAGGTATAAAAAGAGATGCTTACGAGTTTATCAGCTAAAGTCAAGTTTTGGTTTATATTTGTTTAAATATGAACTGTTTTAAAGAAAAAGTAATACGGATTAACTTTGATCTTAAGTGTAAGTGTACCAAATTTCGTCGAAATATCTTTATGCAAGCGACATGTCGCCAGCTTATTATAGGTTTGATCAATATGCCAAAAAGTTGTTATCGAGAAAAACACGGAAGGAATGTTTACATTTTTAAATTTTTTTGTGTAAAATTGACTGCAACATCATATTCTACACTTGATATCTCAGATATGTGATACTAGATTTGGCGACACGGGTTACATATAATTTAATCCTAACTCAATTTTTTGTAAAAATGGTCAGTGAGGTCAAAACAATTATAAGCTGATGATGTAGCCTGCACATACTCATAGCAGAACATTTTATGGCACCTTCATATGGGCACTATGTCTAAACATCGCCAAAAACGGTCTCATATATAATATAATCGGTCTATATATAATATATTTATGTGCCTGATCAAGCCAAATCACCGAAATGCGAGATTACACGCGCTGGGAAGGCATCATTCGAAATACATAGTGTGACAAGTGGCCCGTCCTGTGGGAATCATCCAGATTTTCAACTTCCAGTAGAAAAAATTCAATCAGCATAGAGTCATAAGGTGCAATCATATTTTCCAACGTAACTGCATACCACACAGTGCCCAGCAAAACCACACATTACCAAATAATGTGTAAAGTAATGTGTATCCATAGGTGCTTATGGATTACTTTACACCTTACTTCACTGATGAATTTTACAGGCAATGAGCCTCAAAGTAATGTCTGTACCCATTACTTTAGAGGTGATAATGTAAGGGGTTACTTATATGGTTACGAGAATGGAAAAAGTAATGTGTCTTAAAATAGATTTTTAAAAAAGAGGGATTTTTATAAAAAAAAAATTATTACAAATATTTTAAACGTTATCAAAAATAATGTGGTCATGATAGGAATCGAACCAGGGAACTCTGGTTGCTACCACTGAGCTTTAAACCTAAATAAATAGTTGCGCCTCGTTGTTTCGCTAGTGTTGTCAAAACAAACATACATTACCCTTTTGCTTACAAAAAAACACAAAGTAATGTATCTAAAAATAGATTTTCAAAAATATTTCAATTATTACTTTAAATTTATAAATCATATATTTCGTAATTAATAATCAGTAACTTATTACTTAATGCTTGCAAATAACGAAAAAGGTAACGAGCTATCATTACAAGGTAACGCATGAGAATATCGCACCCATTACCAAAATTTTGCTGGGTGACTTTGAGAGGGGGTAAAGGTACCTCATGAATTATGCATGAATTTTTCCTTCTCCATAACCGAGAGATTTGCTTCTTGGCGTGTCCGCTAAGATTAAAATCAGCCTCTTTGCTCATAATGTATTTTAATGGGAAATTATTTGGGTTGAGTTCCAAATCACGCGTTATTGAGGCTTATATCGATTCATTGTTACTTAAAAAAATTTCGCACATGTCTACCTCACGATTGTCAAAATCAAACTGACATGGGATGACATTTACAAAAAATAGCGGCATTTTCCAGTAGGGTGACACTTATTGGCCCACCTTGTATAACAAAATATTTTATAATTGAAAAGTTTCAAGGACATTTATAATACGTCCACTAACAGGTTTATACCCTCATAAAAAATAATTTGTACACCCAGAAAAATATTTAATGTCTTAACAAATTTGGCGCCAATAAAATCGTTCGTTGGCTGCAACCTTTATATTTTAACAAGAATAAAGCGATATATATTTCTTTTTAGTTTTCTGTTAGTTTGGTGTGTATTATTACGGTCTGTAAGTTTTTAATTTTATTTTAGAATTTTGCTGGAAAAAATCGTGAGGATCAGCGCTAGAAGAAGTGCAACACTTTCGACCTGAACACCTCTTCAGCCTCATTCTGAACCACTACCCACAACAGCTCATGGTTTGAACACACAAAGGAAAAGGGAAATAAAATTTTCGCAGTTAATAAATGATTACGCGCACAAATGAGCTTTTTCCACATATTTTTAAAATTTAAACTGGAAAAGCTCATTTGTACGGGATATCATTGACTGTGGATAATGTTTCGATAAGTTTTGGTATCGACACAGTGCTTGTTAGGAAAATAACTAACCACATACTTTAATGTTTAAATGTCAAAAATTAGAAAAAAATTATGTTTGAATAGGTTTTTTTTACTTAAATTTTACCTGTTCTTAGTGGCTCTGGGTTTTTTAAAACTTCGAATTCTGGCAAGATTTTTTGACGTATCGATACA
Organism: Eustalomyia histrio; assembly: GCA_949748255.1. NCBI lineage: Eukaryota > Metazoa > Arthropoda > Insecta > Diptera > Anthomyiidae > Eustalomyia > Eustalomyia histrio. Next base: position 28,533,519 of record OX456524.1, on the reverse strand, counting down.
TATTTATTAAAAAGTCGGCATTTTACATTTACCTTTTTTTTAGCTCTACAACATAAAAAAAAATTGCTTAAAAATCCTTCCATGTAAAAATATTTCTTTAAAAATGTCATATAAATCTTTTTGAAATTCTCGATAAAAAAAATACATTTTAAGCTAAAATTAAAGCTAATATGTATAAGGATAAACACAAAGAGAATTTTTAAAATACAAACAATAAAAAAAGACAAAAAATTACATTATTTGTATAGAAAAATAATTGTCTTTGTTTTGTTGATAAACATCTATTTAAAATTATTAATCAAACAAGTAAAAAAAAAATAAAAGCATATTTTTGGTTATAAATTAAATAAATTTAAATCATACTTTTAATGACAACAAACACAAAAAATAAGAATCATATTTTTAGAAAAAAACATATTTTATTTTATAAATCTTATTAACTTATTTCTTGGAATATATTTCAAGATATTTTTACAAGTCAAGGTTTATTTAACTTTTTTTTCTTTCTTACATTAACAAAATATACAATTGTATGAAATATTCTTTAGAAAAATTTTATATTTTTTCAGAAATTTCTTATATTTTAAGTTTTTTTTTTTTAGTTTTGTACTACTTTAGATTCGGTTTTTAACCTTGACTAAAGCAATATACATATTTTTATGTTGCTGAAAAAGACTTATAGTCTTAAAACATTTTTATAAATATTTTAATAAATCCACCACATATATTTTTATTATAGGTGCTCTGTATAGAGCTGTATAAGCATAAGTTACATATTTCAGTTTCTTTGCTCTTAACTTACTGGCAAAAAAAAATTATTGAAAGGAAAAATATTTCAAGTATTTTTTTTTTTATAATGTAATTTCCAAAAAGTAAAATAAAACATGTTAAGTTGAACTGCATTCGAAAATTATAAAAATATACCAACTGTGCATCAGAGAGTTTTCATAATATTTATACTAAATCAAACCTGCATGCATGGGTTTAATTGTTACTTTAATATAAGAGAAATAAGTGAATTCTTGGAAAATATATTTTATGTTTTTAAGAGTTTATACTAATTTTGAAATTTTTTTTAAGCTTTGTTACCAAAAATAGAAAGAAAAAATGCTTTATATAAAACTTGTACAAACACAAAAGTCGGAAATGCCGACAATATTAGGGTATCATAGATACCGGGATAGTAAATACCGGAAAGGTGGGTTTATCTTGTATGTTTTAATAGCATTTAAGTCAAATTCAGAAAGGACCCTTTTATGGGAGGTACCATAAGGGCTAAATATGAACCGATTCCAGCAAAAACATGGCATCAACTACTTACCAGGCTATCTACTCGCTTAATTACTTTTGTTCGCGATGTCCAAAAAGTAATAGGTACTCATTATTTTTTGGCTGTTCGTAAGCGAGAGGGTAATGACTACCCATTACATTGTGTTTTTTGTAAGTGAGAAGGTTATGACCACTCATTACTTTTGGGACATCGCGAACAAATTAAGCGAGTAAATAGGCTGGTATGTAGTTGAAGCCCTGTTTTTGCTGGGATAGCAGCACAGAGAAAATAAATTCATTGTGACAACCGAATTTCTTGCCAACTGAATATTTTGGTTGCAGCAACTGAATTACTTAGTTGTCCCAACCAAATATTTTCCTGATACAATTGAAATATTTGGTTTCAACCGAAATTTTGTTGTATTACCGAATTTCTGTTGTACTAACCGCATTTTTGTTACCACAAACAAATATGTCGCTTGGTTGTCACAATTAATCTATTTTCTCTGTGAGCTTATACACCAAATATCACCCAGCAAAAACAGTCATTACCAAGTAATTAAGGGAGTAAGTAGCACACAAAGGGTTTCACTAGTTACCAGGCTATTGTTAGAGGTGTCCCATAATTCTTGATGATTACACCCTCTCGCTTACAAAAAAAGTGAGAATAATAAATTACCAGTATGGTTACTCATAGTGAAGAAATAAGTGGTTACCTACAATAATAAAGTAAGTAATTACTCTTAATAACAATAGTGTACCTTAATCTAGTAAAATTTTCTTACTTAAAGAAATAGACAAAAATAATAAGTATTTAAATTATAAAAAAATCTTTAAAATATCTACTTTATAAATTATATAATTTCCCTGAAGAAGTCACCCAATGTGGTGACGAAATATTGGAGGAAAAGAAATAATAAATAATCATTATTATTATTTTTTATAAAAGGATCTTGAACTCGATTTTAAGTAATAATATTTCATAATTTAATGCTATTTCTCATAGAATTGCTTTAAAATATCAAAAATTTAAAAAAATTAATTTTTCAGCAGATAATTTTCTATTTTGTTGTAGTTGTCAGTAGGTCATTATTTTGTTGTTTAAATTAATGAAAAAAGTAACAACCTATCATTACATGGTAATTTTGCTGAGCAGTTTGATTATGAGCTTTAAGCAAATACCGAGAATGGGATTTCATATGGGTACTGGCTCCATAAAAAGGGTGGTTAAATTTTAAGGGCCGATTTTGATTTTGAATAAAACACAAATTATTTAGGAAATTATTGTCATTTCTTTTTATTATGATAATATGGTATGGTTCAATTATGTATGAAACAAAATATCGGCCAAATGGCCGCCGCGACCTCGGCGGCACACCTCCATCCGATGGTCCAAATTTTCGATGACGCTGAGGCATAATTGAGGTTCTATTCCGTTAATGTGGCGAATTATCTCATCCTTTAGCTCTTGAATTGTTGCTGGCTTATCGACGTACACATTTTCTTTCAAATAACCCCAAAGAAAGAAGTTCAACGGTGTAAAATCACATGATCTTGGCGGCCAATTGACATCGCCACCACGTGAGATAACACGGCCATTGAATTTGTCGCGCAAAAGAGCCATTGCTTCGTTAGCTGTGTGGCAAGTGGCACCGTACTGTTGAAACCACATATCGTGCACATCCATATCTTCCAATTGGGGCCATAAAAAGTTCGTTATCATCTCACGATAGCGAACACCATTCACAGTAACTGCCTGACCGGCCTCATTTTGGAAAAAATACGGCCCGATGATGCCGCCAGCCCATAAACCGCACCAAACAGTCACTCTTTATTGGTGCATTGGTTTTTCGACAATCACCCTGGGATTATCATTCGCCCAAATGCGGCAATTCTGCTTATTGACGAATCCACTGAGGTGAAAATGTGCCTCATCACTGAAGACGAGTTTCTTCAAAAATTTATCATCCACTGTTGCCATTTCTTGCCACCATTCTGACCATTGACGACATTTGGAATGGTCAAGAGGATTTAGTTGTTCAGTCAGTTGCACCTTGTAAGCGTGCAAAATAAATTTACTCTTTCAAAAAAATATTTTTCTGCAGTTTAATTTAAACCATGCGTTGGTAAACATACGCATTTTTTTTATATAATTAAGCATATAGAAATGCATTTTTAGGCATTTAATGCGTAAATTTTCGAATTTCTTTTAAAATTTCAATTAATTTTAACGCACTTTCAATGTGAAATTACCAATTATCTGTGTACCAACTTATGCATAATGTGTACTTTTTCGTTTATTCACACAGAGTAAATTTACCACATTTATAGTAGGACTACAGTTTCCTACTATAAGTTGGGTAATTTTCAACAGAAATTTATTAGAGTGTAGACAAGGGGAATAACATCTAATGGGTAAAGAGACCAAATCGAATGAAGCGGTATATGAGTAGAATTCAAGCACTAGAAAAGGGGAACAAAATATAATAGCACGGTAAACGAGTGGAATTCAAACACTAGTCAGGAAAACGAAATGGAAAACAGTCGAATTGTTACGAGGAACGAGTCGAATCAGAATATTAGACAAGGGGAACAAGGCGAACTGAAACTCTAGGTCTATAACACCTTGTTTCCGAGAACAGATAATGGGCCATTTTTGAGGCAAACTGAAAGGGTGAATTAATACGAGGGCGGCTCAATAAGTCCGTGACTTTTTAAATGAAACACAGTTTTTATTACAAAAAAAAATATATTTTTCAACATAATCCCCTTTTAGCTCAATACACTTAGTCCAACGTTTCTCCAATTTTTGTATCCCTTTCCACCGAGCCATTTTTTATGTTTGGAAATAGGAAATAGTCACTGGGGGCTAAATCCGCAGAATATGGTGCATGAGGTACCAATTCGTAGCCCAATTTATGGAATTTTGCCAATGAGACTATACACGTGTGTACCCGTGCATTATCTTGATGAAAAAGAACTTTTTTTTTGGCCATATGGGGTCGTTTTTTTTAATCCTCGTTAAAGCGGTCAAATAAGTTGGCATAATATTAGCCGTTTATTGTTTTTCCTTTTCGAAGGTAATCGATGTGGATTATCCCGCGAGCATCCCAAACAACTGTTTCCATCACCCTATTGGAAGACAAACTTACCTTGGTCTTCTTCGGAGCCGGTTCACTCGGAAAAAGCCTTTGTTAGGCTGCTGCTTGGTCTCCAGAGTGTTGTAATGGATCCATGTTCCATCTCATTCGAATTGCGGTTAAACAACTCCAAACAATCCTTTGAAGTTTTCACACTATTACGTTTATGGTCAATTGAGAGCAAACGCGGCACCCATCTTGCAGACAGCTTTTTTAAATCCAACTGATCATTTAAAATTGGAACCACACTGACATATAAAATTCCTATGGCATCAACAATCTAACGCACTTTTACTCTTCGATCGGTCAACACCATATGGTGGATTTTTTCGACATTTTCGGGTATATTGACCTCAATTGACCATCCAGAACGTTCCGCGTCATTTGTACTTGTGCGACCACAACGAAAGTCAGTACACCACTTTTTTACCATTAAAATCGATGGTGCAGTGTCCCCATAGTATTTATCAAGCTTTTCCATGGTTTGATTGACGGTTTTTTTTTCGCAAAAAATAATGTTTAATGAGCACACGAAATTCACTTTTTTCCATTTTTAAAAAATCCATGAGGTTGTTTGTTTTGAACAGCTATTAAACGCAAAGTAAATAACGGAACTTGCCCAAAATTTGACAATAGTCTATTAACAGGTGGTACTTGATGGAAGCAGTGTTGCATTTTATATAACTACGACGCAAGTTCGAAAAGCCACGGACTTATTCCCCAGCCCTTGTAAATTGTGTGATTAAATTAAAAAATTTTTTTACGAAAACTAGAACTAGGTTTTTTGATTTTTATTATACTTTAATGAAAAAATTTAATTAACTTTTTTTTTTTCTTAATGGTTTTTCTTTTTAATTTTTTTTTATAAGAGTTCTTAAGCAAAAAAAAAAAAAAAATGCTTTATACACCACAACCGTTGCATTTTCAGCACACAATACTTATTAAACAGGCGGTTTTTCTTCTTTTGCTTATATAATCAAGCAGAAATTAAACGGAAATAGAGCGTAATACGTCTAGACTAATTATAAAATATTAACGCAGTCTCGTTTATAGTTTAAAATGAAATATGTAGAAAATAAAATTACCATAAATATAAAATGTCCCAGAAAATATAGAATGAGATCTAGAAAATTTTGTTTTAACTATTTTCAACAATTGACTCAATAAAAATTTTATGATGATTTTTTCCAGTCAACTTAAATAAATTATCTGTTATATATTAATTAGGAATATAATTTTTGCCTTTTATAGGAATAAAGGGCATCTATTCTTTGGGTTTGTTTGATTGTTTTTTTTTTTATTCATTTATTTTTTACTCTACCACAATTAAATATTTTATTTTTAACAAATAGGGTTATTTACAAAAACTAAATGTTTATGGTAATCCAGAAGCTTTGACCATAACCTGTGTACCACTTCCAAAAAATACGGTAAGTTTAAATTTACAATTAAATAATAATAATATATAATATATAAAAAAAATAATTACACAGTTCAACACAAAAAAAAAATACGGGGTTCCTATGATTGATTCTTGTTAAGGAAAACAAAAAAATATATGTACGTGATTCGACTTTTTGATATTTTACATTGGAATTTCATTTTAGAGGCTGTCAAAGTTTCCCCAGCTCTGGCCTGTTCTTGCAGCATATCGGTATATAATACTATGTTTTCTTTACATCTGAGGTGTAGTATATGTTCAGCAACTTTGTAGATAATGGTATGACAAATATTTTTGTAGAACATATTAACCCTCTAACTCCCCCTTATAATGACATTTTTTGGCTTTATATCAACAAATTGTAAAAAACATCCCGAAAAAGGGGAAGGGCGGGTATGAAATATTCTACAAAATTGTTGGCCATAAAATTCTACTATATATGTCAGAACACACCATCACCCTAAACTTAACACAAACACCAAAAACCAATCAAATTCAAGATTGCTCATCAGCTTTCTAGTCAAATTTTGGGACCATAATTTGTGATTTATAAGTGTCCGTAACAGTTATTAAAAATGTAAAATTTGTTTGCTGTGTTTCAAAAAAAAAAAAAATATTCAAAAAATTTCCAATTTACTTTGTATTTAAATTGTTTGTTTATATACAAAACTAGAACTTCATAAACACACATACATACACAAACACATTTACACAAAAAGTGTCTATAGACATACCTACATACATTTTGCAGATTAAAAAACAAACTAAATATACAAAAATGGAAACAATTACAAATAAATGATTAAATCATTTATTTTTTAAGGAATTGTTGGGCAAAATTTTAAGATTTATTTTAACGGATAAATCATTTGTTTCTTACGGATATGTCAGTTATTTAAACAACATTTAAAAATAAATAACAAAAGCCATTTGATTAAAATGAAAAGTAAGCAGATCGGTTTTTAAATGTAAATGGTATTTTCTATTATTTTAACTTACAAATTATTTTAAGTGTGTAAAAAAGTAAGTATTTTTCATTTAATTGTACATTTTTTGTTATTGTAGGATTTTTGCTATGATTTTTGTATAAAATGAAAAAATAAAATATGTTTTTCAAAAAACATAAAATTTTGAATTAAATGATAAAGCAAATCAGTCAAATAAAGTTGAAACAAGTAAGAGCGGCTAAATTCGGCTATGCCGAATCTTATATACCCTTCACCATGGTTGGGAAAAAACTGAAGTTTTTATATAGACATATATGGAATGGACAGATTTTTATACGTACGCCTTTAAGAGGAAATTAACCATTTAGTTTGGTGATAAAACTTGGACTCGGGAAGATTTATGGTTCCAGAAAACAGGTATTTAAAAAAATTATGTTTTGGGCAAAACTTTTTTGTATCTGAAACGATACCGATTTTTTAGCAAATATGTTATACTAAAGATTTTCGATCTTTTGCTAAAATAATATATGAGAAATAAAATGGTTTAAAAATTGTTTTATAAATTCTTTTAAATCGGAGCAAAAGCTAGAAACAAAACTGTTTGTATTTTGTTTGTATCAGAGGGTTTTTATAAAAATTTTGATGTTTTTAGCCTATTTATGGATTATTTAATTATTAATTTAAAATTTTATATAAATTAATTATTTAATGTTAAAAAAACAAAAAAAAAAGTCTTAAGAAAATATAAAAAAATTGTACAAAAAAAAGTTGAATAGACGGGGAATCGAACCCGCGCCTAAGAGAAAAAAAGTATTTGTGACATAGCGTTTAGACAACTGAGCTATTGAAGCTCATACAAAATCATCGTTTATAGAGATATATAAAAAGTTTTCGTTCATTAGAGATTTGTTTAGTTTTTATTTGTTGTTTGTGTAAAAAAGGTGGAGGTGAAAGAAAAGAATTTCAACAAATGGATGTGTTTGTTATGCGTAATATTCAACATACATATAAAAACAAAGTGATTTCACGGAAAAAATTAGAGGTAGTCGTGGTTTTTTGCTAATATCTCAGCCATTTATTAACCGATCTGTCTGATTTTTAATGGCAAACAGAAATGGATCACATGTAACAGAAATAAATAACAATCAAGTCATCATCATGTTTGGGGTCTTCGGAAAACCCATTTCAACACACAGACGGACATCGTTAAATCAACTTCGCTTTTCATAAGGACCCAGAGTATATAGTCTTTATAGGGTCTAAGATCAATATTGTAGAAATAACAAACGGAATGACAAACTTATATATTCCCTTTCACCTGTGGTGAAGCGTATAAACATAGAGGACTAAAGTGTACAGTTTCTTTTGATGCTCACAGTATATTTTAATGTATTAAAATGTATATAACTTTATTTCTTATTAAATAAGTACGTATTTGTAAGTACAACAATAAGTGTTTTGTTACTTCAGACTTAAAAAAAATTTGTAATAAAATAATGCAAATTTGTAGAAACAATTTTTCTTTGCTGACGAGTTAATATCATGATGAACGTAAATCATCAAATAGAGAGAAGGATAAAAATATAAAATGCATCTTCTTTTGTCCCAAAACAATATATAACAAAGTTATATGTGAAGGATGTAAATGGAAATGAGAAACTGCATTCACATTTTAACAATAGGAAGCATTTATAAGCTGCAAAACAGCAGGTGTTGTCACATACTTAAGAAAACAAATAATAAAAAAAGAATGAAAAAAAAAAAAAATAATCGAAAGAAAAGAAAAACTTCTATTAGCACTTTGTATCATCTTTCGTAGTTTTATTTAGCACATAATTCAATATAAATCTTTTTTTTGTGCTCTTGTTAACACTCAACTCAAGTTATGCAATTCATTTGTTATTTGCAGAAATTTGATGCTACTTAATATATTGAAGTTATTTCTTTTAATATTTAATCACCAATTTTAATATCGACGTTTGTTTCGTTCATTTGAATAAAAAGGTTTTTAAAAAAATTACATTGCAAGAAATTGGAAGTCAAAATGCGTTTTATATGTATACCTTTAAGCCCCAAAGTGTGTGTGTGTGACGAGTTCTCTTCTACGTTCTCTCTCTATACATACTTATTTTCTGGAGTGTAGTAGGGTACCTAGAATTCGCTTAATATTTAATATTTTCATCCATTTTTGGTTGCTGTTACAATTGTTAGTAGATAACAATTGTAATAAGATTGTTACTTTTTTTAAAGAAACTTAATTGTATTTCTTTGCAAATGTTTGTGTATGTGTGTGTGTGTGTCTTATATTTGGATTTTAATCTTTTAATGTTGAGTTGCTTAAGTCAATGTCTTCTTATGCACAAACTCACATTTGTAAACTTTTTAAGTACATTCACTACTTTGTGCCAGCTATGCAATGAAATTGCATTTTTTTGTTGTTGTTGTAAAAATGACATGTAGGTGTCAAGGAAATGTCATTATGGTCTTTAAAGTGTGCTTAATTGTAAAGAGAACAATGGTATAGAATAAAGTTTTTAATTATATCGAATACGGAAATAAATAAACAGCGACGTACTCTTACACATGGCGCTGTATCATATAAATATCTGGAAGATAAATTTGGCAATTTTTGCCAAATTTATCTTCTTTTTCTAAGATTGTAGAATTTTTCTTTTTACTTTTGATCGACCTTATAAATATAGAAAGTCAAGTGCTTTATATAGCACTTCTTTCATTACTTCCAAATTGTCCATTAGTATAATTTTACGGCTTTTTTTAGGAGTAGTTCTAAACAACTTCATAAAAATAAATTCGTTAATTTCTTCCAGCTTTTTTAGAACAACATCTTAAATATCACTTAATTAAAGCCTTATTACTCTAAAAATAATGCTAAAAAATAGAACAACACTCAGGGGATGTATCTGCACTAGACCTTGAAAAAGGACTTGAAAACAGACTTTGAAAACGATAAATCTTTATTTAATTGATTCGCAAAAAAAAAAATAGTTCTTTTAGTAAATCAGCAATTGATTCTAAATTTTATAATTCAATTATTAAATCTGATTTAAAATCATAGTTGATTAATCAATTTCATTTGTATCTTTATATCCTTTACCACAGGTGGTGAAGGGTATAAATACCTTTATATATAAGTTTGTCATTTCGTTTGTAATTTCTACAATATTGATCTTAGACCCTATAAAGTATATATATTATGGGTCCTTATGAAGAGCGAAGTTGATTTAACGATGTCCGTCTGTGTGTTAAAATGGGGTTTCCAAAGACCCCAGACATAATGAGGAATTGCTTGTTATATATTTCTGACACATGTGATCCATTTCTGTTTACTATTGAAATTCAGCCAAATCGATTGATAAATGGCTAAATACGAGCAAAAACCCACGACTACATCTAAATTTTTCCGTAAAATCCCTTTATTTAATATTTATGTTGAATTTTACGCATAACAAACACATCCATTTGCTGAACTTCATTTCTTTCATCTCTTCATCTTTAATATACAAACAACAAACACATACAAAGATTTACCATTTAAAACCCAAACAAATCTGTTTTGACGAAAACTATTTATTTATTTCTATTAACGACTTTTGCGTATAACGTTCAATGGCTCAGTGGTCTAAGCGCTTTCTCACAAATAGTTGTTTTCTTTTAGTCGCGCGATCGATCACCGTCTATTCAACTTTTTTTGTATAATTTTTTTTTTATATTTTCTTAAGACTTTTTTTTTAACATAAAAAATACGTACAGCACAGTTGACTTAACGATGTCGGTCAGCTTTTCTGTGTATTTGAAGAACGGAAAGAGGAAAGGTTGCCAAATAAGGTACAATCATCTTTGTTATCAATACACATCTTACAAAATGTGAGCGGGATCCGTGAATTGGGCGTGGCACAAAATAGATTAAGTTATGCCTTAAGAACGGTAAGACCGTAATTAAATACTCCATAAATGGGCTAAAAACATCAAAATTTTTATAAAAACTAAAATTTTAAGGCTGTAATATGACCTATGGATACGTCTTATATATCAAAAGATCGAAAATATTTAGTAGAACATATTTGCTAAAAACTCGGAAATATCGGTTCAGATCCAAAAAATTATGACCGAAGCATACATTTTTTTTAAATACCTTTCTTAGGGAACCATAAATCTTCCCGAGTCCAAGTTTTATCACCAAACTAAATGGTTAATTTCCTTAAAAGACGTCCGTATATAAATCTGTCCATTCCATATATGCCCATATATAAACTTCAGTTTTTTCTCAACCATGGTGAAGGGTATATAAGATTCGGCATAGCCGAATATAGCACTCTTAATTGTTTTTAATTCAATTCAAATCATTTTAAACATAATTATTTTTTTTAAATTCGCGAATTAAAAAAACATTGATTTGATTTGCGAATTAAACCAAAATAAAAAAAACATTAAAATTTACTTGAAAACCTCGCTTAGTTTCCAAGATATTCGCATTTTGTAAAATAGTAATTTTTTAAATTACCGTTATCTCGAAAACTAAGCGAGATAAAGCAAAACTGACAAAATTTACTAGAGTGTTAATATACTGCGATAATAAAAATTGGCCAGGTCCGCAAGACATCCCGATTAGGCTGTTTTATAAAAATTCCATGAAATCCTTCGTGTTTAAAATTAAATTAATCGTGACTTAAGAAAAAATGATTTTAATACGCGAATCAAATCATATTCCAGAATCAAAATATTTATTTTTTTGATTCAAAATTGATTTGATTTTTTGATTTTAAATTTAATTATTTAAATTGAATTATTATTTATTTTTATATAAAGAATTATTTAAATCTACTTGATTCTTCTAATAAGATAAAGATTGAATTACGGTAGTAAATAATTCAATCAATAAAAATTAATTTGCGAATTAAAATCAGATTTAACATTTAAATCAGATTTGAAAAATGATTTAAGGAATTATGTTTTTAAAGGTCTGTTAGGGAAGACCTATGGACAGTCGGCTACAAATTGATGTGCTCTACTAGATAAGCGAGTATTTCGAATACAAATCCGGACTCTAAGCATCAGTTTACATATATCGGAGGTACAATTCCCATGGTAATGTCAGTGGAACAATGACATACAACCCATATTCCGACGATGCACCCAAGAGTAACATTGCATAATTACATAAGTTACATAAGTAATGTTACATAATGAGTACCGACGACCTCCTTTGTACAAGGACCAAAAGCTCCAAAATAGACTTTGAAGCTCCTGCCCACATATGGGAGTCTTGATCTATCTTCGATCGGATATAGGTGGTATAAACTGTAAGGAGATCTGATGGAGTGAAATGTTTCTGAGACCGTTGAAGGAAACCAACACACTAGTATACTTCTTTCGACACTTCAAATACGTGCTTAATCCAACAGACATCACACTAAAATCTCATGGGTAGAATATCAAACGTATTTGATTCCTCGATATTGACACCAACCGTATTTATAGCGCCATGGGTCTGCATACAACATTGAGTCTTATATGTATTTAAATCGACCATATTAACAAGTTCCCACTCGGAGATTGCTGAAAGGTCACGATTGACGATTCTCTCCAACCTTCAAAAGGCTTTTCCTACAACTGAAGAAAAATGGTGACAAATGTTATTGCCATCAGCGACTCTACTCTATAGGAGGGAAAATTTGATCAAAAAGATCATTAATAAAGATGAGCAAGACAGTGGGAGAAAGAATCAAACCTTACGGTGCCCCTAAAATAAGCTGAAACTTTTATAGTGCGATCTCTGTGAAAGCTCGAAATAAATCAAGAGAAGGCATTACTGCTACCAAAATAAATAAACTTTAATAACAAAGCACACACTATTGAATGCCTTGAAAATATCCAAAGCAACCACTTTAAAGTCACCAAACTGATGAATAGTCAGATTCCAACACTCCGAAAGGAACGCTAACAGGTTTACCCTAGAACGTCCTCTACAAAAGCCGACCTCAGTCGATAACTTAAAAGTGAATTGGCCTCTAGATAATTAACAAGATGGTAAATAATCATGCTTTCCATCACCTTCGGGAGCTCAGAGCATATTCCGATTGGTCGGTATTTTGCAGGGTTATTGGCCTCACCCTTTCTAGGGATTGGTTGAATATTGGCAACTTTCCATTACCGTATGGTACGAAGAGCTACTGTTTCAGTACCAGTGAAGGTATACCATCTGGCCCCCTTGATTTATTCACCTTAAGATCCCCATTACGCCTTTTAACTACACGAGCTGGAAAAAATACACGACACTCTGGTGATTGCTTTCAGGTAAGTATTAATTTTTTGCAAACATTTCAAGCGGGACAATTAATATTGGATCATCCTTTAAAAAAGCTGGGATAGATGAACTCTTATTAATCCTTACTGCTTCAACCAAAAGATTATGCTGTAGCGAGGAGCAAAAAAAACCTTAGCTGGAAGAAGCTTTTCATGTAAAGAAACTTTTCTCATGTAAGTACTTTGAAACACCTGCTTTACGTAGTAGTTGAGAATAAGAGTTTTTTTTCATCACACCAATTCTAAGCTCTTCCTCTCTGGTTCTGACTGTGTTCGTGCAAGTCTGGTTAAACCAACATTCTTTGGTTTAGCCAAAACGCTTTTTCTACGAGGGCGGATCGGATTTATCCCCCAATGTTTATTTCCTAAAGAAATGGCTCGGTGGAAAGAGATTTAGCTCTAACGATGAAGTTATTGATCAAACAAATGTCTATTTTCTATTTTTTAAAAAAAATTGTGTTTCATTCAAAAAGTCACCGACTTATTGATCCGCCCTCGTATTGTAGAAATGAAGAATTTCATTCCAATAAATATAACATTTTCAATCGTTTTCACATCAGCATCAATATTCTCATTGAGGTAACATAATTTTCAATTGAAATGCCGAAAACAATTCGCTGAATCATTTTAAAAAATGGAAATAAAATATTATTTTTTTTACTGATTTTTTACATTTTATTGGTGAAAAGGTGGTCCATTTGCACTCGATCAAAAAGTACTGAAAACAATATTAAGGTGGGAGGGAGTACTCCCATAACAGTTCAATGTGGAAATCATTAGAGTTTCGGTTCTAAAAAACATGCTTTATTGATATTGAGCTGCTTTAACGGAGCATATTTTCGTAAATTTTCTCTTTTCTTCAAGGTGGGCAAATAAGTCGCACTTTATTGGAGGATGCTGGCATTTTTGCAAATCGCATCGTATATTAGTTTGGTTTTGACATTCGTGGGGAATAACAATGAATCGCGCTATACCCCTCAAGAAAATGTGATAATTATGACAATGTTTGTGCGCAATAATCCCTCAGTAGTGTTAAAGCGACGCGAATGTCTCATTTTGATTTCATCGGCCACGTCAATAAGCAAAATTCTCGGTTCTGGGAGTACGTTGAACTTTATTTCTCAAATGAACAGTCCATTGTTTTGACTGAGCGTGCATATTGTCGATATTTTAATCTGCAGGTTGGACCCTCAGAGTCAACAATAAACCATCTGGTTGCAAATTTTCGACAACAAGGGGCAATAAGGAAACTTCCTGGTGCCGTCAGACGACGAACGGTGCACACAGATGACAATATTGAACGGGTACAGGAGAGTATTCGGGAAGAGGTAGAAACATTAACCACGAGATATTCGACACAACTTGGCCTCTCACGAAGGTCGCTGCAGAGAATTTTGCATACAATAAGAATGTTTCCATATTCAGCTTGTATTAGAATTGAAGCCGACACAACGGCTCTTTTTTTCGCGACATCTTTGGTGATCGAATTATTTCGCGTATAAGTGAAATAACCTTTGGGGTTATTTGAAAGAAAAAGCACAAAATCAACAACATAAGACCTGAAGTTTTGCGAAAAGTTAGGCAAAATGTTTTGGAAAGAGAACGAATATGCGAAATGGCCTCCACTTGCGAGATATAATTTTTCATAATTAAATTAAAAATATTCTCCATTAATATACTGTATTTAAGAAAAAAAAATATTAATAATTATGTCTTAAACAAAAAGTTATAATGAACTCAAACCCCTTTCGGAAATTTTGGGCCACCCTGTGTATACATTTTTTTACTCGGGTCTTTCACAAAATTACTTTTAATTTGGCTTACGGTTTAGAAAAACATTATTAAATATTTAGATAAAATTACCACAACACCAATATTTTTGTAAACATTTTGTGTTAGAAAAGAATATTAAATTCCATAATATTTTTCTAAATCACATATTTAAATATTTACTTTATTTATTAAACCACATTGATTTTCAAATGATACTTTATAATTTTAAAATAGTAGAGTTTTGTTACATCTAAACATAATTGGGAATATTTTATTAGCTTTGAAATTTAATTACTATTATTTGGAATAAGGTAAAATTTCATTAACAATTAATGCTACTGATATATTTGACATTACAAAAGAGATTACTAGAGGTAATGAAATCACAGAAAAATAAAATTGAATACAATTGATTAAAAATACATTTGTTAGCAAAAAAAAAAACAAAAAAACCCGATCAATGTCGGGGTTGTCCACGGAAGATAAAATAAATACTTTTTTAAGGAAGTACTGCAATAGATGTAATAAAAATGTTATTGTTCCGGAACATCCCAGGGGATTAATTTTTATAAAATAGCCACAGGCTTACCGATTAATGTGATAATACAAATAAACACACACCAATAACACATATTTCGTTCCTCATTCCATTTTGTTTTCTGTATTCAGTGTTCCAATTTCACTCGTTCCCCATTCCATTCTATTCCAAATCGTTCAACTTTCACCCATTACAAACCAGAATGGAGTAAAACTGTATATATTATTTTTTAATACTAATATCATTTGTAATTTCATTACAATTTATAACAATGCTAATAAAAACATTAAATAATTGATACAATTAATTAGTCCCATATGTGCTTCTAATATATGAAATCATATAATCCTATAATTTAGATAGAATAAATAATAAGTGTTATACATAACTAATATGTTAATAAATTATACATAAATAAATAATAAAAACTTTTAATATTTGTATTTAATATTTATTTATTAAAAAACTTTAAATACCTAAATACAAATAAATTGAAATTTATAATAAAATTTAATCAGAAATATGTGTAAATTAAATATATGCTGTATTCTATGCCAATTAATAAGTCTTAGAAATGTTCCTAATCGTTCATTTTGGTGATTTGGTCATTATCGTTCAATTCCATTCAATGAACTAGTCAGTATTTCGACTAGTGTTATGACCTGTCAATAAACTGCTTGTCGGGTTGTCATTTAGACAATTTTTAGCGCACTAATTATGTTTTACACATATTTTAATTAATTTTATTTTACGTATACAAAACGTATCATATAAATTACAAATTTTATAAAAATAAATATTTTAAATTTATTTTGTGTTAAAGTTTGATTGCTAATTCTTTATTTGAAACAAGAATATTAGTATTATTTGATAAAAAATTTACACCTGCAAAAAATTTAACTGGGATAAGATTCCATAAAAAGAACTAAATGAACGATTTATCATAAAGAGCAGATAATAAAAGGCATTGTAGAGTAATGGTTAGCGCGCTGTACTGTTAAACAGAACGTTGCGGGTCCGACGCCCAACGACGGAAACATCAATTTAGAAAAATAATATGTATGTATGAGTTTCTATACCTCATAACATAGCATTTAACCACACGAAGTAAAAATAAAATAACACGGCTATGAACTAAAAGCTTCATCGAATTCCCAATTCTTTATCAGCCAAGCGGCCAATAACTGTTTAAAGATTTATCATCTCGCGCAATCACAGTGTTGTCATATTTAAAGCCATTCACCTTTCATCACCTTTCCTCTCTCCACTATCCACTTTCTAAAGAATGCAACACGTTAAAAAACACTTAAAAAATTAGTGAACTAATTAATATGGTTGAATTGTGTGAATCATTAAAATTAACTATGTCGTTAAAATAACGACACAACTGTAACAAATTTTAAATTTTTTGCAAATATTTAAAATTTCACTCGCCTAAAAATAAAAAAACAGGTTGGAAGAAATATTATTTTAAAGCAGAATTTCAAAAAAAGGCGGATAAATAAGTTCGTGACTTTTTAAATGACACAGTTTTTTTTGCAAGAAAACAAAAATTATTTTCTAACATATTCTCCTTTTAGCTCAATACACTTAGTCCAACGTTTCTCCAATTTTTTTATCCCTTCCTAAAAATAGGATTTTTCGAGATCCATAAAATAGACATTTGTTTGATCAACAACTTTATCGTTTGAGCTAAATCTCGTAGCCCAATTCATGGAATTTCGCCATTTAGACTACACTCGTGTGCACCCGTGCATTATGGTCAATTAAGAACAAAAGCGGCTTCCATCTTGCAGACAGCTTTCTTAAATCCAACTGATCATTTAAAATCGAAAGCACACTGCCATTAGAAATGTTTATGGCATCAACAATCTCAAGCACTTTTACTTTTCGATCGGCCAACAACATATGGTGGATTTTCTCGACATTTTCGGGTGTATTGACCTCAATTGGCCGTCCAGAAAGTTCAGCGTCATTTGTACTTGTGCGACCACAACGAAAGTCAGTAAACCACGTTTTCACCATTAAAATCGATGGTGCAGAGTCTTCATAGTATTTATCAAGCTTTTCCTTGGTTTGATTGGCGGTTTTTTTTTTCACAAAAAATAATGATAATGATATAATGATAATCCAGGAATCATAATATAGTTATGTGGGACCATAATATTATAATATTTTGAGAATACTATGATTACGTTAGATCATATTATGATAAATTTAATATAACATGGTTATTTAGGACAATAATATGGTAATTTTTGTATCATAATAGAACTCTAGGGACCATATTATGGTAAAAATATGGTTATTTTATTATGGTTATTTTATTTTCCTCTCTCCACTATCCACTTTCTAAAGAATGCAACACGTTAAAAAACACTTAAAAAATTAGTGAACTAATTAATATGGTTGAATTGTGTGAATCATTAAAATTAACTATGTCGTTAAAATAACGACACAACTGTAACAAATTTTAAATTTTTTGCAAATATTTAAAATTTCACTCGCCTAAAAATAAAAAAACAGGTTGGAAGAAATATTATTTTAAAGCAGAATTTCAAAAAAAGGCGGATAAATAAGTTCGTGACTTTTTAAATGACACAGTTTTTTTTGCAAGAAAACAAAAATTATTTTCTAACATATTCTCCTTTTAGCTCAATACACTTAGTCCAACGTTTCTCCAATTTTTTTATCCCTTCCTAAAAATAGGATTTTTCGAGATCCATAAAATAGACATTTGTTTGATCAACAACTTTATCGTTTGAGCTAAATCTCGTAGCCCAATTCATGGAATTTCGCCATTTAGACTACACTCGTGTGCACCCGTGCATTATGGTCAATTAAGAACAAAAGCGGCTTCCATCTTGCAGACAGCTTTCTTAAATCCAACTGATCATTTAAAATCGAAAGCACACTGCCATTAGAAATGTTTATGGCATCAACAATCTCAAGCACTTTTACTTTTCGATCGGCCAACAACATATGGTGGATTTTGTCGACATTTTCGGGTGTATTGACCTCAATTGGCCGTCCAGAAAGTTCAGCGTCATTTGTACTTGTGCGACCACAACGAAAGTAAGTAAACCACGTTTTCACCATTAAAATCGATGGTGCAGAGTCTTCATAGTATTTATCAAGCTTTTCCTTGGTTTGATTGGCGGTTTTTTTTTTCACAAAAAATAATGATAATGATATAATGATAATCCAGGAATCATAATATAGTTATGTGGGACCATAATATTATAATATTTTGAGAATACTATGATTACGTTAGATCATATTATGATAAATTTAATATAACATGGTTATTTAGGACAATAATATGGTAATTTTTGTATCATAATAGAACTCTAGGGACCATATTATGGTAAAAATATGGTTATTTTATTATGGTTATTTTATTTTCCTCTCTCCACTATCCACTTTCTAAAGAATGCAACACGTTAAAAAACACTTAAAAAATTAGTGAACTAATTAATATGGTTGAATTGTGTGAATCATTAAAATTAACTATGTCGTTAAAATAACGACACAACTGTAACAAATTTTAAATTTTTTGCAAATATTTAAAATTTCACTCGCCTAAAAATAAAAAAACAGGTTGGAAGAAATATTATTTTAAAGCAGAATTTCAAAAAAAGGCGGATAAATAAGTTCGTGACTTTTTAAATGACACAGTTTTTTTTGCAAGAAAACAAAAATTATTTTCTAACATATTCTCCTTTTAGCTCAATACACTTAGTCCAACGTTTCTCCAATTTTTTTATCCCTTCCTAAAAATAGGATTTTTCGAGATCCATAAAATAGACATTTGTTTGATCAACAACTTTATCGTTTGAGCTAAATCTCGTAGCCCAATTCATGGAATTTCGCCATTTAGACTACACTCGTGTGCACCCGTGCATTATGGTCAATTAAGAACAAAAGCGGCTTCCATCTTGCAGACAGCTTTCTTAAATCCAACTGATCATTTAAAATCGAAAGCACACTGCCATTAGAAATGTTTATGGCATCAACAATCTCAAGCACTTTTACTTTTCGATCGGCCAACAACATATGGTGGATTTTGTCGACATTTTCGGGTGTATTGACCTCAATTGGCCGTCCAGAAAGTTCAGCGTCATTTGTACTTGTGCGACCACAACGAAAGTCAGTAAACCACGTTTTCACCATTAAAATCGATGGTGCAGAGTCTTCATAGTATTTATCAAGCTTTTCCTTGGTTTGATTGGCGGTTTTTTTTTCACAAAAAATAATGATAATGATATAATGATAATCCAGGAATCATAATATAGTTATGTGGGACCATAATATTATAATATTTTGAGAATACTATGATTACGTTAGATCATATTATGATAAATTTAATATAACATGGTTATTTAGGACAATAATATGGTAATTTTTGTATCATAATAGAACTCTAGGGGCCATATTATGGTAAAAATATGGTTATTTTATTATGGTTATTTTATTTTCCTCTCTCCACTATCCACTTTCTAAAGAATGCAACACGTTAAAAAACACTTAAAAAATTAGTGAACTAATTAATATGGTTGAATTGTGTGAATCATTAAAATTAACTATGTCGTTAAAATAACGACACAACTGTAACAAATTTTAAATTTTTTGCAAATATTTAAAATTTCACTCGCCTAAAAATAAAAAAACAGGTTGGAAGAAATATTATTTTAAAGCAGAATTTCAAAAAAAGGCGGATAAATAAGTTCGTGACTTTTTAAATGACACAGTTTTTTTTGCAAGAAAACAAAAATTATTTTCTAACATATTCTCCTTTTAGCTCAATACACTTAGTCCAACGTTTCTCCAATTTTTTTATCCCTTCCTAAAAATAGGATTTTTCGAGATCCATAAAATAGACATTTGTTTGATCAACAACTTTATCGTTTGAGCTAAATCTCGTAGCCCAATTAATGGAATTTCGCCATTTAGACTACACTCGTGTGCACCCGTGCATTATGGTCAATTAAGAACAAAAGCGGCTTCCATCTTGCAGACAGCTTTCTTAAATCCAACTGATCATTTAAAATCGAAAGCACACTGCCATTAGAAATGTTTATGGCATCAACAATCTCAAGCACTTTTACTTTTCGATCGGCCAACAACATATGGTGGATTTTGTCGACATTTTCGGGTGTATTGACCTCAATTGGCCGTCCAGAAAGTTCAGCGTCATTTGTACTTGTGCGACCACAACGAAAGTCAGTAAACCACGTTTTCACCATTAAAATCGATGGTGCAGAGTCTTCATAGTATTTATCAAGCTTTTCCTTGGTTTGATTGGCGGTTTTTTTTCACAAAAAAATAATGATAATGATATAATGATAATCCAGGAATCATAATATAGTTATGTGGGACCATAATATTATAATATTTTGAGAAAACTATGATTACGTTAGATCATATTATGATAAATTTAATATAACATGGTTATTTAGGACAATAATATGGTAATTTTTGTATCATAATAGAACTCTAGGGACCATATTATGGTAAAAATATGGTTATTTTATTATCAATTTATGATAACCATATTATAGAACGACTATGCTCTTCGAATATGATTGCCCCAACCATGGTTTTTTTTTGCGTGTAGCAAGTGGAATAAATTTTGGTAAAATTAAATAATGTTTAGTGTCAATTTTGCCGAATTTCGCAATTTTTGAAAAGCGAATTAGAGAGAAAACTCATTGCAGTAATATTTTAGCAGATATTTTTATTGATACTTATGCCTGGTTTTCACTATGTCATATTAACTGACAACAAAAACTGACTCAAATGAATTCTCGTCATTTTGTGTCATATGCGTTTTCATTACATCTTAAAAACTGACAATAAGTCGATAAAGCAGAGCGTGTCAAAGACTTATGTCAAATTTTGGTGTTAGTTGACTGACACGCCGTTTTCATTACAAAGGTCAAATATGATGAGGCGAGCGAAGAGCTGATTAGAAAATATTAATTTGTTTTCAATAAAAAGTGGAACAAATTTAAAAATGATAAAAAAAGAAAAAAATGGCTATAGCTAGTGCGACGTTTTGTGTTATTACATTACCATTTCTTTCTTTATTTTAAAGATTTCCATTGCAATTAGTTTTTCCAGCAAAAAAAGAAAAAAAAAATAACAGCTTTGCGATCGTCAAATAAAAAAAAAAAATTGACAACTTGTTTCCAATTTTATTTTAGATAAAAAATGCTGCCATATCAGATGACATCATATGACAACCCGTTTTCATACAATTGCCAATAATTTGGACAAATTGACCTTAAAAATGACATAGTGAAAACCATGCATTACAATTAAAATCAAAATTCTACAACCACTATATCCTTTTGTCCCACTACATTAGTAGGAGCATCCACAGAGTGTTGGTATACAGTAAAAAAAATCAGTAATAGGGTTGCCTTTATTTTGTGCATCCGGAGAGCTCTTGTAAAGTTTCGAAGCGATTCATAATTTCATACAAAATTGGGGGAGAAAATTCTATATCTCGAAATATAAAAGAGAGATGGACAAAAAGAACCAAAGGACGAGTGGATTATCACACTTCGATAATAATTGTAATTTAGACGAGGTCCAATTCAATGAGAAATCCATAAAGTTGTTCATCATATTTATGAAGTTTTTATTTTATAAATTTCATGAAGCTTTTTCTCTGTGTGTGGTAATTTATATTTTCCCCCACAACTTTTGAACGCGGAAAAAAATTCTATTATGCCCTCCGAATGAGTCTGCTTATCCTATTTACAAGAATAAAGAAATGTTTGATAACTAATACGCAAGGTTTTAATTAAAATAAATAAAAAATATAAACAGAACTTATTAAGGCTAAAAAAATTGTTCCCTTTATAAATATTTGTAAAATATTTTACATGAAACTACTCAGAAAATTATAATAAAATTGGCAACTTACCTTGCACCTTTAAGCGGTAAACGTCAAGCAAATATTCAGTGCAATCTGGTAAATCCTTTAAAGGTTTTGTTGGACATTGTGAAAATACCTGAAATTTCAATATAATTAATAATACTGATGTAATTCTCACAAATTTTGATTTCCTATAAAAAATTATAAAGCAGAATATAACCTAACAAGCAAATAAAGCATATCATTTTTGTACTGTATTTTTTTTTATCAAACCATAAAAATAACATCGCTTTAAGCCACAATAATTAAATAATCCAAACAATGGAAAGCACTGCCAATATGCAAACAATGTGTATGAACTAAATATGTGAGTTGTTTTTATGAATGTGAGTTTGTATTTACGAATTGAATATGAATCTATAATATTGAATTTCCAAATAACAAAAAGCCGCGAATTGCAAAATTTTTAATTTTGCCAATAAATGTTTTTGAGCTGTAGCCAAACCACACAAATACATATACATATATTCACAAATACCCAGTCATACTTATAGAACACCAATACAACCAAAAGTGTAAACAATCAAATAAACACACTTAATTTACAAAAAAAAAAAAAAAAAAAAACAAAAATGAGCAACAACTCAAATCAGGCATGGAAAATGCAGTCATTTGGTAAATTTTTCAATAAATTTTTACTGGAAAACAATTTGGTATTTAATTTTTTTTTTCAAATCCCGAGTAAAAACATTTTCTAACAACCTCTGGAGCCTCTTTTCTTCGGAATCTTGAAACTCAGAAAGCAATGAAGCCTTCAGAGTAGCATACATGTCCTTTTCGGGAGGATTTTTAATAATCTGACTTACAGCGTTTAGAACATCAGTCTCCACTGCTCCAACCAGCGTGTTGTATTTCGTGACGTCTTGAGAAATACCCGCATTGAAAAATTGACTCGATCTGACTAAACCACAATTTTGGGTTAGTCTTCCAAAAAGGCGGAGCTTTTACTCCAACACGTGAAATATTGAGGGGTGGTGAAGTTGGAGGAGAATGAAATTGCTCGTCCTCTGATATTGTTTGAAATAAAAAAACGTCGGGGTCACCAATGAAGAAAGACACAAAGTTTATTTTTTTTTTTTAATATTTTATTAAAAATTAAACGTCTGCTCTAATACAGAAAAAATAATGATTGTCTATTTTTCTAGAAAACAGAAGTATGTCAATATTAATTCAATGAAAATGTGATTTATCAAATTATTTTAATACAAAATGATATAACAAGTATTAGTCCCTACAGTCTTATATGAGAATTATTTTTTGATATGTAATAAGATGTAATTATATATGATTTAATAAATTGTCTCATATCAAATAATTTGTTATATATGATACAATGTTTGCAAACAAATTTGAAATATTGTTATATATTGTTGCATATAAAAAGTATAATTGATCACTCAGAATATAATGTAGTTAACTGTTTGTAGTTTAATAAAAAAGTTTTCCGTTCTATTTAAAAATAAAGGCAAATACATTTATTTTTCAAAGAAATATCTATATTAACTTTTCTATACATTTATTGGAAATAATTTACTATCATTTACCGATATTTTTCAGTTTCATTTATTTTTTTCATTTGTTTGAAATTTAATAAAAAATTACCCACTAAACGGAAACTTGTGGTTTATTTGTGTCCGTAACAGTTATTACAAATTTAAATTTTGTTTGCTGTCTATTTCAAAAAAAATATTCAAAAAATTTCAATTTGTTTTTTTTATTTAAATTGGTTGTATATATACAAAATTTTTCAATACAAATTACAAGAACTTCATAAACACACATACATACACAAATACATTCACACAAAAAGTGTTTATAGCTTCATATGCATACATACATTTTGTATTGTACGAGTATATTTAAAAAAAAAAAAACAAAAAATAAGGAAATAATTTCAAATAAATGAAAATAACATTTATTTTTTAAGGATTGGTAGGTAAAATTTTGACATTTATTTTAACTGATTTTTAAATGAAATATCATTTCTTTTAAATGACATTTTCAGTTATTTTAACTTACAAACTTTTTTAAGTGATATGGTATAGATATAATTAGATATATTTATTATTATTTTTATTATTTATTAATCATATAATTACAAATTATATGTTAATACCCTAACCGAGCACTAGCAACAAAGGCCTTCGGCTCGTTGTAGCGAAAACAGACCAGAGCCTCTGGTGGGAATTGAACCCACGACCCCCGCACTGATAAGCTAGCACGCTACCAACTAGCCTACCGGGGCGCTCGATATAATTAGATTTAATTTTATGTGGTTCCATGTCAATGATTATAATTATATGGAGATCTTTGTATCCAAAAGTTCTATTAGTGATGTTTAAATATAATAATTTTTTCCATAGTCCGTAAGATATGATTACATATAACTGTATATAATTATATATAATATTATGTATAATTATATATTACCAGATAGGTAAAATAAAAATTAAGTTTCATTAATTCGGTCATGTTATGTGGTATTTATTTCGAAATTCCCGTATTTATAATTGCTTAGATTCTTGATGAATTTCTTTTTCAGAATATCCAAAGAAGTAAATGGTACAAATTTTTCGATTTGTAGGAAGTCATTTTAAACAACTTCCAAAATGTTAACCCCTACTTATGAAGTCATAAGAATAAAATATTTTGTAATAATTGCATTGAACAGCATATAATAAAAATATTTAGTTGGACCATAAATAGTTTATTCCTGCTATGATTTACAGGCTTTTCACACTGAACAACATCTTTGTGAAACGCGTGGAAGATGTTGAAAATGTGAAACAAGTGTTTACATTGGCATCGTCTTTCATCTGCCATTTATTCAGCTGTCAAAAAATAAAAGAATAGGATGCATATTTTTTGTTAAAAGTAAAAAATGGATTTAGAGAAAGCATTAATCATTGGAGTAGTTGTTGCTTTGCAAGATCAAACCCGAATTTTAATGCAGTACATTGAAATATTAAAGGTCATTCTGGAAGAAGATGATGATGAAGAAGAATTTTTGGTAGACATACGAATGAAGTTCTTACATGTGCCGCTCATTTTCCTTTGTTGAATAATTTTTTTTTTTTTTGTTTATTTTCTGCAATGTCAGTTTGCTTGTGATGGCACAAAGAAAATCGATTTTTTTGTCATTATACCCTTCACCACAGGTGGAAGGGTATATATAAGTTTGTCATTCCGTTTGTAATTTCTACAATATTGATCTTAGACCCTATAAAGTATATATATTCTGGGTCCTTATGAAGAGCGAAGTTGATTTAACGATGTCCGTCTGTCCGTCTGTCCGTCTGTCCGTCTGTGTGTTGAAATGGGTTTTCCGAAGAACCCAGACGTGATGAGGACTTGATTCTTTTTTATTTCTGTTACATGTGATCCATTTCTGTTTGCTATTAAAAATCAGACAGATCGGTTAATAAATGGCTGAGATATTAGCAAAAAACCAGGACCACCTCTAATTTTTCCAGTAAAATCCCTTTGTTTAATATGTATGTAGAATTTTGAACATAACAACACATCCATGTGTTAAAATTTTTTTTTTCTTTCTCTCCACCATTTATACACAAACAGCACACATACAAAGATTTGTCATTTAAATAAAAATAAACAAATCCCTAATGACGAAGACTTTTATATATGTACATCTATTGACGATGATTTTGTGTAAGCTTCAATAGCTCAGTTGTCTAGACGCCATGTCACAAATACTTTTTTTCTCTAAGCCCGCGGAGTTCTAGGTTCAAATCTCGGTAAGGTCAATTCACTTTTTTTTTTGTACATTTTTTTTTTATTATTTTCTTAATATTTTTTTTTTGCTTATTTTTGGTTTTTTTTTTAACATTTAATAATTAATTTATATAAAATTTTATATTAATAATTAAAATTATTTTCTTTCATCTCCACCTTTTATACACAAACAACACACATACAAAGATTTGTCATTTAAATAAAAACTAAACAAATCCCTAATGAACGAAGACATTTATATATGTACATCTATTGACGATGATTTTGTGTGAGCTTCAATAGCTCAGTTGTCTAGACGCCATGTCACAAATACTTTTTTTCTCTAAGCAAGCGGAGTTCGAGGTTCAAATCTCGATGAGGTCAATTCACTTTTTTTTTACATTTTTTTTTATTATTTTCTTAAGACTTTTTTTTTTTGCTTATTTTTGGTTTTTTTTAACATTTAATAATTAATTTATATAAAATTTTATATTAATAATTAAATAATCCATAAATAGGCTAAAAACATCAACATTTTTATAAAAACCCTCTGATACAAACAAAATACAAACGTTTTTATACCTTTCACCACAGATGAAAGGGTCGCGGGTTCGTTAAGATTTTTTTTTTGTTTATTTTTTGTTTTTTTTTTACATTTAATAATTAATTTAAATAAAATTTTATATTAATAATTAAATAATCCATAAATAGGCTAAAAACATCAAAATTTGTATAAAAACCCTCTGATACTAACAAAATACAAACGGTTTTATTTCTATTTTTTGCTCCGATTTAAAAGAATTTATAAAAAGATTTTTAAACCATTTTATTTCTCACATATTAAGAAAATTTTATACATAATTTACCTTTGAGTGCAACTATTTTAGGTCATAACTTATAATAATTTATAAAAAAAATTATAAACTATTTTCCTTCAAATTTTTAAAATTAAGCTAAAAAAATTACAAATATTTCTAATAAAAAAGCGAAATAAAATCCTAAATGCAAATTTGCCAGCTAAATCAAACTATTTTGTAGAAATAAAACACATGCAGTTCTAGTGATTTCTTTTAACGATTTGTTGAAATTCTTTTCTTTCACCTCTTAACCTTTTATACACAAACAACAAACACTATTCTAGAGCTGTATTATGACCTATGGATACGTCTTATATAGCAAAAGATCGAAAATCTTTAGTATAACATATTTGCTGAAAAACTCGGAAATATCGGTTCAGATACAAAAAAGTTATGCCCAAAAGATACATTTTTTTAAAATACATATTTTCTGGAACCATAAATCTTCCCGAGTCCAAGTTTTATCTCCAAACTAAATGGTTAATTTCCTCTTAAAGGCGTCCGTATATAAATCTGTCCATTTCATATATGTCCATATATAAACTTCAGTTTTTTCCCAACCATGGTGAAGGGTATATAAGATTCGGCATAGCCGAATTTAGCCGCTCTTACTTGTTTTTTTTTAGTGATGACACTTAAAATAACGAAAGATGGAACAAAATGAGAAAGGATCATCTTTTGTAGATGTAGAAAGATGTAGAATTTTTGGCCTGTATAATTCTTATGGGCAAATGTTAGCATCTTTGCAAATTGATGAAAGATGTAGCTCAGTGGAAAAAGGCTATTAATGCCTTATTGAACATATATTTTGCCTACCAGTGATATCTACTTTGTAAAGGTCGGAATGAAAATTCTTGGTGTGTTCAAAATCACATTTTTAACTTTAAAACAAAGACACTCCCTATATTTATTTTGTAGTCCCTAACAACTTTCGTAAATTAATAAAAAAGTCCATCTGATCATCGATTTTTCCTAGCACCGAAACAAACTACTTCCTGCCAATGACAGGCCAATGTTAAAATCATTAATGATTCACCGAAATTTTCACAACTTCGGGCTCAGTAGATGTAGTGTTTAACTACTTCTTTCTCAGCTCTTATTTTGCTGGGTGTATATAAGACAATTATACGATCAATGTAGTCTACTAGAGCCAGCTATTATGTATAGCAGTGTGTGGCTTAATGCGTTAAGCAGTCGACTACAACTTTAGCAGACCGAGTTAAAATCCTAAGGAAGACATTGTTTTTTGGAATTTTAATTTTTTTATCAATTTATAATTTTTTTAATCTATTTTTATTCGCTCTTAATAACCTACATTCCGTAGGATCCAATCCAATACAATTTGATCTGACATTTTACGGATAAATTTAAATATAAATGATTGTCGAAATATTTTGATGGTTTCAATTTTATCTGACATTTTCTAGTTAATTAAGATCTAACTTAATCCCTAAAATATATTTTTGGATCTTATTTGATATACTATTTTTCAAGAGCAGCTAGATATTATAGCAGGTATTCAAGAATACAAAATTAGATATTAAAAATATTGCATCAAATATTTTTGTTTTAGTCGGGATGATAAAAAAAAACTTAAAATAGTTTAGAAAATTTTCCAAAAATTTAAAATTAAAAAGTGTGTCAATGCAAAAAATTGTACCCGGATATAAGTCTGGGAATCAAAATGAATTTAAAAAAAAATCCTTTGTTTTTGTGGTTGGAATGGTTTTTAGTTAAATTTTTATAATTCACTATTTTTTCGTAGCTACTATTTTAGTTAATTTTTACAAATATTTCAAAATTTAAATTTTCCATCTCTGACTCAAATTTACCATACTGAAAGAAAATGTGAAAAACAAATACTAACAAAATGAAAAAAAAACTTTAATATCAATGGATATTAAACCATTCGAGAATTAATTAAAATTCAAAAACCAACAACAACAACAAGAACAAGAACAAAAAGAAATATAATTAAAACGAAATTAGCACAGTCGTTAAATAGAGAATGTTGATATACAAAAATACCAACTTAATGAGTTTACAAAAAAAAACCTGTCGAAAGTGTAATAAACCAACATTAAATAGATTTATTTTACAAAATGAAAATATAATGGATGGGAGATTGATTCAGTACGTATATTTATGAAAACTTTCATAAATAATTAATGATGAACATAATAACGGTATTTACATTAATTAAGTTTTTTATTAATATAAGTGATATAATAATCAATGTACTAACATAAATGTTTTTTTTTTTATTTTTAATTTGCAGGTAAGTTCATTGCAGCTTTTTATTACGAAGTCAGCATATAATTCTAATTTGTGAGTATAAAATATACTAAGAAAATTGTCCTACGTAGTTTACACTTCTCCGAAATTCAGTTAAAACTAGTTTAACATAAACAAATTGACCGTTAAACTGGGAATCATTTTGATCAACAAGGCAAAATGAAAAAGTATCCTTAAACTAAATTTGTTCCTATATGACTATTTATATGAGGGCTACATTCGTGGAAAAGTCTTTAAAAATGTTTGCTAAAGCTACTTAATATTGCTTCAAAGTCACCATAAATATTAGTTAACAAAAAACATTACAAACAATTTAAAAGTTTCTTCAAAAAATTTTTTTAATGCTAATAAAAATCCAATTATCAAAAATCAGTAGTTTACCCTCACCAAAAAAAGTCTGTAATGATAAGCTTAAAATTTTGCTGTTATTACGGGAAATTTTGCTAATTTGAGCCCAGCGGTATTTTTTGCTAAACTTAGCAACACATATCTGCTGAAGAGTAGTACAATGAAATTAATAGAAAAGTTAGTAGCCGCTACCAAATTTAGTAAACTATTTGTAAAGAGAAATTTAAAATCGGTTTGCTAAAATCAGCAAAAGAATATACTATGAGTATAAGTTTTAATTATTAGAAATAAAATTTCCTTCAATATTTATCTATTTTTAGATACATTACTTTGTGTTTTTTGTAAGCGAAAGGGTAATGTATGTTTGTTTTGACAACACTAGCGAAACAACGAAGCGCAACTATTCATTTAAGTTTAAAGCTTAGTGGTAGAGTTCTTAGCTGGCAACCAGAGTTCCCTGGTTCGATTCCTATCATGACCACATTATTTTTAATAACGTTTAAAATATTTGTTATAATTTTTTTTAATAAAAATTCCTCTTTTTTAAAAATCTATTTTTAGACACATTACTTTTTCCATTCTCGTAACCATATAAGTAACCCCTTACATTATCACCTCTAAAGTAATGGGTATATACATTACTTTGAGGCTCATCAATGAAGTAAGGTGTAAAGTAATCCATCGGCCCCTATGGCTATACATTACTTTACCCATTATTTGGTAATGTGTGGTTTAGCTGGGTTAGCAACAAACATTTTTAAATATTAATAATATTAATAATTTTTTTTACTAAAAATCAGAACAAAAACAGTAAAGTGGGATTGAAAACTGTTTACAAATTTTTCTACTAACTTTTTTTTTCTGAGTGTAGCAGAATATCCTATTATCTCCATTCATGTTTAACTAACAAAAATTGGTAATTCAAATTTTTTAAATACAAAGCAGTACAAAAATCATCATTTGATTTGCTTTTACTACACTCAGAAAAAAAAAGTTAGTAGAAAAATTTGTAAACGGTTTTCAATCCCACTTTACTATTTTTGTACTGATTTTTAGTAAACAAATTTTTTTTAAGCAAATTACAGAATTTTTACAGAATTTTTACAGAATATTTACAAATTTTTGTTGCTAATTTAAGATATCATTTTAAAAATTTTTGAAAAACGATTTGCTAAAATTAGCAAAAAAAAAAAATTACTAATTTTGAAAAAGTGGATATTGAAGGAATTGTTATTTCTAATTAAAACTTACACCTACAAATATAAATTGCCTTAAAATGTTACATAGATTAAAAAAGGGATCGAATGTGAATATACCGACTCATGTCTACACTCAGAAAAAAAAGTTAGTAGAAAAATTTGTAAACCGTTTTTAATCCCACTTTACTATTTTTGTACTGATTTTTAGTAAAAAAATTATTATTTAGCAAATCTTTTTGTTATTTACATTTTACAAATTACAGAATTTTTACAGAATATCTAATTTCAGAAATCATTTTACAAATTTTTGAAAACCGATTTGCTAAAATTAGCAAAAAAATTACTAATTTTAAAAAAGTCGATATTGAAGGAAATGTTATTTCTAATAATTTAAACTTATACATACAAACTTAAATTGCCCTAAAAAATTACATATGATTAAAAAAGGGATCGGAAGTGAAGATACCGACTCATGTCTAAAAAGAGGACATCCACTTAAAATAACACTTAAAAGGGTTTTTTTTATTTCTAAACATCAGCCCTAAAAAAATTAAATTTAACCTTAAAAGTAAAAAAAAAATTGACTAAAATATTTTTCAAAACAGAAATTACCAAATTCAAACAAAATGATAAATTCGTTTATGTTTTAAAAATTTTTAAGATTTGATTTTTTTTTAATTTTGTATAAAACATCTTTTAAAAAATATAATCAAAATTTTTGATGCTCGATAAAAAAAATAAATCTAAAACTTAGTACTAATATTAATAGTATTTAGTAATTTTTTTGCTGATTTTAGCAAACAGATTTTAAATTCCACTTTACAAAAAGTCTACTAAAATTTAGTAGCGGCTACTAATTTTTCTACTTATTTCATTGTACTACATGTCAGCAGACATGTGTTGCTAAAATTAGCAAAAAATACCGCTGGGCTCAAATTAGCATAATTTCCCGTTATAACAGCAAAATTTTCAGTTGCCATTACAGACTTTTTTTGGTGAGTGTAAAAATAGGACATGTACTTAAAATAGCACTAAAAATTGTTTTTGGTTCTAAAAATCAACCCTAAAAGCAATGAAAATTTGACCTTAAAAGTAAAAAAGCTTTTGATTTTTTAATTTTGTCTATAATATTTTTTGAAAAAAATAAATAAAAAAAAAAAAATTTTATGTTCGATAAAAAAAGAAATCTGAAATTTTGTACTAGTAATAATAATATTTGGTAATTTTTTTTGCTGATTTTAGCACACAGATTTTGAATTCCACTTTACAAAAAGTTTACTAAAATTTAGTAGCGGCAGCTAATTTTTCTACAAATTGCATTGTACTACACGTCAGCAGACATTTGTTGCTAAGATTATCAAAAAATACCGCTGGGTTCAAATTGGCAAAATTTCCCGTAATAATAGCAAAATTTTCAGTTGTTATTACATACTTTTTTTGGTGAGTGTATAACTTTTGTTAGTAATGAAAACTCATTTGGTTTTTAACTGTATATATTTATTAGCACTTATGAATTTTGTTGCAATTAATTGTGGAATACTATGTCCAACAAGAGGCCGCCATAGGCGTTGTTGCAAATTTTGAACTCTTTTGATTACATTTTGTGTAACGGAATACATGCAAAACAAAAACAAAATAGATGCAATCTCTCATTCGTCTAACGACGAACGTCTTACGGAAACATTACTTAAGTTTATAGATGCAATGCTATTTAACATTAGAAACCTTTAAAATATTAAAATTTTTCTAAAATCACTTTTGCACTAAAAAAAATTTTCTTTGTTGTTAAACAGTTTTTCAAAACAAATTAATAAATATGATTTCAAAAAAAAGGATACGATGTTGGTACTTATTTTAGCAACTACCAGTACATTATTATTTTTCATAAACATATAAGTACTTCTAGCATTCATTATCAGTAAGTCATTATTTTGAATTTTGAAGTAATGCAAATGCTAACGACCAATTAATACATGGTAATCCACACCGTATTATTCTGTCATTACTGTGCTTTTGCTGGGATAGTATTTTCAAGGCTTTACTAGTACCACAAAAAGTACTTAAGTACAAACTTTATCATCCCTTTATTTTTGACAGAAATAAAGTAAAGAAAATTTAGTGAAAATACTTGTTTGAGATGATAAAGTTTTTTGGATGTGAAAACAATTTTAGTGGTAAAAAAATTTTGAGGTGGGAAATTTTTTTCAGGTGAAAAATATTTAAGTTGAAAATATTAAATTTAAAATATTATTTACCTCTAAGCGACTGATGAAAAATATTTTTTTTTTGATCATTTTCAACACAACATGTCATGACTTTTAAACCAGTCACGTGGTAGGTACTTTAGAAACCGGTCCTCTTTTCACCTATCTCGTGATATGTATTTTCGGAACCGGTGCAGTTTTCACCTATCACGGCACAGGTCTCAATTCCCAACTGATCCCTGTTTTCCCGCAGGGGTTGAAGCATTACTTTTTCCACATAAAGTATTTATTGTTCATGGGCCGAGATATAGTCGAATGAATCCCATTGCCTTCGGCAAAAATCAAAAAATTAAAAAAAAAATACAATTAACCCTACAAAAATGTAAAATATGATTTTCGTGCTAAACTGGGCAAAATACATAAGGAAACAAATATGCGCTAAAAAAATTATTATTTTGTAAGCTAGTGTACCAGGGTTTTATTATCTCCTGATCGCTTTGCCCTTTTCACAATTCATAATTTACTTATTTTTATGTATTTTACATTTCTTTAATAAATAACTTAATTTTTTCTTAAAAATAAATTTATGAATTTTTAATAATCAACTTTCATTATCTGTTTCTTTTTTTAATAAAAACATAAATTTTTATGGATTATCTGGAAAACAAAAATACATAAATACCAAAAGCAATTACATCAGCTTAGCACCTTGAGAAAATCAACATATTTTGTTTGTAATGAAATATTTGTTATTTCTATCTAAACAATAGTCTTAGGACTACATAAACATACAGATGTTGATTACACTTTTTACTCTATTTACAATTTTACATAATTTTCTAAATTCATTTTAATCGAGAGAGAAAAAAGTATTTTAGTTGATAATTGTCTATCATATGTATTTTCATACTAAAATTTCAATCTACACTGTGATAACAATAGAAAATGAAAATATGACAATATAAAATCAGTTGAGGCAACACTTATTTGACTGTGACAAAAGAATTTGGTCTACCTCAATTAAAACTCCGTAATCATAATTGAAATTTTCGATTGTATCAACCGAACTTTTATATTGGAGCAAAAATTAAGTTGCCAGCCTAAATTTCTTTTTTGGGTGTTTCAATATAAACAAAGCAAGGAAGTGTTGTAAGTATTAAGTATTTTCTGCACTGCCTGAAATTATCTGAAATGAAAGCTTAATAATATTACAAATCGATTATAACACTTTTATTGTTTTCATTTTATGATTCGTAATTTAATACATGTACGTATAAAATGAGGCTTTTGAATAATTTTGAATACATGAGGATACGTATTAAGGTGCACAAAAAGGGATCAATGTAACTAAATTCTTTCATTGTTTAAGGTTTACATTGTTTAAAAAGCAACAATTCGATTATCTTATGCACAACTATTGTCAGTAGCAGAAACTTATAATAAATGCATGCATACACAAAAATATATATACACAGCCCTACACAAAGAAAAACCAAATACAGCAGTATGTGTATTGTGAGTGAACAGTGTTGCCATATACTTTTTTCGAAAAATTGTAAAAACAACTGGTGTGTTGATAGAAAAACTGTTTATATATAAATAATCGAAATCTGAAGAAATTCCTTGATTCGAAAATATCCTGGGACCAAAAACGAATTCCAGGATCTCAATTCTCAAAATTTCGACATTTGAAAAATCAAAAAATCTATTTTCTAAAGTGCTCATTAACAGGAAGAACAAAACTTCTTTATTGAAAAATTTAACAGATACGAAAAATGGAGATTGCTAAATAAGTCTGTTCCCGTACGTTACCGCGGGTTCCCAAACTTACCCAAATTTACCCAAAAGCGTTCCCGTACTTGAAAATTGGGTAAATGAGAGCGTTTATGAAAGTGTATTAGTGTTTCTCTTTTTACCGAAAGTTACCCAGACTTTTTCTTTGGGTAAATTGAGTAAATTGTCAAAAGAACAGTTGATAAACAAAAACAGCTGTTTTATAATTGTAAAAAATAAAACTAAGGAACTTTAGCGATGCTATTTAGCCCTTTTCGTGTTTAAATAAGCGGTTTTTTACTTTCTAAAAACTGCAGATATTTTCTGTTTATAAAAAGGCACAGATCGGCAACTTTTAATTTTTCTTACTGCTTTTTTTGAAAATTGTTACCCCCCTCTTTTACATTGGCACGAAATCTCGAGATTTGTATATACACCACTTTGAAAAAACAATGAAAAAAAAGCTCATAGACATTAAATTATGAAACTGTAAACGGCGGGCAATTTTAATATATTTTTTTGAGTTTATTATTTCAATTTTTGCATTTCTCCATTAGCGCGTTTTCACTTGTCGTGTTACACTTATTGCACCTAAAAATTTGACATCACTGATGCATTTTGACATTTTTTTTTTTTTTTTGGGCTAGAAAAGTGTTTTTTTGCGTTCCCGTACTTTTGAGTAATTTTGTCATTTTATGAGAGTATTTTGTGCTTACTCTCATTTTACCGAACTTTACCCAGAAAGTAAGGGAACACAGCTAATGTGTAACTAGAGTTCAGAAATTTCATCTTAACTCAATAAATCAGCATGGGGTTGGCTTTTATTAGCTTTTTCCTTTAAATAAGCGCTTTAAATAAGAGATATTTAATTAACACTAGAATAAACGAAGCTTGTTAATGAAAGTTGTAGCTTATCAGAAACTCTCGCCTGGTGTCTAATAAAGTTTCCTCTGTTTTCTCTTTATTATTACATCCAGAAAACAGTGTCAGTTGTGGCCATCAAATTTGTTGCCAATCGAATTCTGGGGGTGACGACAAATATCTTCATACTAAATTATCCTTGAAATCCCGTTTTCAGTTGTCTTATTTTATATTTTCATTCCACATAAATATTATTACGTTCCATAAAATTTATTTGATTTAAATGCTCGCAATATATTCATTCTTGTGGAAAAGCAATCAACCACTGCCCGAGTTAGAAAGAGTATGGTGTGCTTTCCCTAAAATATTTTTCCGAGCTCGTGTAGTTAAAAGGGTTATCGCGAAGCTCAATGTAAATAAGTCATCGATACTTGCTCGTACATTGGCTAACCTTTTTAGTTCGTCGTACCGTGTGAGAGTCTTTTGCTGAAAATTACCGCCCAATTGCAATATGCTGTCAAAGGTAATGGAAAATATCTGGAGTACAATTCACTTTTTGGCAATCGGCAGTATGGCTCTTGTATACACAGAGAAAAATTTTGTCAGTTTCATACTACGGTGATAGTGACTTCTGTCGATTTATTTCGAGCCTTCTCAAAGATCGCACTCTACTTGTTGTTATAGATGGGAGAGTTTCAGGTGGTATGCCGCAAGATTCTGTTTTCTCTTCTTCTCTTTTTCTTATCTTTCTTTAGGACCCCTTTGTTCAATCTTTCAACCCAATCTACTCATTTGCAGACGATTGCAATAGATATCATGCTTTTTTCTTCGATCGTACGCCAAGTCACGTTGAGATTGAGCGCGGAAAGCAGATTATGAATGACAGAATTAATACCTTTTGAAAATCTCTGAGTGGGTCTATGCGAATAGAATCGATTTTAATGCACCCAAAACCCAATCTAGTTTGTTGTCTCATAGGGATGTGGATCCACCACTGCCGTTTTAACATATGGGTGTGATTTATATAAGTAAAACATTTCTTCCCTTATGCTTTATTGAATAAATCAGGACTCAAAAGTTCTCACCTACTAAAAAAAATAAGTAAAAAGTTTAAGTCGGACATGCCGACCATAGAATGCCCTACATTAAAAATTAGCTAGAGTTTGGGTTCGAAATTTTCATAAGTTCAAATGGACTTCTGTCAATATTTGTGTATAAATGGTTAAACATACTAAGAGAAAAAACATGGTTGGAACAATCATATTCGAAGAGCATCATATGTTATCAGATTATAATAACAAAATTACCATAATTTAACCATAATATCCTTCCTACAGTTATATTATATGCTTCGAAACCATGAAAAACATCTTTAAGTTAAAAAAAAAAACATTGATATTAAAGACTTTTTCAAGAAAACTTCTTTGATTCTCTGAACTTTTTTAAAGAAAAATACTTAAAATTTTTTTTAAATTGTGTCGACTTTTTTAATAAAAAAAAAACATAGATTTTATTGATTTCTACTAATAGAAAAAATTTAAAATTAAAAAAAATCATTTTGACCATAAATTTGTTCGACAATGAATTGATTAGTGTATGTATATAAAAGGCATTTTCCATAATAAAACGCCCAGGGAAAATATTATCATATTTATTAATTTTTTTATGAAAACAAAACAGTATTATTTGTGACTGTAAATATCAGACATGTTTTAATTGATTTATAATTATTCATTGATTGTTGTCAGCATTTCCATACTTAACATACTTTTCTCATAGTCAGAATGTTCGTTACCATAGTATTGTTACAGCGAACCATGTTATAAAATATAATGTGGTTATCATGAAATATTTACTATGATTATGATGGTAGCGACCATATTGATGGTTAGAACTTATTTATAAACCAATAATTTAATTGTGACAACCATACCCGAATGCAGCGAGCATAATATGGTAGCAGTGATTATGTTGCAACCATGTTTTTTCTAAATTCCATTTAGAAATCTGTTAAACCATTTGATTTTGCTTGATGCAAGGTATATAATTGATATAATCGGAAATATGGTCCGTACGGGCATTAGGTGCAAATATACACTCAAAAAAAAATGAACTAGAATTTAGAAAAATTAACTTATTTAGAGGAAAAATTTAAATGAAAACGGGGCTAAAGACACTTTTTACCAATATTTAATAAAATTTTCCTTGAAATTCAGAAACAAATTTTACTTAAAATTTGGTCAAAATTTCTAAATTATAGAAAAATTTTACTACTGAGAAGTAAATTTTTATTAGAAAACAGTAAAATTTCTCCTAATTAGTTGATACATCATCTTGAATGTTACTGTTAGTTAGGAAATGTTTCCTTGGTTTTAAGAATAATTTTATTTTATTTAAGTTCATTAAATAATTTTTTTTTTCTAAAAACTAGGACTAAAAATAAAAAAAAAATTATATCAACAAGTTAAATAGCACTTCTTTTAAGTGAAAATTATCCTTATCCTGCTTCTATGGTAAAGGTTATATATTTAAACATATATTTTAAAGTACTTTACACTTTCGGAAGTCTTCCGCTTGGTGAGGACACTGCTCTTAACAAGATTTTTGCTATACATTTTTATCTTAAAATTAAATTAAATCGTATTAAATTCATGGATTTAAAATATAAATTGAATTTCGTTAGCAAAAAAGCTAAACAATAATAAACAATACAAAACAAAAATAAAACAAAATAAATAAAATAAAAAAAAACTTTTTCCTTTGTACAAAAGACAATAAAACAAACGTGTACAAAACTTATCCAAAAAAAAAAAAACAACAACATGAACAACGCAGAAATAAATACAGCATCAACCAACTCACTAGAAAACAACTATAACAATAATAAACAAACAGTAATTAGTACTCCGTCTAAGAGATCGATAGAATCATTACAAAACTCTTTTATTGGCAATGTTACAAAAACGCCAAGATTAACTTATACAGAATCTCCTCTCAAATTCATAGCTATAATGAATAAACAATTTGATAAATTAACTGAACAAATAACTGAACAAATTCAAACAATAATAGAAAATAAATTTGAAGAGCACAAAAATAACCTCTTGTGTGAACTTGATAAGAGGTTTACTGAGAGATTTAATGAAATTAAAAATGATTTAAGAGAAGTTACAAATAGAATAAATATATTAGAGACAGTGACGGCAGAAGTAACAACTATGAAGAAGGAAATTAACAACCTAAAATTACAATTAAAGCGACAGGAAAATAAAGCTGTTGCGCGTGAGTTACGTATTACCGGTATCCCTTTATATACGGATGAAAATTTGTTAAACATTTTTGGTCACATTTGTACTACAATTGGGATATCTTTACCGGCAGTTAAAACTATATATCGTTTAAGAAACCAAAATAATAAATACAAAACAAACACAACTGATGCCCCGATAATTGTCAAAATGTGGTCCCCTTACGATAAAAACTTCTTTCTTAAATCGCTTACAAATTTTAAAAAAGCCAATAAAGATTTCTTTTTCACCTTAAATCATATTGGCCTTGGTGCCAACACAAAATTCTTTATTAATGAAAGTTTAACCGTGGAAAACTATCAAATTCTTCGAGCTGCAGTGCGTATGAAAAAAGATAAACACATTCATAGTGCGTTTTCTATGCGTGGATTGGTGTACGTTAAACGATCTGCTGATGGTGAGTTAATACGTATTGACGAATTCAAGCAACTGACTACAATTGCTCCTATCTCAGAGGGATCTGAATGCTTTTTTGCTGAACGCCAAAATAATCAAAATATCTAAATATATCTATCTTTTTTATATCTTTTTTAAAACTTTTATTGATAATAATTTAATTTCTATATTATTTTTAAATGCATTATTTTTAATTGCTTTATCAAATACTTTATTATTTAACCTTCTTAATATAAAAATGTTTGTTTACGTTGCTGTTAGACTTGAGGTTTTTACAATAAATTAAGATTTTGGATAATATTAGCACCCGCAGTGGAAGATCCCGAGACGTTACGATGGACATGGTTAGAATATTGGCCAAACAAAAAAATGGACTTAGAGTTTGTCATTTAAATGCTCAGAGTTTGAGAAATAAAATGGATGAATTTAGGTTTATCTTTGAGAACTCGGAAATTGACATAGTTTGTGTTTCCGAAACTTGGCTTGCTGAATCAACCTTAGATAACTTCATTAACTTAGGTGGATACAGAGTTTTTAGAAGGGATAGAGGTCGAGACCAACATAACAGAGAACGCAAAGGCGGCGGCGTCGCCATTTTTGTCAGGAACCATATAACATGTAAATTTTGTTGCAAATCTGAGAAAGAAGATAAAATAGAATATATCTTTGTTCACATCGTATCGAATGGAAGAAAATTGTTGGCTGGTTGTGTTTATAGACCACATCAAAACATTTGTTTATCGACATTTATAACTAAATTAGACACCCTGACAGAGAGATATGATGATGTAATAATATCAGGAGATTTTAACTCAAATATTATGATAGAATCAGTTTTAACTGATAAAATGCTATTACTTGGTCTTGAGCCTACAAATCGCACTAGACATACACATCATACCACCTATACCAGCACCTTGCTTGACATTTTCTTTGTTAGTAATGTTTCAAACGTTTTACTTTATGATCAAATCTCGGCGTCATGTTTTTCGAAACATGACCTGATTTTTCTCACCTATGATTATCGTATACAACATGTCGATACATCGTTCTCCTTTCGAGACTTTAGGAACTTGAACTATGATCTGCTATACACGAACTTCTCCAACATTAACTGGGATAGTGTGTATTACATGACTTCCGCTGATGATCAATTGTGCTTCTTACAAAACAACCTGCTGCGACTTTATGAAGAAACAGTTCCAGTGAAAATAAAAACATCTTCATTTAAGTCTAAGCCATGGTTTTCAGCTGCCATAAAACAATCAATTTCTCATAGAGATGTTGCATACTCCCGATGGAAACGTTTTAAAACCCCCGAATTAAAAAATAGTTATCGCTCGGCTAGAAAGGTAGTCAACCAAAATATCAGAATTGCTAAAGCCGAATACTATTCTAAACGTTTTTCTTCAGCTTTGGAATCCAAAAATACTTGGCAAACAATCCGAGAAATTGGTATTGGAAAAGCTAACAACAATAGCTGTACGACTGATGCCGATGAATTGAACTCAATTTTTACAGACCTACCTTTGGCTCAGATCGATAACAATTTCTATACTTTCAACAATACCAACACTGAAGAAAATAACTTTGAATTTTCATGCGTAACTCAACTAGATGTTTTGTCTTGTTTCTCTATGGTTAAGTCGAATGCTGTGGGGTATGATAACGTGCACCCTAAATTTATAAAAATGCTGTTACCGTTACTCCTGCCTTATGTAATATATTTCTTCAACCACATTATAACTTCCAGTAGTTTTCCTTCCAAATGGAAACATGCCAAAATTATCCCAATCCCAAAAACAAACTCGGATTTTCGACCAATAGCAATACTATGTTATCTCTCGAAAGTTTTTGAAAAGATTTTGCACACCCAAATGAGTAGATATATTCAGGACACCGGTTTAATGTCAGATAAGCAATCTGGTTTTCGTCCTAATCATAGCTGCGTGACAGTCCTGGTTAATGTCTGTGAAAACATTAGGCGTGAACTGGATGATAGCAAAATAAACTTTCTTGTACTTCTTGATCACTCAAAAGCTTTTGATACGGTCAACCACCATACCCTTTGTATGAAACTTAGACGCTTTTTTAATTTTTCAACTACTTCCACTCAGCTTTTGTCCTCATACCTCATGAATCGTACGCAATCCGTATATGTAAATAATAAGTCATCCCAATCTTTGAATCTCGAGAGAGGTGTACCCCAAGGTTCGATTTTGGGTCCGCTGCTATTTTCAATATATATTAATGACTTACCTGAATATCTTTCGTATTGTAAGATACACATGTACGCAGATGATGTACAACTCTACTTGAGCAGTCCTGTTCAATCTATAAAAGAGAATATTGATAAAATCAACGCTGATCTTAATAGTTTATACCGGTAGGCAACAGCTAATGGGCTCTGTATTAATCCACGAAAATCCAAATGCTTGGTAATTCGTAAAAAAACTTTAAATCCAGTTTTCGAACATGATATCACCATTAACAACGAG
Source organism: Eustalomyia histrio (assembly GCA_949748255.1). Taxonomy (NCBI): domain Eukaryota; kingdom Metazoa; phylum Arthropoda; class Insecta; order Diptera; family Anthomyiidae; genus Eustalomyia; species Eustalomyia histrio. Next base: position 28,491,670 of record OX456524.1, on the reverse strand, counting down.
AAAATTAACATTGTCCCAACAGCTAAAAATCTTGGTCTAATACTAAATAGTAGTCTAACATGGACAAACCATATTAACACAATAGTGGGTCAGACATTCATGAAACTAAGACAACTTTGGGCAGCACAATCTTTTACACCTTTAAAAATTAGATTGCTGCTGGCCAAATCATACCTGATTCCGGGGTTATTGTATGGTTGTGAACTTTATGCCAATAGCGATTTCGCAAGCCAATCTAAGCTTATCGTGGCGTATAATAGCATTGTTCGTTATGTTTTTGGATTAAGGCGACGTGATGGAACTTCGGATTTCTCAAAGAAAATTTTTGGTGTTTTATTTATAAATCTTATGAAGATAAGAGTACTTCTCTTTTTACATAAAATCATTTATACGCAAAAACCTTTATACCTCTATGAAAAACTTCGTTTTGCTCAGTCTAATAGGGGCAAAAAGATTATTTTACCAAGACATCATTGTCTAGTATCTGAGTGGCAATTCTATATAAATGCAATTCGTCTCTGGAATATGCTTCCACAAAACCAACAACTTAACAGCAACGTTACTCATTTTAAAAAATTTGTTTTTCTAAATTATTCTTGATATTTTCTTACTTTTCCTGTTTGGCTTTAAATATTTTTTTTTTTTATTATTATTATTTTTATTTTTAATCTTGTGTAATTTAAATTTAAGCTTTAAAAATATTTTACCTAATTGCAACCTATTCCTAAATATGTTTTAACAATTGTCATTATTATTTTTGCTTGGTAATTCCTGTACTGTAATTATAAGATTAAATCTTGTTGTGCAGGATATGACATTAATAAATAAATAAATAAATAAATAAATAAATAAATAAATAAATAAATAAATAAATAAATAAACAAATTAAAAAAATGTACTGCAGGATATCCTGAAACGTAATAAATTGTGACAAAGTCAGATCCTTTTCGTAGTTAATTAACGGTTCTGCTTGAGAGATCTACAAAAAGGGATGCCCAACGTGATACACGGCATCTATGACTAAGGAACACTGAGGGTCCTTTGCCTTCTTAAATTAACTAATTTAAGGAAATTGTTGCAAAAATACAAAATATCACTGTTATATTTCTTGTTATTATTGGATAATGGAAAAGTCATAAGTTTATGTTATGGGATTTTTAGCTTAAACTTTATTTGACATATACAAATTTAAACTTTTTTATTATTAAGTGAAAAAAATAGTTCGATAAATATAAAGTTTAATAAGCGCTACGTCAATTATAGGAAAGCCATTATGCCGTAATGTATAAAATGTGCCTGCGATATTTTGTATTTGTATTTTGCTAACAAAATTTCAAAATATACTTTAAGCTACTTTAAGTTCAATATTTAAGACTGTTAAGATTAGAGATGGGCACATGAGAGCTTTTTGACTCACGCTAACGCACGATCACGAACCAAAAATTACAATCATGCACGATAGTTTTTTTAAATGGTTACTTTAATTTCTTTTATTTAATAATATTTTTTCTTGAAAATTAGGAAAACTAACTGGTTAGTTTTTAATTGATTGTTTTTTTTTTTAATAGAATATTAAAAATAAATTAAACGTTTTCCAACAAAAAAAATTCTATACCAAATTTTATTATTTTTTAAAAATTAGAAAACTTTTACTTAAAAAAAATAATATTTTATTAAAATTTATCTGAACTAAGTTGCATGAAATTTTCCTTAGAAATAGTTCATAAGTTTATAAAATAAGTGTGTGAAGATAAATACGAAAGTTATCGAAAGTTAAATTCGATAACTTTGATGCTAAGTGTGAAGTTAAATACGAAAAAAAAAAATGCGGAAAACATTAAAATTAACGCTAATTGAAAAATAAAATTTAAAAAACACCGAGAAAGGACAAAAGTGACGCTAAGTGTGAAGTTAAAATCGAAAAAAATTAAAAATTAAAAAATACAGAAAAAACAAAATCGTTACGCTAAAATTAAGGTTTTTGGCCACTGTGGCCAAACTGGACGAGGTACACATATGAGTGATACCTCAAATTAAAGGTCTGACCGTGCCCTATTTAAATGTAAAAGCGGTTTTTCTGAATTGATTTTCAGAAAATTTTTAAAATTTTTTTAATTTCACTCTTATTACTGATTGATGGATACGAAATTCCTCTTAAGGATTTTGGCCACTGTGGCCAAACTGGACGAGGTACACATATGAGTGATACCTCAAATTAAAGGTCTGTCCGTGCCCTATTTAAATGTAAAAGCGGTTTTTCTGAATTGATTTTCAGAAAATTTTTAAAATTTTTTTAATTTCACTCTTATTACTGATTGTTGGGTACGAAATTCCTCTGAAGGATTTTGGCCACTGCTTTTCCTGAATTGATTTTCAGAAAATTTTTTAATTTCTCTATTATTACTGATTGTTAGGTACGAAATACCTCTGAAGGATTTTGGCCACTGTGGCCAAACTGGAGAAGGTACACATATGAGTGATACCTCAAATTAAAGGTCTGACCGTGCCCTATTTAAATGTGAAAGCACTTTTCTTGAATTGATTTTCAGAAAATTTTTAAAATTTTTTTAATTTCACTCTTATTACTGATTGTTGGGTACGAAATACCTCTGAAGGATTTTGGCCACTGTGGCCAAACTGGAGAAGGTACACATATGAGTGATACCTCAAATTAAAGGTCTGACCGTGCCCTATTTAAATGTAAAAGCGGTTTTTCTGAATTGATTTTCAGAAAATTTTTAAAATTTTTTTAATTTCACTCTTATTACTGATTGATGGATACGAAATTCCTCTTAAGGATTTTGGCCACTGTGGCCAAACGGGGCGGGGTACACATATGAGCCATACCTCAAATTAAAGCTCTAAGCATGTCCTATCTAAATATCAAAGCAGTTTTACTGAATTGTTTCAGTTATAATCTGACTCAAGTAATATTTATATAAGAAATAAAAGGCTTTAATACTTGTTATAATATGTTTTTAAACATATTATACTTTTTAAAAAAAATTATAATGTTTTGCTTGATAAAAAAATAAAAAGTCTTATGTAAAGGGAGTTTTGTTCTATCTAGGCGAACATTTTATGAAGAATAAGATGCGTTTTCCTTTTTTGAATTTTGATTAATATTACACCATATGTTGTTCGCAGCAACTCTACGAAAAACAATGCTATTGAAAAAATTATATTGGAATTGAAAAAACACTTACAAACAAAACAACATACTTGGAATTTCGTTCTGAAATTTTTTCTTGCCTATTTAGGTTTTTTCCATTCCTTTTTAGTTATAAGTAAATAATCAAAAATTTCGATAAAAACCCTTAAGACGTAAAGAAAAATTGAGAAAATATAGTGTCGCAAAGGCTTTATTCTAGAATCACAAGTTGTAATTTGTAATAAAATTGCACATCAGTTTTCAATATGCTACAACACATATTATATTTGTATTGGAAACAAAATTAAACAAAAACGAAAACCTTTTAGAATCCTAAAAAACTGGGAAAAAACAGATAAAACTGGTAGTATGGTAACACTGTACTTGTCGAATAGACGTATTGAATGAAGTACCTTGAAGACCTTTAATTTGAGGTATCACTCATATGTGTACCTCCTCCAGTTTGGCCACAGTGGCCAAAATCCTTCAGAGGTATTTCGTACCTAACAATCAGTAATAAGAGAGAAATTAAAAAAAATTAAAAAATTTTCTGAAAATCAATTCAGGAAAAGCGCTTTTATATTTAAATACGGCACGGTCAGACCTTTAATTTGAGGTATCACTCATATGTGTACCTCCTCCAGTTTGGCCACAGTGGCCAAAATCCTTCAGAGGTATTTCGTATCCATCAATCAGTAATAAGAGTGAAATTAAAAAAATTTAAAAAATTTTTTGAAAATCAATTCAGGAAAAGCGCTTATATATTTAAATACGGAACGCTCAGGCCTTTAATTTGAGGTATCACTCATATGTGTACCTAGTCCAGTTTGGCCACAGTGGCCAAAATCCTTCAGAGGTATTTCGTACCCAACAATCAGTAATAAGAGTGAAATTAAAAAAATTTTAAAAATTTTCTGAAAATGAATTCAAGAAAAGTGCTTTCACATTTAAATAGGGCACGGTCAGACCTTTAATTTGAGGTATCACTCATATGTGTACCTTCTCCAGTTTGGCCACAGTGGCCAAAATCCTTCAGAGGTATTTCGTACCTAACAATCAGTAATAATAGAGAAATTAAAAAATTTTCTGAAAATCAATTCAGGAAAAGCAGTGGCCAAAATCCTTCAGAGGAATTTCGTACCCAACAATCAGTAATAAGAGTGAAATTAAAAAAATTTTAAAAATTTTCTGAAAATCAGATACCGATCAGGTATTGTTTGTGCGTTTAGTGCGCGATAATCACCGCAAGGTCTCCAAGAATCGTTAGATTTACGAACGACATGCAACGGAGATGCGTATGGGCTTTTTGAAGGCCGAATCACCCCAATTTTCATAAGATATTCAAACTCTTCTTTTGCGGCACGAAATTTTTCAGGTGTTAACCTTCTGGGTTTTGAAAAAACAGGCGGCCCTTGTGTTTCTATACAATGAGTAACATTAACAGACTTACCCTTTTGTGAAGTTTGAAAATTGATTTGAGTGATATCTTGAAATTCCTCTAAAAGTTTTGCACAGGCGTCGTTTGATTTATAGAGCTTGGGAGATGAATGATCAGCTAAATCAGAAATTGATGAAATATGAGTTTTAAACATTGTTGTTGAGTCAATAAGTTTGGAATTATTAAGATCAACCAATAGCTCGAAATGTTTAATAAAGTCAGCACCTATTATGTTATGAGAAGTATCCGCAACAACGAAAGTCCATAAAAATTGTCGTCTTAATCCAAAATCGAGTTTTAGTCGCTTTTGACCAAACGTACTTATTGTAGAATCATTAGCTGCAAAAAGTTTTGTTGGAGATTTATTTCGATGCTTACGTTGAGTGTCAGTGATCTTCAATACTGAGATATCTGCACCTGTATCTATAAGAAATCGCTGTTTTGTTTGTTGATCCACTATAAAAAGGCGATTAGGGCCAGACGTGGCTGTATCAACTGTTGAGGGACTTGTAGCAGAAACTTGTGGTTGTTGTAAATTTGATTGTTGTTGTGAAGACTTTTTGGCGGAATTACATAATAATACCGCCGAATGACTTAGTTTTTTGAAGCATTAAATTGACATGGTTTATTACACTTACGTGATTGAGCTCCAAACTTTTTGTGATACCAGCAAATTGTCGAACTTGAAAGTGTCCGAGGTGGAGTGGCTTTACGGAAATTTCTCATCTCTAGCTTTAGATTGGATAAAGTTTGTTCGATTCGTGAGAGTCTATCAGAAACGTTGTTGGATACTGCATCTAAAGATATACTGCTTTGTGTTGTAGTTGCAACTGACTCTATTGAGTTGACCCGCACAGAATCCAAAATTTCATCAGCTAATGCACCAAGTTCATCCATTGAACAATTAGGGTTACTTTTTGACACGCATGTGATAACTGCGCGCACAGAAACTGGCAAACGTTGAATCCATAAATTCTTTATAAGCTGAGTATCAGTGGTAACATTGGTACGCTGAAGTTGTGTAAGAATGTGGCTTGGTTTGCTATCTCCTAATTGGATTCCTGTTGTAAGTTGTTCTAATCTGGCCATTGGTGAAGCAGAAAACTTGGAGATAATTGTTTGTTTAAGCAATGCATAGCGGTTTTCTTGTGGTGGACTGCGAACAATTTCATATGCCCGTTCATGTAGTTTTTCGTCCATATACATTACCGTAATATTGAATTTGGCCAGATCCCGTTGATCCTGGTTCATTCTACCAAAATTATTGAATTGAAAAAATGCCTCCAGCCGAGTGAACCATGATTGGATATTGGCTATTGAATATCCCATTAGTTGAGGAACTTGAACACGCGCAGCAAAGCTTGATATATCTGCAGATTCCAATTGACCGGGTATAAAATCATTGTCTCCTTGATTTCCTGTAGCAGATGCAGTGAAACCTGGACTTGAGTTTGACTGTGAATTCATTTTTAATTTTCGGTGTCACCAATTTGGTTATTCTAAATGTGTAGAACACAATTTTTTGTATTCTCTTTTTTATTAAAAAAGTTGATGTTTATTATTTGAAGTTTAAAAACTAACTAGAAAATATTTTACACAAAATATTTTGACAATAAAAGAAATTCATAAAAATGATAAGTTGATTATTATAAAATTTAAAATGTAAAGTATTTGAATGGCAAGTGCCCACACAGTAATAAGAGTGAAATTAAAAAAATTTTAAAAATTTTCTGAAAATCAATTCAGGAAAAGCGCTTTCACATTTAAATAGGGCACGGTCAGACCTTTAATGTGAGGTATCACCCATATGTGTACCTAGTCCAGTTTGGCCACAGTGGCCAAAATCCTTAAGAGGAATTTCGTATCCATCAATCAGTAATAAGAGTGAAATTAAAAAAATTTAAAAATTTTCTGAAAATCAATTCAGAAAAACCGCTTTTATATTTAAATAGGGCACGGTCAGACCTTTAATTTGAGGTATCACCCATATGTGTACCTAGTCCAGTTTGGGCACAGTGGCCAAAATCCTTAAGAGGAATTTCGTATCCATCAATCAGTAATAAGAGTGAAATTAAAAAAAATTTAAAAATTTTCTGAAGATCAATTCAGAAAAACCGCTTTTACATTTAAATAGGGCACGGTCAGACCTTTAATTTGAGGTATCACTCATATGTGTACCTAGTCCAGTTTGGCCACAGTGGCCAAAATCCTTAAGAGAAATTTCGTATCCATCAATCAGTAATAAGAGTGAAATTAAAAAAATTTTCTGAAAATCAATTCAGAAAAACCGCTTTTAAATTTAAATAGGGCACGGTCAGACCTTTAATTTGAGGTATCACTCATATGTGTACCTAGTCCAGTTTGGCCACAGTGGCCAAAATCCTTAAGAGGAATTTCGTATCCATCAATCAGTAATAAGAGTGAAATTAAAAAAATTTTAAAAATTTTCTGAAAATCAATTCAGAAAAACCGCTTTTACATTTAAATAGGGCACGGTCAGACCTTTAATTTGAGGTATCACTCATATGTGTACCTAGTCCAGTTTGGCCACAGTGGCAAAAATCCTTAAGAGGAATTTCGTATACATCAATCAGTAATAAGAGTGAAATTAAAAAAATTTTAAAAATTTTCTGAAAATCAATTCAGAAAAACCGCTTTTACATTTAAATAGGGCACGGTCAGACCTTTAATTTGAGGTATCACTCATATGTGTACCTCCTCCAGTTTGGCCACAGTGGCCAAAATCCTTCAGAGGTATTTCGTACCCAACAATCAGTAATAAGAGTGAAATTAAAAAAATTTAAAAAATTTTCTGAAAATCAATTCAGCAAAACCGCTTTTACATTTAGATAGGGCACGGTCAGACCTTTAATTTGAGGTATCACTCATATGTGTACCTCGTCCAGTTTGGCCACAGTGGCCAAAAACCTTAATTTTAGCGTAACGATTTTGTTTTTTCTGTATTTTTTAATTTTTAATTTTTTTCGATTTTAACTTCACACTTAGCGTCACTTTTGTCCTTTCTCGGTGTTTTTTAAATTTTATTTTTCAATTAGCGTAAATTTTAATGTTTTCCGCATTTTTTTTTTCGTATTTAACTTCACACTTAGCGTCAAAGTTATCGAATTTAACTTTCGATAACTTTCGTATTTATCTTCACACACTTAGTAAATTTTTATTATTACATAGGAAAAAATTTATTACTTTTTGTTTTTAAGTGTCTGAACTAATTTTTAGAAAACAATTCTTTAAAATTAGAAAGTGGTATACTTAAAAACTGAATTTGGAAATGTGTTTCTAAAATTTAGTTCATTTTACTATTCGCGAACCAAAAATGACACACACATTAAGTTCAAGTACTTTCTCGATTTAAGGAGTAAATTATGTTCTAATTTTTTTTTTTAACTAAACTTAATTTTATTAAATTTGAGTTTGCAAATTTCTTAAAACTAAGATGTTTTTCTTAAAATTAATAAATTTGTATTTAATTGACTTGTTTTTTTCCTAAAATCAAGAAATACTACTTAGGAAAAATATGAACTATTTCTGAGTATGCAAACTATTTCGTTTTTCCTCAAACTTAAGCATTTTTATTCTTTTTAAGAAAATTTTTCTAAGTTTTAATAAAATTTGACTTAAATTGAGGACAATTTATAAACTATTTTGAAGGAAGTTTTCGATTACCTTTTAGTTCATGTCTTTTTTTTTAGTGTAGCCCAATACTATTCCTGTGATGCGTAATAATTTTTTGGATATTATTTACCAAATATGAGAATGATAATTCGGAATTTGTTAGCTATATTCGCTCTATAAAACATTTTGGGTGACACTTGTATGCGAATTAAATTTTAACATATATCGATTTACATCCCTAGAGAATGTCCATGGGACTTGTATAAATCTGTGTTCTATGTGCAGGGCGAACAGTTATAAGATCCAATGTTTAGGGGACCAAATGAAACAAAATTGGTGGTGTGTTAACATTTAATTTCGACACTTTGTAAATTACGGGACATCTTAATTTATATAAATGTAATTTCTGCTATATTCACACATAAAAACAATTTATTAAATTTTGGAATTATTAAAATATTTATGTATGCATAAATTTATGTTTATCCTTCATTCCATTGAAAACAAAAAATCTAATTTTTGGGTTTTATATAGTATTGGAATACTATTAGTGTGTTTCTCTTTTAGGGTTCTATAAATTCTTAATTATTACAAAATATTTCATGGAATAGTCGATATATTAGAGATTATAGTTCAAGTGTGTTTACAAAGTGTGTGAGTAAATTTTCAATACATTGAAAAATAATAATTTGTAATTTCATGTGTAATAAAATTTATGAAACAATTAGTGTAAATATTGTTAATAATAACAAAATATAATATAAAATGAAATTGATTTTCATACAATTTTCAGGTAGTTTAATAAACAAAACATGTTTAGAATATTAAAAGACTAACCTACATACATTAAATGTACAAAACTTGTAAAATTAAGATAGAATTTTTTTATTTAACTACAGATTTTTAGAATATTCTGAAATTAATAAACAAAATCGAAAATCGTTATGTGTAAAGGAAATTTCATGTTAATGTGTGGATCAAAATTGAGTTTGACGTGTAAAGTTTAATTATTGCAAAAAAAAAAAAGTTGAGTGCCTTTAAAAGTCAAGTGGCGGATTATGGTAACTGTGATGATGAAGAGAAGCTTAAAAGATATTAAAAAGTTATAAATCTATTTTGGGCACGCTTATTTCGAATCTGCTAACAAAATGGCTGATCTAGTAGGGCGGATTTGGAATCTGCTTTCAAATTGATACGTTGTAGCTTTTGGGATATTTTCAAAATTCATAATAGCGGATGATTTGTTTAAAATGTGGTGGGATTTCTATTAATTTTTTATGGGAAACTTTTGAAGGTTGCTCACTACGAGTCATTTTATCAGATCTTGTTTTGTAAAGAGAAGCAACACTCAGGTAAGTTTTCCTATTAATTGATGTGTTGCTTTCTCTGGAAAGGTTATAGGCAAGAGATGAAAGGTGATGAAAGAGAAGGGTGGTGAAAGAGAAAGGCCTTCAAATATGGCAACACTGCAAATGCGCGTGATCATAAGTTTTAGAACAGTTGTCTTCGAAATTTGATGGAGTATTAGGAAATTTGAATATTTTTAGTTTATAGCCCTGCTATATTATTTTACTTCGGTGTTATTGTACACGTTCGCCACTCAGCAAATTTTTCGCGCTTTCAATAAAAACTCACAAACAAAAATAAAAATTCGTGAAATGAACGCTTAATTCATTTTATCAATTATGCGACACATATATGTGACATGAGTTTTTAAGAAAACTCCCACATATATGTGACACTGAGTGGTGGACGTTTACACTCAAAAAAAAAAAGTTAGTAGAAAAATTTGTAAACGGTTTTCAATCCCACTTTCCTATTTTTTTTTTACTGATTTTTAGTAAAGAATTATTATTTAGCAAATCTTTTTGCTATTTACATTTTACAAATTATAGAATTTTTACAGAATATTTACAAATTTTTGTTGCTAATTTCAGAAATCATTTTACAAATTTTTGAAAACCTATTTGCTAAAATTAGCAAAAAATTTTACTAATTTTAAAAAAGTGGATATTGAAGGAAATGTTATTTCTAATTAAAACTTACACCTACAAACTTAAATTTCCTTAAAATGTTAAATATATTTAAAAAGGGATCAGAAGTGAGGATACCAACTCATGTCTAAAAAGAGGACATCCACTTAAAATAGCACTAAAAAGTTTTTTAGTTCTAAAAATCCGCCCTAAAAACAATTAAAATATAACCTTAAAAGTAAAAAAAAAAATTGACCAAAATATTTTTCAAAACAGAAATTACCAAATTAAAACAAAATGATTAATTCGATAAGAAAAATAAATTCAAAGCTTGTTACTAATATTAATAATATTTAGTATTTTTTTTTTTTGCTGATTTTAGCAAACAGATTTTAAATTCCACTTTACAAAAAGTCTACTAAAATTTAGTAGTGGCTACTAATTTTTCTACTAATTTCTTTGTACTACACGTCAGCAGACATGTGTTGTTAAGATCAGCAAAAAATACCGCTGGGCTCAAATTGGCAAAATTTCTCGTAATAACAGCAAAATTTTCAGTTGCCATTACAGACTTTTTTTGGTGAGTGTAAGTGCTATGGAAACACTGAAGGAGAACGTTGCGATATGCATGAGGGATGTTATATTTCTAAATTAGTGTCGTCATCGTCGAGAATCGAACCTGCAACCTTCTGTGTAACAGTCCGCTACGCGAACCATTTTACCACAAATTGGTTCTCTTTTTAACTCATTTAGATGCGGCTTTTCGAAAATTGAAAATCTGTCTCTTATTTTAGCTCGATACACTTCATACAGCAATTCTCCAGTTTTATTAAGCCCTCTGCAAATTATGATTTCCTATGGTCCTTAAAATAGGCTTCTGTTACTCGAATCTTTTTCCGCCGAGTCATTCCTTAATAATTTGGAAACAGGAAAAAGACGCTAGGAGACAAATCTAGAAAATAAGGGGAATGAGGCAACAATTTGAACCTCAACTCATGTAATTTTGCCACCGAATCCGCACCAGTGTGCACCCGAGCTTTATCTTAATGGAAGACTTTTTTGGGCAAATGAGTGCGATTTATCTGGATTTTTTCGCTTATTTATGCCAATTATGTTCAATAGTATTATTATTATTATTTATTATTATTATTTTAAATGGCACTGCGCACCGCGACCATACTAGGTCTTTTGTGCTGCCCAGAACCACCCTAAAGGTTCAAGCTATTGATGAAGCCAAGGTGAAACCTGATCCTCCTGACACAAAGCCCAGGACAATCACAGAGGACATGCTCTGACGTCTCCGGTTTCAATCCGCAAAACCTGCACAACTCAGTGTCCGATTGACCCTTCTTGTGCCTAAGTACCATAGGTCGCAATTACCAGTAAAGTATGCAGTCAAGATCCTTTGGTCCCTTCTACTGGGTATAGATATACATCTTTTGGCCTGTCGTTGGCTACGAGATGTTTGCCGTCTGAGCCTCTCCCTAATATAGCCCAAGGGTACCCCGCAAAAAGGTTCAGGGCCTACGAGCACCACGGTTGGCCAGACAATCCGCCCTCTCGTTGCCCTCATGGCCCGGAATCCATCCCAGGGTAAGGGAGTTGCTCCTACCGAGTCGGTTGAGAGCCTTAATACATTCCATGACAAGTTTAGATGACATCTCGTGGGACATAAGGGCCCTGAGTGCTGCCCGACTGTCAGAGAGAATATAGACACGAGATCTGACTAGACGCCTCCGTAGGCATTCCTCCACACACATACACGTGGCGTACATTTCCGCCTGGAAAATGGAGGGTTGTTTGTCTATGGGAAGGGGGTGCTGAAACTCAGGCCCTAAAACCCCCGCACCCGAATCCTTATTCAGTTGTTTCGAGCCATCTGTGAACCATAACTGTGAACCATAACTTCAGGTACCCAAGTCCGGTTGGTCCACATGCTCCTATCAAAAGACATAGCGTCAAAGTACCTAACCAAAATTTTTATGGAGAATATTTATTGTACTTTCCTTTTCGAAAGTAGTCAATGCAGATAGATAATATCATGCATATCCCAAAAAACCGTTACCATAACCTTACGAGCAGATTTCACTTTCTTTGCTTTCTTCCGGGCGAATTCACCTGGTAAAATCCATTGCTTTGACTCTTGATTCATTTCTGGTGTACATATAGTGGTGAATCGATTTTGTATCAACAGTTATGTAACGGCAAAGAAATTTATCAGAATCGTGAAGGAAAAGCTCTAAACCACAGACTGAAACAGTCAAACAATTGCGTTTATTATCGATTGTGAGCAAACACTGCACCCATATTGTCGATTGCTTCTACATGCCCAATTTTTCCTGCAAAATTTAAATCACTGAACCATGTGTTATGTCTGTGCCCTCAACTACTTCATACACTTTAACTCTTATAATTTTATGGTAGATTTTATCGATGATTTCTACAGTAACTGCCTCAACTGGACGCCCTCAATGAGCTTCATCATCAACGGCCATTTTTAAATCCATTTACATAATTGTAGATAGTCTTAAATACTGGTGCACATGTGTCAAAGACTTCGTGAAAGTCATCTTGGATTTTCGTCGGTATTTTGCCTTTCAAGTAAAAGTGTTTGATGATAGCATGGAATTAATTTTTTTTCCATTTATTAAAATAGCAAAAATGGTTCAAGCAACCGATTGTTAAGAAAGCAAAACTAAAAGGGGTATTTTCCTTAAATTTGCCAGTCGTCTTTTGTATTTTGATATTTTTGCTTAGTGCTACTAATATGATTTTGAAAAGTCTTACTGATTTGACCACGTATTACAATTAATTAATTATTTAGTTAGCTTTAAATTTACAGGCAAATGCCGGGCATTCACGAGGTAAAACAAACACAAATGTACACTGAAAATTGTTGGGAGTTTAAATTAACTGAAAGTGTATTTTAAAATAAATGAAAAATCGATTAAATCAAAAGGACTTTTCATTTATTAACTATTAAATTAACGTATTATTAAATTATTATTAAATTATTAAATTATTAAATTAACATAAAATATCCGTAAATATTAAATGATTTTTCATTTATTTTAACTGCTAAAAAACTAACCACAAATACGTTAAAACAAATGATTTTTACTTTATTTATTTCTTTTAACTGTAAACTAATTTTAAAGTTTTTTAAGCTAACTTACAATTGAGATACTCATTATGAACTTACTCATGATGAACTTAAAAAGTTGTAAAAAAAGTAAACTTAAGTGGTCTTAAGTGACCACTATAAAGCTGACCTCAAATTTTTTCTAGATACTTATAAAGATGCCAAAGAATTTCATGCATTTATTAATTAAATTTGAAGCCTAAAGATATGAAACAACAAATTTTCTTATGTTCAGTAAAAGTTATTTCAAATATGGTAATGTATAATTTTAAAGCAAAAATTTATTTAATAAAAGCCTTAAATCCCTTGCTCTGCCTATTAATAATATTTAAATTACTACGAAATTTTGTATAAAACCTATCAAAAAATAGCAAAATTAATTAATCGCAAATAAAACCATTGCCTATATTATGGGCACGTGTAAACTCAAAAATATGTTGCATATTTTAAGACTTTAATGAAAACACACTTTTCTCGTTTGCTTTTTTTTGTTTCTGCTTAAGATAACAATTAAATGCTGTGAAATCTTTTAATTTCCAACACACACTCCAGCAATATAATTTATACAATTTTAAAAATATTCAATGCATACCAATAAAACAAATTATTTATACAATTCAAATTTAAAACCAAAAAGAAAACAAAGTTTTATTTGCTTAACAAATAACCAAGAAAACCTTTATGTAGAGTAACAACAATAACTTAAAAAAGAACAATCATAAATTTAAACAAATAATAAGAAAATAATGAGAGGAAGAAGAAGTGTATATTTTTTTTTTTACTTCAAATGAATTATTGATTACTTTTGTTAAAAAGTAAATATTTAATATTGAACATTAAATAAAAGTATATACTTAAAAAACTGACAAGTGATAAACCCAGATAACCCAGCCAGATATGCCATGATTTTGAAGGGAATTTCATTAACATTTTTTTTTTTTGTTTTGCTTTCACGCTGAGTATGAACAATTTAAAATGTTTAATAACAATTTCCAGGAAATAATAAAATAAATACAGTAAAACCTGTTAAAGGTGACATTATAAGGGAATTTGGCAGTTATTGGAAAATAATTTTAAAGTAAAAAATTTAAATTCAGCCTTTAAAAAAGTATTCGTTTTTGAGAAGAGTTTGTTTTTCGAAAAGCTGTTTTGTATTTTTATATTTATACCCGCCATACTTGGGATTAAAGCTTTGAAGCATATCTTTTCCCATATAAGGCTAATGCAATGGTATTAGCCTTTATATAAAATAAACAAAGCTTTAATTGTTTTTCTCCAATTCTGATACCCGCTATATGCAAAGGTATAATAATTTTGTGCTGATATTTTTAATTATTAAAAATTAGCTGATTTTAGACCCATCTTCGAGCTTGTATCTTTTGCAAAAAACATTTATAAAAGGCCAAAACAAATGTGCCTATTTTTTATAAAAAACTAAATTGGTACCAAACGTCCTTAAAAATAGTACTTTTTCAACAGTAAAATTATTAATAATTGATTTTTTGTACAATACATTTTCCAAAATTTTTCATTAAAAAATTCACAATTTCTTGAAATAAAATATCTAATAATGATAAAACATTTAATTAAACTAATGAAATAATTATTTTTCTATGTAGCAGTATTTTGCCAAGATATAGAAATGATATATGTACATTTATATCGTTTATTTTATAGGTTCCAAAGTACTATAGTACCAACTCTATCATCCCCGAAAAAGTTACTTTCTACAAGAACATCATTGAAATGAAATTATATCACAAAATAGTTGTCATAAATAAAAAAAAAGGTCAAACAAAAAAGTCAGAGGAGTACCATAGTACTTTTAAGGCTCTTATAGTATCACAAGAAGTACTATAGTACTAAATTTTTAATCCCTGCCCTTAACAGTGATTTTGTTACAAATAGTTTAAAAAAGTTTTGATGTGAAACATTATAATTTTAAGAAGATTTTTGTGGACAAAAAAATTTGAGATGGAAAAAAAATTTAAACACAAAAATTTTTTTCACCACAAGTTTTTTTTCATCTCAATTTTTTTTTCTCCAGTTATTTTTCAAACACAAAAATTTTTTTCACCACAAAAAATCTTTCTCGCCACATGAGAATTTTTTCACCAAAAAATTTTTTTCACCACAAAGTTTTTCATCTTAAAATTAGAAAAAAAAATTTTTCACCACAAACATTTTTTTTACCACAAAAATTGTTTAGCTGAAAAAAATTTTTGTGTTTAGAAAATAAACATTGGAGGAAAATAAACTATGGAGGAAAAAAATAAATAAAAAAAAATTGTGGTGAAAAACATTTTCGTTTTAAATTTTTTTTTTGGTGAAAAGTTATTTTGTGCTGAAAAAGATTCTTTGTAGTGAAAAAAACTTTTTGTAGTGAATATTAATTATTATTTACCTCTAAGCGTCTGGTGAAAAAATGTTTAATTCACCACAATCAAATATGAAATTGTACTAAAATATACCAATTTGTATGGATAATTTTAAGTTACCTTCAAATTATTTCTCACAAGTTATAGTAACTGGACCTATTTTGGTCATTTTCAATAGCAAACTATCGATAGGATGTTCATTGATTTCGGTAAAAATCAGTTACCCGGCTGGTATTTTGGCGCCGTGAAAATTTAAAATGATGGGAAAAGGGGTCAGGACCGGTCTGGGATGATTTATCCTGTGACCTGTCTCGTGATCGATGAAAACAGGAGTGCTCTGAAAGTACCTACCCCCCGACTGGCGAAACAATACTAATGTAAAAGTACTTGTGGTTTGCCCCGCGGTTTGTGAAAAGAAGCCCTTTGGATTATATTCAATTATATATTTATTTTATTTAGTTATTTATTCATATTATTTTATTTATTGTACCCTTCACCACAGGTGGAAGGGTACATACATAAGTTTGTCATTCCGTTTGTAATTTCTACAATATTGATCTTAGACCCTATAAAGTATATATATTCTGGGTCCTTCTGAAGAGCGAAGTTGATTTAACGTTGTCCGTCTGTGTGTTGAAATGGGTTTTGCGAAGACCCCAGACATGATGAGGACTTGCTTGTTATATATTTCTGTTACATGTGATCCATTTCTGTTTGCTATTAAAAATCAGCCAGATCGGTTGATAAATGGCTGAGATATTAGCAAAAAACCAGGACTACATCTAATTCTTTCCGTAAAATCCCTTTCTTTTTATATGTATGTTGAATATTACGCATGACAAACACATCCATTTGTTGAAATTCTTTTCTTTCACCTCTTCACGATTTATACACAAACAACAAACACATACAAAGATGTGTCATTTAAATAAAAACCAAAAAAATCCTTATTGAACGAAAACTGTTTATTTAATTCTATTAGAGATGATTCCAAAAGACCTTAATAGCTTAGTTGTCTAAACGCCATGTCACAAATGATTTTTTTTCTCTAAGGCGCGGGTTCGGATCACACCCGGTCAATTCAACTTTTTTTTGTACAATTTTTTTTTATTTTCTTAAGACTTTTTTTTTTTTTTTGTTTATTTTTAGTTTTTTTTAACATTTAATAATTAATTTAAATAAAATTTTATATTAATAATTAAATAATCCATAAATAGGCTAAAAACATAAAAATTTAAAAAAAAACCCTCTGATACAAACAAAATACAAACGGTTTTATTTCTATTTTTTGCTCCGATTTAAAAGAATTTATAAAAAGATTTTTAAACCATTTTATTTCTCATATATTATTTTATTTTTCATATATTATTTTAGAGCTGTAATATGACCTATCGATACGTCTTATATAGCAAAAGATCGAAAATCTTAAGTATAACATATTTGCTAAAAAACTCAGAAATATCGGTTCAGATACAAAAAAGTTATGCCCAAAACATAATTTTTTTTAAATACCTATTTTCTGGAACCATATATTTTCCTGAGTCCAAGTTTTATCACCAAACTAAATAGTTAACTTTCTCTTAAAGGCGTCCGTATATAAATCTGTCCATTCCATATATGTCCATATATAAACTTCAGTTTTTTCCCAACCATGGTGAAGGGTATATAAGATTCGGCATAGCCGAATTTAGCCGCTCTTACTTGTTTTATTATTTACATTCAACTTTTCTTAGCACAGCGAATGCTTACTTTTTTGTAAAACCAATTAAATGACTAATCATTTTTTATTACACAATCAAGAAGTCCAAAAGAAATCGGCCTTTGCTCGTTTAAACTCGTATAGATCATTCGAAATCAATGATATCACATTTTCTGCAATACAACCTACACCCTTGTAAGGCGAAGCTGCTTACAAACTGCATTCTTGTAAGGAAAACAGTAAGCTCTTCCTATTTCTGCGTATTTTATATGGAAATAATTTAAAACTTTTACTTAATTCTGCTTGCAGAATTTAATACATTTTTTTATTGGTATCTTTCTAGCTTAACTATGGGCTAGTTTACTATGTGTGTCATTTCTATTCTCAAATATTACGTACACTCTAATTAATTTCTGTTGAAATTTACCCAACTTGTAGTAGGAAACTGTACTCCTACTATAAGTTGGGAAAATTTACTCTGTGTGTGTAAATGAAAAAAAAATACACACATTATGTGTAAGTTGATGAACACAAAATAGGTAAAATTACATTAAATGTGCGTAAAAATTCAATGAAATTATAAAATTAAAGAGTAAATTCATCAAATTTCTGCGTTAGGAAACAAGATTTTCCTGTAAATGTACATAAAAATGGGGAAAAATCCTACAAAAATTCGCACATTTTCTACCATGATATTGAAAATTATAAAGCAAACAAATTTTTGTTTTTTGTAATAAAAAACAATAAATTTATTATTTAGTAATTCACAATAAAAACCATAATTTTATTGTTTGTTAACTCACAGCAAGAATAAAAACAATAAATTTATCGTTTAGAAATTCCAAATAATTGATAAATTTAAAAAACTAATGAATCTATATTTTAGGTTTGAAAATTTTATCGATTTTTTTTTTTTTCAATTTCAAAATATCATATATTTTTTACTACTATAAGTTAGTATATTTACAATCTTTGTGTGTAAAATTTTTATTTAACAAAACAATACTAATTTTAGGATAATGTGTTTAATTGTAAACAAATAGTGTCTAAAAATACTGCGTGTGTGTATTATTGTATATGAAAGTGTGCACAAAAAAGTTATACGCATTTAGTGTTTATATTTACCGAATTTTCGTAATATTACATAAAACTTTGCCCATTTAATAGCAGTAATTTTACAAGCATTTTTTAGAGTGTAGTGTAATTCTATATAATTTTTTTTTTTAATATCTTGTAGGAGTAACGATGAATAAATAAATAAGTAAGTAATCTTGATTAAATACATATTACCACAAGAAAGATTCTTTTAGAACTGCTACAAGAACAATTTCTAACAAGGAATGTATGACAAACCTAGCTCTCCAATTTTTATGAAAATTCTGTATGTGATAGGAAAACGAAACAAAGAAAAAAATGTCTCATTTTTGCGGCCACCTTGAAAAAAAGTAAATGGCACATTTTTGTTAATTTTTTCTTCAGGAGAATGTCAAAAACTAATGAATTTAAACTGCATAACAATAATGTATTCTTCAAAAGACGGAGTTCGATATAGATGTTTTAGTACAGGGGTTAACAAGTTGATTTAAAAATACCTTCTGGGTATCTTCTTACCTTCGGGAAAATTAAAAATCCAAATTAGCAAAAATATCGCAAATATCTTAAATAATACCCTCCCCATTAAGTACCTTAACACTTATATAGTTTTTACAATAATTTGAGATAAACATAAAAAGTACCCAATTAAGTACCAGGGAGTAGGATTAAGGACTTATTTCCCAGTGATGTTATATTTATATATATTTTTTTTAATAATAAATTATAAAAAGGAACAAAAATCAAGATTTATTTTAAGTCAAGACCTTTTAGAATTTTTATTTCTACGTCATATAAAAATTTTATACAAATCTTTGTGTGTAGTTTGGAATACCTTCCTTGTAAGTTTTTTGTTTAAGAAGGTTAATTTTAGGAAATTGTTGTATTATATTTTTTTTTTTTTGTTTTTAATACAGGAACTTTTTGAGGGTGGTTGGTATGTTAAAATTTACAAATTATTAGGATTAAATTAAACATTCTTCAATTATATCATTTTTTTAATAGAGCCAACAATTAATGAATGGAAAATATAAATCCGTTGTCTCACATAGATATTTAAAGAAACATTTTCTTAAATTAAAAAAGAAAATAACAGCTATTAATGAGGCTAAAATAATTAATTTAAATCTCTTTAGATACCATTTAAATCATTGTAGAAGTTCAGTTACATCAAAACTTTTAATATTGAAAAGTTTTTTCCTTGACATTCACTTAGGAGAATGTATAAACTAAAATTAAGTTTACACCTTTCTAAAATAAAATCTATGAATCTTTCATTAAAATTAATAAAATTAATTAAAATAATGCAAATCTATTTGATTTTTTTATTACGAAATAAATTTCATTAAATAAATTTTGGATTTGGGTTAATGCAGAGAGCTTATTACAGAGGGATTTTATACATCCCTTAAATCTCTTAAACAACAAAAAAACTTATCTAATACAGATAAGACAAACTAATTTTTTTATTATTTTTTATTTTTGGCCATTTTCACATTGACAAAAGAGTCAAATTTAAATTTTTTAGAAAATTTTTACCCTAATGCTGTATATTAAAAGGCGGCGAACAAAAAAAAAAAGAGGATGGATTGAGACAGCAAGAGTAGTATGGCTGAAACTTAGCAAAAGTTCAAGTATCTTTACACCCTATTGCTCAAGATCGCCAAAAGTAGTTTTCATGGTTGGCAAGCAATACCTTTTCATTATAACGGTAGTTGTCCATCACGCTCTTGTCAATACCGATACGAAAATTTTAAAACTGCGTTTGCAATAGTGACATGTGTCTTCAAATATCACGGAGTTTATTTCATAATATTACCTGTTAAATTTTGTTACACTTGCAAAATACCGTTATAAATCGGCGTTTCGGTAGTTTAGCGTTATTATAACGGTAGTTTAAGATATTTCAAAATTGAACCGGTAAAATAGAGCAATAAATACGGTTATACAAAAAGACACTTGCCTTTAATCGGTCTTAAAGAAGCTGTGGTAGCCAACTACCGTTATTATGAAAAGTTTTTGACTAAAAAAATAATTACTTGATATATTAGAAAACATAATTTACTACCATCTTCAAGCGAGAAGAATTTATACTAGAAATTTCTTAAATTTGGAAAAATTCACTATTTAAAAATATATGTTTACGCTCTGGCATACATTATTGATAATAACTATTTTTGTTCCAAAACTCTGTAAAATTAAATAATGCTTAGTGTCAATTTTGCTAAATTTCGCAATTTTCAAAAAACGATTATCGCTGTAACTTCTTATATAATAACACTAGATAAGTGAAGGGTAACACACATACTATCACATTTTCAATTGTATGTGAAGCAGCAGACCCCGAAGTTCAACTTGACGTTCACTTTTTTACACTGAAAAAAACTTTTCATTAATTGAAAATAAAAGATTCCTTTTTTATTATATATTTATAATTTTTTATCAGGCTCAAGATCATAATTTTTAATGTTACTGACGAATAGTAAACACTAATTTATTTTATTAAATGGAAAAAATTGTAAGGATCAGCGCTAGAGGGAGTGCACACTTTCGACCCGAACGACCAGGTCATCTTCAGCCTCCTTCTGAACCACCCAACACAAATAACTCATGGTTTTGAATAGGCATTTATATCATTACTGAATGATTAGCCGTACAAATGAGCTTTTTCCATATATTTATAGAATACCCTTTGGCAATCATCCTCGATTCTCGAAGCACAAATTGACAGGGTTGCCATTTCAATTGTTAATGTTTCCATTTCTGGGAACGAATTGGGAATCTGGCATACTAATATTGTTCACGTCACAACATATTTAAGTGTTGTTTGTTATATTAGATTAAAAATTACATCGTGCCCTATGTTTTTTATATTTCTTTTTTAGTTTTTTAGTTTTTTAGTATTTTTTTTTAACTTTTTAATATTTTTATTTCTAATCAGGGAGAATACACTAAAAAATTTATGTAGACACTAGCCGAATGAAATGCATTTTCATCATATCGCTTAGTGTCTAAATAACTTTTTCTGTGTATTCTCCATGATTAAAAATAAAAATTTTTCTATTTGGCAAGAAGAATGTTGATGAAGGTTGCTGACTAGAAAATGCATTCCATTCGGCCAGTGTCTAAATAACTTTGTCTGCATATTCTTCATGATTACAAATAAAAATTAAAAATTTTCCATTTGGAAAAAATTTCCATGATCTCGAGTCAGACTAAAACACATTTCATACAGTTTCTAATTTTTTTATAGTTAAAAGTCATTTACGAGTATTTTTACAGACTTTGTAGTAAATTTTTTTGAGATTAAAAAAGATAACGAAATATCATTTATTTTTACGGACTTTGTAGATAATTTGTTGACAGTAAAAAAACAAAATAAAGGAAAAATCATAACCTTTTACAGATTTATTTTACCTATTAACAAATCCGTAGAAGCTAATGATATTTTGTTTATTTATTTCACCTAATGAACTACAAAATACGTAAAAAGTAATTCCATCAAAGGTATTAGTCTATTAAAAAAATGCGCAGCGTGGTCTTGCTTCAGCAAATGCTGAACGACAACATATTTGATTAACTTTGACTAAATGACAACAAGGCAACAGCCGAACGTCTATAATCGTCACCCACACGGAATAGCTTATAAGTGTACATGTACATAGCTTATAAGTGTACGCAGCAGCATTTTGTGTACGAATTGCAAAAATGCCCTTTACTGCACTAGATCAACAGTATTCGGTATTTACATTTATTTTACGTTAGTGTTATTTATAGCAAAAGTTGAAACTATTACTCGGTTTATTCATTCGCCTTTAACTTTTATTGTGCTATATTGCCTAATTAAACCGATAAATCAAAATTTTAAAATTTTTGCCGTAGTAAGTTGTCAATACCATATATATACTGAAAAACAAAGACATGAACTAAAAATTAATCAAAAATCTCCGCTTAAATAGTTTAAAAATGTTCCTTAATTTATGTTAAATTTTATTAAAAATTTTCTTAAAATTAATAAAAATTTCTATCTGTGTAAAACCGAAATAGTTTATATACTTAGAAATAGTTCATGTATTTCCTAAGTAATATTTCTTGATTTTAGTAGAAAAAACACAAGTATATTAAATAAAAATTTATCAATTTTGAAGAAAAACATTTTTATATTAAAAAATTTCAATACTAAAATATACTAAAACTAAGGTTAGTTCAGAAAACAAAATAGAACATAATTTACTCCCATTTAGTTAAAAAAATGTGTATAACCGAAAATTAGAAAGTATTTGAACTTAATGTGTGGTAGATTTAACTTAATTTTAGAAAGCCATTTCTAAATTTAGTTTTAAAGTCTACCACTTCCTTATTTTTAATAATTGCTTTCTAAAAATTAGTTTAGGCAATTAAAAACAAAAAGTAAAAATTGTTCCTATGTAATAATAACTATTTATTTAATTTTTTAAATTAATGAACTATTTCCAGGGTAAATTTTCATGCAACTTAGTTCAGATTAATTTTAATAAAATATTTTTTTTTTTCAAGTAAAAGTTTTCTTATTTTTGAGAAATAATAACACTTGGTATAGTTTTTTTTTTTTGGAAGACGTTTAACTTACTTCCAATATTTTTCAACTAAAAAAAATAAACAATAAATAAAAACAAACTTTTCCTAATTTTAAGGAAAAAATATTATTAAAGGAAACAAATTTAAGTATCCATATAAAAAAAAATAACAAATATGATTGTAATATTTGGTGTGTGTTTCAAAAATAGCTAACATGCCCATTTCTAATTTTCACAGACTTTAACATTGAACTTAAAGTAGCTTAAAATATTTTTTTAAAATTTTGTTAGCAAAAGGGTAAAAATTTTGTTTACTGACTGACAAAATATCGCAAGCACATTTTATACATTACGGCATAATGGCTTTCCTATAATTGACGTAGCGCTTATTAAACTTTATATTTATCGAACTATTTTTTTCACTTAATAATAAAAAAAAATTTAATTTGTATATGTCAAATAAAGTTTAAGCTAAAAATCCCATAAAATAAACTTATGACTTTTCCATTTTCCAATAATAACAAGAAATGTTACTGTGATATTTTAAATTTTTGCAACAATTTCCTTAAATTAGTTCATTTAAGAAGACAAAGGACCCCCAGTGTTTCTTAGCCATATATGCCGTTTGTCACTTACGGCGTCCCTTTTTGTAGTTCCCTCAAGCAGAACCGTTAATTAACTACAAAAAGGATTATCTAATGAACTTAAATAAAATTAAATTTTTCTTAAAACCAAGGAAACATTTCCTAACTAACAGTAAAATTTTAGATGATATATGAACTAATTACGCGGAAATTTTACTGTTTTATATTAAAAATTTAGTTCTCAGTAGTAAAATTTTTCTATAATTTAGAAATTTTGACCAAATTTTAAGTAATATTTGTTTCTTATTTTTAAGGAAAATTTAAATAATTGGTATCTTTGGCGCCATTTCAATTGAATTCAATATTTAAATTTTTCATCTAAAAAGGTTAATTTTTCTAAATTCTAGTTCATTTTTTTTTTTTGAGTACATGTGCCCATGTCTAATCTTAACAGTCTTTAATATGGAACTTAAAATAGCTTAAAATATATTTTAAAATTTTGTTAGCAAAAGGTAAAAAGTTTCGAATTTGCGCTTTTATGTAATAATTTTGTTTGCTGACTACCATACAAAATATCGCAAGCACATTTTACACATATATAATTGACATTTGTATATGTCAATAAAAGTTGAAGCTGAAAATGCCATAAAAAAAACTTATGATATTTTTCCAATAATAACAAGAAATGTTACTGTGATATTTTGTATTTTAGCAACAATTTCCTTAAATTTGGTAATTTAAGAGGACAAAGGACCCCCCGTGTTCCTTAGCCATAGATGCCGTGTATCTGACTTTGTCACAATTTATTACGTTGCAGGATATCCTGCAGAACATTTTTTTAATTTACCTCTTTGCATATGAAATTCAACTAATATTTTAAATACATAAGATTAGTATAATTTAATTTAAAGACATTTTAAAGCAAAAAGCTTGTTAAAAGCAGTGTCTTCACAAAGTAGAAGTCCTCCGAAAGTGGGAAAATACTTACACAATAAGTGTAAAGTACTTTAAAATATAAGGTAAAATATATTACCTTTACCATAGAAATAGTTACACATTTATAAAAAAATTTCTATCAAATTTACGGATCATTTTTACTTAAAAGAAGTCCTATTTAACTTGATGTTAGAAAATATTTTCTTATTTTTATGAACTGAAATAAAATAAAATTTTTCTTAAAACCAAGGAAACATTTCCTAACTAACAGTAAAATTTAAGATGATATATGAACTAATTAGTAGGAAATTTTACTGTTTTCTAATAAAAATTTAGTTCTCAATAGTAAAATTTTTCTATAATTTAGAAATTTTTACCAAATTTGTTTTTTAATTTCAAGAAAAAATTTATTAAATATCGGTAAAAAGTGACATTGGCGCAGTTTTCATCGCAATTTTTCCTTTAAATAAATTAATTTTTCTAAATTCTAGTTCATTTTTTTTGGCGTAGTTTTAATATTATCAAAAGTCCATTAGAGGGTTAAACTTAAGATATTTTTACTTTTTTTACTAAATTTTAAAACAAAATTCATGGCTTAATTTAAGTAAAAAATATACAAAATATTAGTAAAAAATTTCAAAACCTTAAAACGATTTTTAGTTATTGTAGGTGAAATTTTACTTAATTTAAATAATTTCTGTTTACTTATTTTTAGGAAATGAGTATACTTGATGTAAATTAAAATTTCTTCGGAGCCAAATTATTCTCAAATTTGCTAAAAATTTTTCTAAATTACTTAGTAAATATTTTTATGAGGTGTTTTTTGGACACCTTAAAATTTTTATATTTTTGTGGACTTTAAATATTTATAATTTTGTATAACGTTCATATTCAACCCCAAAATACGTATTTTCATTTGGTTGTGCAAGTTTACAATTTAAAAATTTTTGTATGGATTTCAAAAGACTAAAACTTGAAGTCTTATTATTATTTTTACAATACTGGTAAACATATTCATATAAAGGTAATAAGAAAAGTAATTGATTTTCACTACCGGATAAGGAATAATATTAGCCATTATGTTATTTTTGTAATGTTTTTTTTTATACTGTGTTGTTAAGAAGTCATTTTTGAAATTAAATCTTTATGGAAATTAAAAAAAAAAAAACACAAACATCAATTTAGTTTTGTTACAAAACAGAAACCCCTCGAAAGCAGAAAAAAACACATATAATTGAAAACCGCGGAAACGGAAACGGATATAAGTAAATTCCTGTACTTTTTGTGTAGCTCTCTAGAAGACTGTAATTTTATATGTTTTTATATTTTTGCTGTTCGCACTAAATTGCCAAATAACATTTTACTGAGTGTTGTAATAAGCCAAAAAGGTGAGGGTGTAGAACAAGGGTGGCAATTTTTTGCTAGAAAGATTTTTTAAAGTTCGTTAAATTGTAATGTTTTATATAAATTTTAATTAAAGTAAAAAATTATTTTTTAAAATAATGTTTTTTTTTTCTATCTTTACACATTTCAAGAGACTTTTGTTAAAATTTATCAAAATGTATTTAATCATTTACATACATTTTTACAATCTAAATTTGAATTTTCAAAAATAAAAGCCATTCTATTATTATATTTTATACATCGCGATTTTGTGCGTGTTAACTGCTTTTAAAGTGTGTATGTGTGTGCGAGTTTAATTTTTTTTTCAATATTTAAACCCAAATTGCAATTTGTAAAATGGATTTGTGTTTACTTAAAATCTTCCTAAAAACTCATGTTATATTTATTTGGTTTTCAAAAAAAAAAGAAGAATCAAATGTTCCATATGTAAGGTTTCATTTATTACAAGAAACACGGAAATTAAACGATAAAAACATGATGTACATTTTATTGTTCAATGCTTTAAATCAGGTGTGATTTAAGGGCCTTTTTAAATTAACACAATTTCAAATGATTAAATGTGTCTGGTTTTTTTTTTAAATTTAAATTTCATAATCGTTGGTGGTGGTGTTTGGGAAGTTATGGAGAAGGTTAATTGAATGTCATTTTTTATTTTTTTTCGTTGAAATATTTATGTGGTTCAAAAATAAATTATTACATCTTTGAAAAATTTTGGTAGCTAAATTTTGCTTCTAGTTTGTTTTTTTTCGAATTTTATACAAACGTTTTATACGAATTTAAGTAATTTTAGATCTAGCTGCTTAAAAATAAAGAATTAAAAAAAATGCTGCCAAGTTTTGGAAATTCTAAGCTTTTATCTTTTTAAAGTAAACAAAAGTATTTATCATAAAAATATTTGAAATTTTTGTATTTTGAATTTGATAAAATATTAAAAACAACAAAAGCTTACAAATGAATTATGTATTTGTTAGTAAAGGTAGAGCAGGGCAAACAATATAATAGCTTTATTTTGGGTTTCGGCGAAGTCCATACATGACAACAGTTTACGTAAAAAGGCGGCGACTAAGTGTTTTTTTAACATCCCATTTTATTTACACCTGTCTTTATATGACAATAAGTAATTAGTTTTGAGGTTTGGATATTAATTATCTTAAACCAACACTTAAGATAACTTTTATTTAGTGTTAGTAAAAATTTATTTTTATTAAATTATATAAAACACATTTTGTCAAATTATCAATTATAAGAATCGGACAAATAGCTTCCATCGGTGCATCGCTAAAGTCTTCTTGAACCTGAGAGCTCGTTATAGGGTAGTTGTCTAATTTCATTGTTAGAATGAGATGCAAGTTTAATTTATTTATTTATTTTTATTTATATTAATTATACAATTACAAATTTATATAAATACCCTAACCTAGCAACAAAGGCCATCAGCTCGTTGCAGCGAAAACAGACCAAATCCTTTGGTGGGAATCGAACCCACGACCCCCGCACTGATAAGCTAGCACGCTACCAACTAGCCTACCGGGGCGCTCATGCAAGTTTAAATGTATGGTTTAAGCTGTAATTCCTTATGACCTCTTGGACTGTGCTGACGTTAAGATCACGATGTATATTTTCATTGGATATGTACCATTCGGCGTTTATAATAGTTCTCAGTATTTTTGATTGAGCTCGTTCGATGATTTTTATATTAGAATTGCTTGCAGTGCCCCAGACTTCTGCGCCATATTTGAAAATAGGAGCTATTATTGTATTGTATATAAGCAATTTGTTTTGTAAGGATAAAGTTGAACCCTTTGTACTTTACTTTGTTTTTTTTACGGTGATGATCTTTCCAGAATAATTTAGAGTCGATTATCAAGCCAAGATATTTAGCTTTATTATCATTTTGAATCGGAGTGTTGCTTATCGTAATTGCTTGATGATCAAGTAGAGATACTTTTTTCAATAGCCTTTTTTTGAAAGATCTCGTGTGAGTCGTGTCATGCTGTCATGTTATTTTTGTTTAGTATTGTTTGGCATTTCATAACAAGTCGTTCAACTTTATAACGAAAATTCACTTTCTGTGAGGAATGTTTGCGAGGCAAATTTTGATCAGCGATGAGGCCCATTTCTGGCTCAATGGGTATGTAAACAAACAAAATTGCCGCATTTGGGACGAAGAGCAACATAAAGAGATTCAAGAACTGCCACTTCATCCAGAAAAAATAACGGTTTGGTGTGGTTTGTGGGCCGGTTGAATCATCTGTCAATATTTCTTTAAAAATGATGCCGGTGCGAACGTAACCGTCAATGGCAACCGTTATCGTGCCATGATAACCGACTTTTTGATGCCTAAAATAGAATCTCGTGATCTCGGCGACATTTGGTTTCAACAAGACGGCGCCACTTCCCACACATCGCATCAATCAATGGATTTATTGAGAGAACATAATTTCACGTTTTTGGCCGGTCGATTGGCCACCAAGATCGTATGATATTACACCGTTAGACTTTTTTCTGTGGGGATATGTAAAGTCTAAAATGTATGCGGACAAACCCGTTTCGATTTAGGCCTTGGAGGAAAGCATCACGCGTGTCATTCGCCAGTTACCAGTCGAAATGCTCGAACGAGTCATCGAAAATTGGACTCCACAGATGGACTAGCAACGGCCAAAATTTGATCTTCAAAAAATAAATGCCAAAGAATGTTCTTTCAAATGACAATAAACATTTCCCATTAAATTTGAATTTTCTGTGTGTTTTCTTTAAAAAAGTAGAGAACCTCGAAATGGATCACCCATTTTAAGTCACTTGTACTATTTTTTCACTATTTACTATAATACCCCAGGTTTTAAACCAGTTTAGAGTATTGTCCAGCAATTGTTGAAGGTTTGATATGGCCAAAGTTATATCTTTTTTTTGATGACAAAAGGATAGTGTCGTGTGCAAATGGTGCAATCATATATGTGTTTCTTGTTGGAGTAGGAATGTCTGCTGTGTACAGAAGGTATAGGATAGGGTTAAGGACACTACCTTGCGGAACTCCCGCTTCCATTTTAATTATGCTTGAGCATTCATCTTTATATTTAACATACAAGTGCCTGTCAGTTAAATAACTTTTTAGAATAAGAAAAAAAGTCCATTGGTAGATTTTTCTGTCAAACGCTTTCGCTACATCAAGATATGTGGACACGCAAATATTTTTCTTTTCAATTTCAGATGAGATTTTCTCAGTTACTCTATGTATTTGTTGGATCGTAGAGTGCATGGGTCTAAAACCCAACCGATGCGCTGGTATAAGATTTCTTTCTATAAGTATTGATTCTAATCGATCAAAGAAAAAAGTTTTTCAAATAATTTAGATAAAAGTGGTAATAGACTTGTTGGCCTGTATAAAGTAGCCCTTGTAGCGTCCTTGTTGGGTTTTGCAATAGCGATTATTTCTGCAACTTTCCATACTTTAGGAAATTATTTCATTGCTATTATAACGTTAAAGATATTTCTTATGTAGATAAGTCCCTTCATTGGTAGTTCTTTTAGTAGTTTGCCGGTTACTCTGTCATAGCCAGGGGATTTTTTAGCATCAATCTTGTTTTAATAATAGTTTTAACTTCATGTAGAGAAATGTTTTAGATGTGGCAGTTTGTGGATGAAATGATATTTGGCAGAGTAATATTTTGTTTGTCCCAAATAGTATTAGCCTTTTCGTTATGATTTCTGGCCCACGTTAAGTCAGATTTTTGGATTGGCGGTTGATGGATAATAGCATTGTTAATTTTTCTTGTGGCTTTCCTAAGTGTTGAAATTGTGTTTATTTACAAAAAAAAGACACGAAAAGACAGCTAAGCAGGGATAGTCGTAGTTATAGATATAGAATTGAAAAAAAACAACCCAAAATACATTGAAAATTATTGTGTTTTATTTTAAGTGTTTTTTACAGTCATGTTTTTCGTTTATTGTCAAATTTGTTCAAATTTACAAATTTCCTATAAAGATTTTTATTAAATCTGAATTTCCTCCATATATTTTAACCAAAAGTTAAGCCACATTTATTTGGAACTGAACTCTGTCCTTACATTATCCTTATTTCAGTAAGATTCTACAAATTTCTACGATTCTAAATAAAAACAAGTAAGAGCGGCTAAATTCGGCTATGCTGAATCTTATATACCCTTCACCATGGTTGGGAAAAAACTGAAGTTTATATATGGGCATATATGAAATGGACAGATTTATATACGGACGTCTTTAAGAGGAAATTAACCATTTAGTTTGGTGATAAAACTTGAACTCGGGAAGATTTATGGTTCCAGAAAATATGTATTTAAAAAAAATTTATGTTTTGGGCATAACTTTTTTGTATCTGAACCGATATTTCCGAGTTTTTTAGCAAATATGTTATACTAAAGATTTTTGATCTTTTGCTATATAAGACGTATTCATAGGTAATAATATATGAGAAATAAAATGGTTTAAAAATCTTTTTATAAATTCTTTTAAATCGAAGTAAAAAATAGAAATGAAACCGTTTGTATTTTGTTTGTATCAGAGGGTTTTTATAAAAATTTTGATGTTTTTAGCCTATTTATGGATTATTTAATTATTAATTTAAAATTTTATTTAAATTAATTATTAAATCTTAAAACAAAACAAATAGTCTTAAGAAAAAAAAATTGTAAAAAAAAAGTTGAATTGACCGGGTGTAGGATCCGAACCCACGCCTTAGAGAAAAAAAAGCATTTGTGACATAACGTTTAGACAACTGAGCTATTAAGGTCTTGTGGAATCATCGTTAATAGAATTAAATAAACAGTTTTCGTTCAATAGTGATTTGTTTGGTTTTTATTTAAATGACACATCTTTGTATGTGTTTGTTGTTTGTGTATACCCAATATACCATATAGCAATCAAACTGCTATACAACTTGAGAATAAGCTTATATTAATAGTGCGTTTTAAGCTTTTCTTAATTTCGCTTATTATAATATTTATAAAATGTGAATTCACAAGCAGTATTTAACAATGCTAGAGAAAAGATTATTATACATAACTTTTTCTCAAGTATGCTTATGAATGACATACAACAAAAACGCAATATGACGATTGAAATAGAAATATTTTTCAATACATTCTAGTCTTGTTGTCTTTGTTCTACGCTTCTAATGCATACAACAAGTGACATTACTTTTTCTTTAAATTTGTCAAACTTGTTTTGCGTGTACATTTAGTTGTAAATTTTATATAGTGAACGTGCAATTGCATATTAAATTTAATTTTTTTTATTTATGGTTAAAATTTATTATTATTTATATATAAAATGAATTATTATTTTTTATATTTAAAATGAGTTATTATTATTTATTTTTAAAATTAAAATAAAAAATAAATTAAATTAAGGAAAATAATTATGATTTCTCTTTTTCAACTATTATATAGGTAGGATTTATGTAAATTTCTACAGGGAGGGGCGAAAAGGGGAAAATCTTCACTTTAACGGCCTGCCCACACCGAAATAGCAAGATACCAAAAATTTTCAAAATGTATTACCTAGGGTATTGACTCACTGATAAGCTACATTTTAGAATTTTAGCTATAGACGTGGTAAAAGTGGGATTTAAAAGGACGAAATGTCTCCCCTTTAACAGCTTGACGAAACCGCTGGGCCTAGGAAGTTAAAATTTGCAGGCTCCTTCTCCAGTGTAGATAACAGCTAAGACATGAATTTTGAAAATTCCAACGGGGAGGGCAAAACTGGAGAAAATTCTCCCACTTGACGACTTGCTAAAACCGGTAAGGCTGGAAGTTCAGTTTTGATACTTAGGTTTCCACATCCACCCAAGTTGGATTTTTGGATATTCCTACTGGGAGGTGCAATAAGGGGAAATTCTCCCCCGAACGGCCTGCCCAAACTGCTGAAACTAGAAAGTTAAAATTTTAGTTTTAAATTTGCAAAAGTGCAAATTTGCAGAAGTGCAAATATGCAAATTTGAAAAAGTGCAAGTGTGCAAATTTTCAAAAGTGTAAATTTGCAAATTTTCAAAAGTGCATATGTGCAAATTTGCAAAAGTGCAAGTGTGCAAATTTTCAAAAGTGGAAATGTGTACATTTGCAAAAGTGAAAATGTGCTAAAGTGAAAATTTTATTGCTTGATGGATTGATAGTTTGATAGATTGATGATTTGATGGATCGATGGTTTGATGGTAATGTAAATGTGCAAATATGCAAATGTGTAAATATGCACATGTGCTAATGATCAAATGGGTAAATGTGAAATTTGGTGTGTAGGTTCCCCCTGCGGCGTAAACATTCGTTTATACGAGGTTCTTGAAAATTCCTTCGGAAAGAGCAAAACGGAGAAAAACCCTTTTCACGGTCTGCCCAAATTCCTATAGCTGGAAAACTGAAATGTGAAATACGCTTTTCTTAAAGTATGTGCTAACTCATCGATGAAGTCTCCCCCTTAAAAGACTGCACAAACTGTTGGACCTAGGAAGTTGAAAATTAGTTTGCAAGCTCCATCTCCAGTGTAGATTAGAGTTAAGACGTAATTTTTGGAAAATCCAATGGGGAGGGGCAGAAAATGAAAAAATTCTTATTATTCCCGTTGGAGCTGGGAAGTTGAAACTTAGTGCAAAGGTTCCTCCCCCGGGGGAGACATTTATCTAGGTCGAGTTGTAAATGTGTACGGATAGAAAGGGGAACAAATGATATTAATAGCCTGTTCCTCGATCTCGAACGAAAAACTAGTCGAACGAAAGCAAGTCACTCGAATTCGAATCGATTTGGGTTTCTCTATTTCGAAAGCCTTCGATCGACTTGACTTACGTGTGTCAATTTTTGTTTCTTACGCATTTACAAATCACAGAGATGCCAGATCATATATTTTGAGCATTTGTTACAATTTTCTTTAAAAGTAGCAAAAATACTACTAAACTGCTTAAAGACAAAAACAACCCTGTTTAACAGTGATCAGCTATATATGACAAATGAAATAAAAAATAAGAATAAACAAATCAATTTTTATTTGGAAAGTTTGTTTATTTGTGAAAACTTTTGTTATCGATTGGTTGTGGGTGAAATTGTTGTTTGGAGAGCTTTTATGTTGCCTGTTCGGTGCGGTCACTGCTAAAGTCCTTGTAACATAAAAGATGTAAAATATAAAATGTAAATATGAGCTTCTTGGGCAAACGTTAGCCACAAACAACACACACATACCTTTTACCACTAAGAAACAGCGTAATAGGGGGTGAAAAGGAGTTTAGTTTTCTGGTCAAATTTTCCTCCTATGCGGAAAATTTGTTTGCTCCGAACACAAAATAAAATACAAGCGTCTTCGGACGGTCCATTGTTGATTTTTTTTAACTAAAATTTAAAATTCTTAATAAACTATAAATATTTGTATTATTTTGTACTTACTTTTTGTTATCCATTGCTTTTTTTACTTCATTTTGCTTTTAAAAATATCAAATATATATTTACTCGACAAAAAAATAGCAAGTGACTGATTTTGACATTTGCGTTCGAGCTGTTCGAAATAGAGAAACCAAATTTTGTATGAAAACAGTTACGTTTTTATTCGACTTGTCGTTCGAGTCATCGTTCGCATAGAAATAGAGTTAGTGAAACCCAAATCAGTTTTCTTTCGACTAGAAGGCGAACGAGCGTGTTCTTTCGAAATAGAGGAACAGGCAATAAAAAAGAGAACACTGCGCACGTCCCCCTTGAATGACCTATAAACAAGAAATTCAAAACTTTAAATTTAAACATCCAGTTCAAAAGATGTAAAAATAACATTAAACTTTCGTAAAAAAAATTAAAATTAATTATTTCACAACAGTTTTTATGCCATGATTTTAATGCATGCAACTTCTACTTGATGTAGGGTATCATATAGTCGGCATGATTTTAAACTTTTTAATAGTTTTATAATTGTCACAATTTTTCTCATTTATTATTTTTTTCTGTTAATTCTTCATTATTGTCCTCCTTCTGGGCCCGCCTCATTTACTAAGTTATTATGAAATAAAACAAAGAAATTAAAAGTGTATATGAGTTCCATATGTATTTAATTGTGTTTCAAAGAATTAAAAATATAACACAGTCATTCATTCATTTATGCTCACATCATCATACGTACGAAGTAACCAACAAAAGGACATGTTAAATCATCATAATTCCTGCTTAAAGTTAATTGTTCTTTAAGCTTTTACTCAAAAATAAAAAATAACTCAAGGTTTTTATAAAGTAACACACACACACACCCTTTTATATGTATGGTAGCTTAAAAAGCAAAATGCCATACAACTTTTTTTTCAAGTCGAGTTCGTTTAAGCGAAAGCAATGCACCCCAGCAAAACTTTGGTAATGGGTGCGATATTCTCATGCGTTACCTTGTAATGATAGCTCGTTACCTTTTTTATTATTTGCAAGCATAAAGTAATATATTACTGATTATTGATTACGTAATATATGATTTTTAAATGTAAAGTTATAATTGAAATATTTTTGAAAATCTAATTTTAGATACATTACTTTGTGTTTTTTTGTAAGCACATGGATAATGTATATGTGTTTTGACAACACTAGCGAAAAAAAGAAGCGCAACAATTTATTTAAGTTTAAAGCAATCAAATACTATTTGCGTCAATAGCTCAGTGGGTAGAGTTATTGGCTGGCAACCAGAGTTCCCTGGTTCGATTCCCATCATGACCACATTATTTTTAAAAGCGTTTAAAATATTTATAATATTTTTTTTTTTTAAATAAAAATTCTTCTTTTTTAAAAATCTATTTTTAGACACATTACTTTTTCCATTCTCGTAACCATGTAAGTAGACCCTTACATTATCACCTCTAAAGTAATGGGTACGTTACTTTGAGGCTCATCGCCTGTAAAATTCATCAGTGAAGTAAGGTGTAAAGTAATCCATGAGCCCCTGTGAGCTACACATTACTTTACAAATTATTTGGTAATGTGTGGTTTTGCTGGTACCCAAAGGGTTTTGCAAAGTTGGTTTGGAATTTTAGTTTATGGCTCAAAATTTAATTTATGACGTAAGACAGGTCGCTTTTTTTCAAACAAATTGTTTAATATTAGGTCCATTCGTTTACTTTTCTCTGTAAGAATTACTTAGTAACAAATTTACTCTCAAAACAAAAATTTTCTAAAAAAAAAGTACACGAATAAAATAAATTATAACAATATTTGTTGCTTTTCATTTGCATACAACAATGTAGTTGTGAAATATTTTTATTTGTATTTACATAAATTTCTTATATGTTTTTCAATCATATGTTTTTTCGACTTGAAAATTCTTGTTGGCAAATAACACTAGGCAACAGCCATTTTGTTATTTGGTTCTAGCATACTTTTTCTCATGGATTTGGACCTACTGAACACGAAAATGAATTTTAAAAATTTTTCTGTCGATTGGTTTGCGAGATACAAATTTTTTAATTTTTTTTTTTTAATTTTTGGAGGTACACTTACTATTTTGAGCATATCTTTAGTCTTCTTTGACCTATTTTATCCTACTACTACTCAAATTAAAGACAATTGAGCCGTCTACAACTTATTCTCAGAAAATTTTCAAATCGGGTTAGTAGTTTTGATGTTGGCGGCTTAAAAAGGTTAAAAAACTGCGTTTTTTTAGTAAAAATGTGGCTGAAAAATTCATATAAAAATTCATATAAAATGTAAAACGCGATGTTAACAGCGATTTTAATTTTTTTACGTATAGCTGACACTTTTCCAAAGAAAATAAGCCCTTACTTAACAAAATCTGATGACAAATGGCCGACTTATTATTTTTTTGGTAAACGACCGAAATTCCGCTATTTCACGATTTTTTAATTTTCATTATTTGCACAGCTTACCTACCCAACGCAAACGAATAAATACATTTGAACTTAATTTAAAATAAACAAAGTAGTCTTCGTATATTTTTTTTTAATTTATTTACAGCACTACATGCTCATACATATTTAAACATAAGGAGACACGGTTATCAATTGCATTTCAAAACTGTCTGTGAAAGTGTAAAGAAGTTAATATTTAGAAAACGCAAGGAAGACAATGAGTAAAAGACTACGTGTGTTCGAGTGTTTGAACGATCCAGACAATTTCTGCAATGTTTGTGGCCAGTTTATAAAAAAAAATCACGCACACAAGTTTACTCCAGCAGTACAATTGCACTATTTGAATTATTTTGGTATTTCACCAAATATCACAGAACCATGGACACCTAAGTCGCTGTGTGATCTTTGCTATATAATCTTAACCAACTGGGCAGCTGGCGGAAGGTAAGAATTTTTATTTAAACACATTATACATAGCGAATATAGTAATTTATTTTAATTTTAGCCGCCATATGAAATTCGATACACCAATGATGTGGAAAAAGCCGCTATGCCATTCCACAGACTGTTATTTTTGCCTCACCACAAACAGTGGGGTAGGAAGATTTTTTAAATGGAACTACGATCAAGTGGGATCGTTTGCGCTTCCAGTACCACATTCGCATGATGTGCCATATCCAGTGTGCCCTGGTGCATCTCTTCAAAAAGCAGAATCGTCAGAAGAAGAGTCTGAGTCAAATGCAAGCGAATTTGAGCCGGGTGCAAAGCGAAAATTACTGTCACAGGCCGAACTAAACGATTGGGTGCGCGATTTTGGTCTCACTAAGGAGAAATCCGAACTTTTTGCGTCTCGGATGATACAGTGTGGATTTGCGGCTTCAGAAGTGAAAGTATCAGCGTACAGAAACCGTCACAAGGAGTATGCAAAATTTTATACAAAGAAAGACCAAATATGTTTTTGCAGCGACATTTCAGGCTTGTTCCAAGAGCTTCACCAAATTCGCAACCCCAACGAATGGAGGTTGTTTATTGACAGCAACAAAGAGAGCTTGAAGGCAGTTCTCTTACATAATGGGAATGAAAAGCCATCTGTTCCTATTGCTCATGCGGTTCATTCAAAGGAGAACTATGAAACTATGGACATTTTGCTGAAATGCATAGAGTATAGGAAATACAATTGGAAAATATGCGCCGACCTTAAAGTTGTGGCCATTCTGTGTGGACTCCAAGGAGGCTATACGCGACATTGCTGTTTTCTGTGCCTTTGGAATAGCCGCGCTGATGATCAGCATTATATAAAAAAAAAATGGCCGGTACGAACGAAACCTGTAGTTGGAGAAGCGAATGTTCAGCGCAAACCACTAATAGAGAACCGTGAAAATATAATACTTCCGCCGCTGCACATAAAATTGGGTTTGATTAAAAATTTTGCCTATTTACGGTCAATTTTCCCTTACCTTTCGCTGGCAAAAATTAAAGAAGGAGTCTTCGCAGGACCCGAGATAAAAAAAATGTTGAAAGATGAAAAATTCCCAAAGCTGTTATCACCCATCGAAGCCGCAGCATGGAATTCCTTCAGGCTTGTTGTGGAAAACTTTTTAGGAAACAACAAAAGCCCGAATTATAAGGACATAGTTGAGGATCTGGTAAAGAACTATGAAGCCATGGGAGTGCACATGTCACTTAAAATACACTTTCTGGATTCTCATTTGGATTTTTTCCCTGAGAATTTAGGAGACGTGAGCGACGAACACGGCGAGCGCTTTCATCAGGAATTGAAGGCTATGGAACGACGCTATCAGGGCAACTATGACACGGCTATGATGGGTGACTATATTTGGACCCTAATACGTGAGACCGATTGCAGCGAATACAAAAAACAAAGAAGAAGTCAGCAGTTTTTCCACATGGCATAAAATGTACACTTATATCTTTGTTTTTACTCATTTTTTTGTGCGTTGATTTGCTTAATTTAATTAGTTAGTTTAATTTCGTTAGTTTAGCTAATTGTGCGATACATTGAGCATGTAGTGCTGTAAATAAATTAAAAAATAATATACGAAGACTAATTTGTTTATTTTAAATTAAGTTCAAATGTATTTATTCGTTTGCGTTGGGTAGGTAAGCTGTGCAAATAATGAAAATCAAAAAATCGTGAAATAGCGGAATTTCGGTCGTTTACCAAAAAAATAATAAGTCGGCCATTTGTCATCAGATTTTGTTAAGTAAGGGCTTATTTTCTTTGGAAAAGTGTCAGCTATACGTAAAAAAATTAAAATCGCTGTTAACATCGCGTTTTACATTTTATATGAATTTTTATATGAATTTTTCAGCCACATTTTTACTAAAAAAACGCAGTTTTTTAACCTTTTTAAGCCGCCAACATCAAAACTACTAACCCGATTTGAAAATTTTCTGAGAATAAGTTGTAGACGGCTCAATTGTCTTTAATTTGAGTAGTAGTAGGATAAAATAGGTCAAAGAAGACTAAAGATATGCTCAAAATAGTAAGTGTACCTCCAAAAATTAAAAAAAAAAAATTAAAAAATTTGTATCTCGCAAACCAATCGACAGAAAAATTTTTAAAATTCATTTTCGTGTTCAGTAGGTCCAAATCCATGAGAAAAAGTATGCTAGAAACAAATAACAGACAAAAGTTTGTTATTTGTGACCTAGTGTAATTATCCAGTAAAAGTTTGCAAACTCTCAACATCGAACTGTTACTTTATTCTCTTTTTTTCTTTCTGTGTACTGAGTATTTTTGTAAACGAACGTATAAATTATTGACTAAACGAACGGAACTATTCTCTTTAGCAGTTAATTGTTAAAAATTATTGAAATCGTTGTAACATTGCAGAAGTTGCGAGTGAAAATGTAAGAACACCTCAAAATTTTCCATACAAAATATTAAAATTAAATTTAAGTAAAAATCACACAAATCCAAAATTTTACTTTAATCGCATTAAAATTTAATTTGTTTGCCGCTATATATATAATACGCCGCTTTTAATTTTACAGTTTTTAATACAAATTTTCAAACGATCGACACTGAAAATGCCTCTGTTCATTTCAATATTTAAAGTCATTCAATCGTAAGAAATATTTTTAATTCTTTTGGAGGATTTCGCCATTTTGAATTCTCATAAGTGGTAAAAAGAGTTTTAATGCTTTTTTGCATTTTAGGTGACAATATTTCATTAGGCTGACATTTATTTATGTACACATGTAAAAATCGATATGTATGTGAACATTCATGATCATACATGGACTGGTATATGATCATACAAACATGATTATGCAAACATGACCAATGCATAGTTCAATATATGAGCATACATGATCTTATATATGACCATATATATTCGGATCTAAAATTTGAGGGTATATGGCCTTATATGGCCACTATTCATGTATGCTCTTATATGATAGGTTTGGGAACAACTTGGCAATCCTATGCTAGGCATTATATATATAAAATTTACTCCAAAATTCGACGGCATATGGCCGTATATGAAAATATACAGCCATATACTCTCAAATCTCGCATCCATCCGAAGATATATGAACTATGAATATACGTATATGGTCATGTGTGGTCATATACAAGTGCATATATGATTATATATGTTCATATATATTTCGTTTTTCACATGGGCAAATCATTTTAAAAGTGGGTAACTGTATCCATATTGAATCCGTCGTATTGCATTTTCAAATTGATGTCGGTTTCATGCAAAACAATTTCTCATAAGAAAAAAATAATAAAATTGCATATATACACTCACAAAATAAAATGTTTAATGGCAACTGAAAACTTTGCTGTTATTACGGGAAATTTTGTTAATTTTAGAATAGCGATATTTTTCGCTAATCTTAGCAACACATGTCTGCTGACGTATAGTACAATGAAATTAGTAGAAAATATTATAAGCTTCTACTTAATTTTTGTAAATTGCTGTAAACTACAATTCAAAATCATTTTGCTAAAATCAGCAACAATTTTTTATAAATTGCACTGAAATGAAAGTAGCATGAAAGTTAGTAACCGCTACTAAAGATTGGTAAAATTCTGTACAAAGTTTTTTAAATAAATTAAATCTAATTAACAGACATTTTTGATAAATATTAGTGAACTAAACTCAATGAATTGTAAAATATAGAATAAAATTAATTTATAAAAAAATATTAAAAATGCACAAATTAACTCAATTATTTTTATTTTTAATTACACTTGGTACACTTTAAAGCTGATATTTGCTTTTGAAATTGCCTTTCTTGTCGAGCAACATTTTTTATTTTTTTTTTAATTATTTGAAACAACATTAAAAAAAATAAAATTCTTCAAAATCGTAAAAATATAAACGAATTTATCCATTTTTTAATATTAGTAATTTTTTTTTTGCTAATTTTAGCAAATTGATTTTTAAAAATTTGTAAAATAATTTCTGAAATTAGCAACGAAAATTTTTAAATTTATTTTGTAAATTGTAATAGCAGAAAATTTACTAAATAATATTTTTTTTACCAAAAAATAGTACAAAAATAGTAAAGTGGGAATAGAAAACCGTTTAATTTTTCTACTAACTTTTTTTTTTGAGTGAATATAATTTTTATATCCTACACCAATACGTGGTCAGGGTATAATAAGTTTGTACTTATGTACTACACTCAGAAACAAAGTTAGTAGAAAAATTTGTAAACTGTTTTCAAACTTACTTTATTATTTTTGTACTAATTTTTAGTAAAAAAATGATTGCTTAGCAAATCTTTTTGCTATTTACATTTTACAAATAAAATAATTTTTATAGAATATTTACAAATTTTTGTTGCTAATTTCAAAAATCATTTTACAAATTTTTGAAAGCCGATTTGTTAAAATTAGCAAAAAAAAATTACTAATTTTAAAAAAGTGAATATTGAAGGAAATATCATTTGTAATAAAAACTTTCAACTTCACTCAGAGAAAAAATCAATTCTATTATTCAATTATTGGTATTTCCAATCATCTTTAAAAATAAAATTCGTTTGATATTTGTGCGCGGTGGAAGCAACCATTTATTTAGTAAATATATCAGTAATTTGGTACAATCTATCAAATTTATAAAAAAAAATTGTTGATATTCAAAAGTGGTAACCACAAGTACGGTTGTTCTGATCAAATATATCATTTAATTAGGGTTTCAGTAGAAGCAACCGAATTGTGGATTGTATTGATAATAGACGTCACTAATGATTGGTATTGATAAACAAATTTTATACTAACATTTCTTTTCCTAACAAACTGTTTTAATTCAAAATTAGTCATCAAAATTCATAAGTGTTTGTGGTGTAGTAGGTAAAGAGGTAGCTCAGTGCTCAGCATTTCCGAGTTCAAATCCCGGAAAAGGCAAATATTTAAAAAATATTTTTTTAATTAAAATTAAACATTCAAATGTTTAAATGGCAAATATATCAAAGAAAATTTTAATTAGTTGTGGTCCAGTAAGCAAGAGTGTGAACTATGAATCTGATTGCCAAGGTTCGATAACGGAAAAAATTAAAAATATTTTTTTTTTTTAATAAAATTTTTTAAAACGTTATAATATTTCTGTGGAATATAAATATTAAATTGTACAACTGAATATTGGTCTTCACTACTGAAAATATAATTTAATATTAAGACAGTTGTCGTAACGGCCAGAATTTGACTGGCAACGAATTCGGTGGACACAAGTGATACTGTTTTCTGGGTGTACAAACTTAAATTGCCTAAAACTGTTACATATATTACACTCAGAAAAAAAGTTAGTAGAAAACGGTTTCCAATCCCACTCTACTATTTTTGTACTGATTTTTAGTAAAAAATTATTATTTAGCAAATCTTTTTGCTATTTACATTTTACAAATTACAGAATTTTTACAGAATATTTACAAATTTTTGTTGCTAATTTTAGAAATCACTTTACAAATTTTTGAAATCCGATTTGCTAAATTTAGCAAAAATTTTTACTAATTTTAAAAAGGTGGATATTGAAGGAAAAGTTATTTCTAATTAAAACTTACACCTACAAACTTAAATTTACTTAAAATGCTACATATATTTAAAAAGGGATCCAAAGTGAAGATACCGATTCATGTCTAAAAAGAGAACATCTACTTAAAATAGCACTAAAAAGGTTTTTTAGTTCTAAAAATCCACCCGAAAAACAATTAAAATTTAACCTTAAAAGTAAAAAAAAAATTGACCAAAATATTTTTTAAAACAGAAATTACCAAATTAAAACAAAATGATTAATTCGTTTTTTGAAAAATATAATCAAAATTTTTGATGCTCGATAAGAAAAATAAATTCAAAGCTTTTTACTAATATTAATAATATTTGGTATTTTTTTTTTGCTGATTTTAGCAAACAGATTTTAAATTTCACTTTACAAAAAGTCTTCTAAAATTTAGTAGCGGCTACTAATTTTTCTACTAATTTCCTTGTACTACACGTCAGCAGACATATGTTGCTAAGATTAGCAAAAAATACAGCTGGGCTCAAATTAGCAGAATTTCCCGTAATAACAGCAAAATTTTCAGTTGCCATTACAGACTTTTTTTGGTGAGTTTACCAAAAAAAAATCGGACTTAGA
The DNA here is from genome assembly GCA_949748255.1 of Eustalomyia histrio. Classification (NCBI taxonomy): domain Eukaryota; kingdom Metazoa; phylum Arthropoda; class Insecta; order Diptera; family Anthomyiidae; genus Eustalomyia; species Eustalomyia histrio. The sequence continues at coordinate 28,449,226 of OX456524.1, read as the reverse complement.
GTTGGCTTGAATTATACCAATCGGACGCATAATCACTTACTGATTCGTATAAAGTTATTTCGATGAAATGTGTTTAGGACGTATTCTGGTGAAATTGGTTAGCATCGGTTTATATTTAGAACCACCTCTCATCGAATTGGAATTCGCTTAATTGGTATTTAGACACACAAAACAGTAGATATCTTAATCATGACTCCAAATTTAAAAAAAGGTATTATATTTGGACCCTGTCCCCATATATAACCACACCAGGAATAACCATCATTACCAAGAGAAAGGCTATGAGCCCTGCATTTAGTAAAATCATTATCTTTTTCACGTTCCTTAAGAAATCCTTATTAAAAATGTGCTACCCCAATGTTTATAATGAGATTTCCCAAACAGAGTACTATCTACTAGCCCAACCAGATACCAACCAATATGTCAACACTTCTTTGTATTTATAATTCTCACATAAAAATTTGTGTTTTACTTTGTGCTCATTTTGTACGTATATTTTTTCACAGGATTAAAAGTGAAATTCGTTTCTATTCATTTTCATAATATTCGGTATTCATTTAGCAACATATTGCAAATAGAACACGGTGCGGTTGAATCAATTTTGGGTAATAAAAAATAATACCAGTTTTCTTATGCCTACACTGTGCTTTAGTATGATCCTAATAATAAATAAAATAAAATATTTAGAAAAGGAAAAAAAAAAGATTTCGTAAAATTGAAGTTCCTACATTGTTACAGAAAATTAGCTGATATTTGGTACAATTAATCAAACACAATTTACTTTAATTTCTAGCAGACATCTAGAAACTGCAAAAACACATTTAATTTTTCAATTTAAAAATTATAATTTTTTGATTTAACGATACGAAATGTTTAGATCGTTCTACTACAGGCAGTATATTTATACGTTTACGACATCTACTAAATATCAGCAGTATGAAAATGTATGTTAATTGAAATATTTTAAAGTTTTAAAATAAATGTTTAAAGCACTTCCCTTAGAGTTGTTAGGCATAACAAGTTTGGCAGATTTATTTTTAACACAAAAAAAAAAAAATAATAAGTTCCACCGAACCGTAAGAACTTAACACAAATTACACCTACTACATTCATAATATGAAAAAGGAAATTAAAAATGTGGTTTTTCTTTGTGGGTTTGTAAATTTTTGTATTTTATTTTTGCCATTATTCAATATGTAATTATAATACAGTTATTGTAATTTTCATTTTCTAACACTAAACTCTTTTAATAATATTAAATGAAAGTTGAAATATTGTATTTCCAAGTAAATGAGATTTTTAATTTTCATTTGCTGACTGATGTGCTGAGCTAGAAAAGTTATTTAAATATTTGAATTAATGGATTTCTTTTTAGACATAAATTGATAGTAATAATTATTAAAAATATATGACAGTAGATAAGGAAAACATAATTTAATTGCTAAGCTACATACATACCTATGTATATTATTGTATGGTATTTTTTTAATTTAAACATTAATTTTTATCTGATATCTTTATCATATAAAAGTTTTCGTTATATGTATTTTAATTGTATTTTAATGAATGAATTTCAGACGTCTAGAGGTGAAATCAAAATATGTACAACATATATAAAAATACATGATTACTCATAGGCTTGTGTATATATAACATTTGATCATTAGAGTGGGCCGAAGTTAAGGAAAATTATTGCAAAGCGGCGAAAAACAAAATTTTGAAAATTGGTTTTTGTCTTTCGTCTTAGGCAAGGGTTCTAGGTTTCTGAAATCGCCAAAATATTACACGGTAAATTTATATTGTATGATTTATCGCTTTTCGTAATTAACGCTCAACACAAATTTGAGAAAAGTTTTGATAACGGTTCCAAAGTTTTCAAAATATGGAAACTTTTTTACGAAAATGGATTTTTGGATCTTTACTCTTTTATAGAATTCTGACAAGTTTAAAAGAACAAATTTTAAAAATAAATAAAAAATCTATATTAATCTATATGGCCATACATGCGCTTGTATAAAATCATACTTGGGCATACAAGATTATATTATTCTTTGTATAGTTTAATATATGACCATGAATATCACATATATAAAAGATTTCGAATTTCCAGATACATGGTAATATATATATGAGATCATGTATGGTAATATACACTAAGCACGAGCATATGTGATTATATGTGTTCATATATAAAATTAACTGATCAGCAAAACTTTGGTAATAGGTGCGATATACTCATGCGTTACCTTGTAATGATAGCTCGTTACCTTTTTCATTATTTGCAAGCATACAGTAATAAGTTACTCATTATTGATTACGTAATATATGATTTATAAATGTAAAGTAATAATTGAAAAATTTTTAAAAATCTATTTTAAAATACATTACTTTGTGTTTTTTGTAAGCAAAAGGGTAATGTATGCATGTTTTGACAAACTAACGAAAAAACGAAGCGCAACAATTCATTTAGGTTTAAAGCAATCAAAAGTTATATGCGTCGATAGCTTAGTGGGTAGAGTTATTGGCTAGCAACCAGAGATCGCAGGTTTGATTCCCATAATGACCACATTAATTTTAACAGCGTTCAAAATATTTGTAATAATTTTTTTTTAATAAAAATTCCTCTTTTTTAAAAATCAATTTTTAGACACATTACTTTTTCCATTCTCGTAAGTAACACCTTACATTATATATATATTACTTGGTATATACATTACTTTGGGGCTCATCGCCTGTAAAATTCATCAGTGAATTAAGGTGTAAAGTAATCCATGAGCCCCTAAGGCTATACATTACTTAAAACATTATTTGGTAATGTGTGGTTTTGCTGGGTGTTAGAAATCTTTTCTCGGAAACTTCGAACGCTTAACGCAAAGAATAAATATGGTTGGGAGAATCATATTCGAAGAGCATCATATATTTTTTTGTTTATGATTGTGCCAACAATAGTCGTACTATATTATGGTTATCATATTATGATAATAAAATATCCATAATTTTACCATAATATAGTCCCTACAGTTATATTATGATTCAAATATTACAATATTATGATTCTGTATAAACATATTATGATGTTGAATTAATCATAATATAATTACATGTAATCATAGTATACTCAAAATGTTATTACATTATGGTCCCCATGAGGTGACTGTTTCACAGTGTAATAGTGCGGGAGTGTCTTTGTATCGCTCATTGATTTAATCCGAATTTGACTAATTCCATTGAACTTAAAAGTCTATAAACTGTTTAAAAAATATCCTCAAGCTTTATAATCATAACAGAGCTAAAAGGTTTCTTCTGAGGTGATCTTTTTACCATAAAAAATCAATTGTTTTGCTTTTATTTTTTCTTCAATTGCTGAAATCCTGTACATGTACCAATTAACACAAGTGTGAAAACATCTAATTGATTTAGTAACATTAATTACAACCGTAATAACTTTTGATTAAAATACAACCATAGTGGTTTGTGTATTTGATAACTTTTTTCTGTGGCGCCATCTATTGCAAATTTGCATATAATAACCCAGCAAACAATTATATTGATCTATATCATCAACAAATTATTTTAATAATTTTATTTTATCATGGATTGCTTAAATACTAACTGCAACATTACTGATAATGATCGAATGATTTCATGCTGGCTATGTTTAGGTAACTACCACATGAAGTGTACTGGACTTAAGGCACGAGACGCGGATGCGCTTGCTGACCCAGGGAAATCACTTCAATGGACCTGTCTTCGCTGCAAAAAAATCAATATTGATTTCTACAAATTTTTTAAGAGTTATAGAGAAGAATTCGACCAACTTAATAAAGACTTTTGTCTGTACAAACTAAACTATCCAAATTTGGTGAATTTAGACAAATTTGCCAATAACCATGATCTTTCGTCCCCAAAAAGGAATAAAACAAATAAGTCACCTATAATACCATCAATTTCATTTTCATCGGCTCCTGTAAATACTGTCGAAGTCATTGATGTCACCCCTTTGCCATTTCCGTCTCTGAATGTAATCTCCTCTCAAGCTATCACTAGTGAGTCACATGGTTTTGATAATAGTTCCTCCAAATCAATTTTATCACCAACAATGCCTTTAATGAACAATCAATTTAATCATAACCCGTTGCGAGCGATTCCACTCAAAAAAACTGTTTTCTTATCTCGTTTGGCAAGTGAAACTTCTTCAGATGATGTAGATTATTACATAAAATCTAAGGTTGGCCTAAATGCTGATGTTTTAATTCATAAATTTCAATTTTCTGCACCAAGATCTATTGCATCTTTTAAAATTGCTGTTTCTGCTAACCTTTTTAAAAATCTTCTTGATCCTAACTTTTGGCCTGAAAATACTCTTTTTCGAGAATATATTTATAAGGAAAGACCACGATCTAATAATATTGGCGTTCTTCCACAACGTGAAAGGAGTAACGCAAAAAACTAAATAGTGCTACTGTTAACACATTGTCTTTAGTTTACCAAAATGTTCGTGGTTTAAGGACAAAACTGTCGAATTTGTATTTAGAAAGTTTTAATATTAATCATCAAGTCATTGTATTTACTGAAACATGGCTTAATGATACTTATTTTAATACCGAAATTCTTTGCAACAAATATAATATTTTTCGTCGAGATCGTGGTACTTTTGGTGGCGGTGTTCTTATTGCTGTCTCCAGTTGTTTGCATGTTGAACATTTAATTACTCAATCATCTGTTGATATTGAATTTATATCTGTCATCATTAAACTAAAACATAAAAGGGTAGTTGTAACATGTTCCTATATTCCTCCATCATCCCCGCAGTCTTTATATATTCAACATGCCGAAGCTATTAGATCTGTTTAGAGTTCGGTTAAGAGAAATGATTCTCTTATAATTATGGGAGATTTTAACATGCCATCAATGGAATTTTTTGGATGATGATAAATATTATGTCCAAACCAATATACACGAGAATTGGAAAGATTTTTTTAATATCTTATATGACATGAGTCTTTTTCAAATAAACGGCATACTGAATGATTATTCTAGAATTCTGGATTTAGTATTTGTAAACGATAGAGAAGATTGTTATATAAACCGGACAACACCGATTACAATTCCTGAAGACCGGCATCACCCTGCTTTTGAATTAATTATATCTATCCCATCAGAACATTTATTAGCATCATCAAACACTACCGTAAAATCCTTTTGTTTTAAGCAAGCTAACTACTATGGGTTAAACGAACTTATTACAAATACAAGTTGGAGTAATATTTTATCATTTTCTTCTGATTCATACGTTGCTATGTCTCATATATTTGATGTTTTTTACAATAAAATGTTTTCTTTTATGGATTCCTGTATTCCTAAAAAGATAATTAAGCCATTATCTGGACCGCCATGGAATAATAAGGTACTGTCCCGTGCTAAAAATAAAAAGAGTAAATATTACCATAAATTTAAACGATCTGGATCTTCTGTGGATCATCTTAGATATTCTGTGAGCCGTGCTGAATATACGAGATTAAATAAAGTTTGTTACACACGTTATTTAAATAAAATTAAAATCAATTTAAAACACAATCCAAGGTCCTTCTATAAATTCATTAACTCGAAGAAAAAGACATCTGGTTATCCTGCTACGATGACATTTCAACAAACACAATCTAGTGATGATGCATCTATAAGTAACATGTTTGCTGAGTTTTTTTCTACCACCTACTCAAATGCAACGTATGATAATTCAATCGCGTACCCGTTTGCTTTAGTCGAAAATCAATCGATATCCTTACCGTTATTTGATACGTACACAGTTTCAAATGAAATAAAACGACTTAAATTTTCATTTGATTTTGGTCCTGATAAAGTTCCTAGTTGCATCTTAATTAACTGCGCTGAAGCCTTAGCCATCCCTCTGACACTTATGTTTAATATATCAATTAAATATGGGTTTTTTCCAAAAATTTGGAAAGAATCTTATATTGTGCCACTATTTAAATCAGGCAACATTACAGGGGTATTGCAAAGCTGAGTATAATACCCAAGCTTTTTGAAAAACTGGTTACTGAACATTTACGTTATCAAGTTTCGAATCTAATATCTCCTTATCAACATGAATTTCAAAAACATTGTTCTACAACTTCAAATCTTCTTCAACTTACGACCATCATAAATCGCGGCTTTTTTCAAAGAAAGCAAACTGATGTTATCTACACCGACTTCAGTAAAGCATTCGATAAAGTTAATCATTCTCTTCTTATAAATAAACTACAATTAATGGGATTTACAAATCATAGCATAAAGTGGATATATTCGTATTTGTCAAATAGGTCACAAACTGTTCGATTTAACAAATTGTTTTCGAAAAGAATAAATGTACTGTCTGGTGTACCACAGGGAAGTCACCTTGGGCCGCTACTATTTTCATTGTTTATTAATGACTTGCCAAACGTAATAAAGTTTTCAAATGTTTTAATGTACGCTGATGACGTCAAGATTTTTTTAAGTTATAACCAATTTTTGGATCGCCTTCAAGAGGATTTGGATTCATTTTACAAATGGTGCAACGTGAATTTAATGGAGCTTAATTTGAAAAAATGCAAACTTATGCGATTTGTAAGAATTAATCAAATTACCGTAAACTATTTTCTGGGAGGTCATCAACTTGATTTGGTCGACAGTTTCCTAGATCTAGGTATTTTGCTTGACCCTAAGCTAAATTTTATTGCACACACTACAAGTGCAATAAACAAGGCTAGGGGTACACTTGGTTATATAAAACGCTGGTCAAAGAGTTTAATGATCCGTACATTGCGAAAACATTGTACATGTCTCTTGTGCGCCCGATTCTGGAATATGGTTCGGTAATATGGGATCCAATTTACCAAACGCATTCTGATGCAATTGAATCCGTGCAAAAGCAGTTCCTGTTGTTTTGTCTTCGAGGATTACAGTTTAGCCCGTATAATTTGCCTTCATACACTGCTCGACTTGCTCTTATTAAGCTTCCTACTTTAAAAAGCCGTAGAACTATGCTGAATGTGTCATTTATTTTGAATATAATTAATGGTGATATCTGCTCTGGATTTTTGATTAATGAAATTTCATTTAACATTCCCCAACGTGCATCCCGTAATTTTTTACCATTGTCGGTAAATTTTTTTAGAGCTAATTATGCTGATGCTGACCCTCTCAGGAGAATGTGTACTACATTTAATCAATTATATAGATTTATAGATTTTTCACTTAATCCTAGAGTAATAAAAAACGCAATTATAATTTTTTTAAACTCTTAGTTAAGTTATTTTAATAATAATATTTTTAAAATGTCTGTAAGGAATAAAATTCCATAGATAAATAATAATAAATAAAAAAAAAAATAAAAATATAACTATGTTATGATTTTTGGATTATCATAATATGATCCATATAAAATCTTTATATAGAATCATTTTGACAATGAATTGATTATTATAAATAATATAACATGTATAAGGAATTTTCGAAAAAACCCTCAAAAAAATCTTCTAAAGTTAAAAAAAAATAAACTGGATCTTAATAGGTCAATTTATGAAATGTTTTAATGTCACATGAAAGGTATTTTCTGTCCAGTTTTAGTAAAAAATATATGATTGTTTTTTAAGACATTTTGGTTTTTTTGAAAACAAGACAATACTCGTATTAGGACTGTAAATGTCAAAGTCATGTTTTTTTTGATGTATAATTATTCATTGATTGTTGACAGCATTTTATAATTATCATATTTTTTTCATAGTCAGAATTTTTGTTACCACATTATGCTTACAGCCAATCATGTTATAAAATACAAGGTGTCAATCATAAAATAGTGAAATATTTACTATAATAATGATGGTAGCGACCATGTTGATGGTTAGACAACCAATAATATGGTTGTAACAACCATACCCGATTGCAGCAAGCACAATATAGTAGCAGTGATCATGTTGCAACCATGGTTTTTCTCTGCGTGTTGTCAGAAATTAACTGGACTTAAAAATTTTACTTTTCCGCAATGCTACTACATCAAAAATGAAAAATTTTCAACTTCGGCCTACTTCAATGATCATGCTTGGGTATACATGCCCAGCAAAAATGAAGCTGCCAAAGAAGCAATAAAAGCATCACTACTATGGCAAAGGCATCACTTCTTTTCTGATGGTTTCATCGATGAATTTAACATTAGCGTGTCATAGGATGGAAGCATTCGAATGTAGCTACTAGCATTACTAATACTTTACTCTAAGGAAGCAATGATAATACAATGATTAGATATTCTGATGCATGAGTAGAAAATGATCACATACTTTGTAGTATTTAAGCTTTGATGAAAATTTGATTCATAAGAATGTAGAAAAATAAGTTTTAAGAAGCAAAATTTATGCATTAATATACATACATATAAATACTCTTTATTAGAACAAATAAATAATTATGCATTAGTAAAAAAGTATTTTTGGGCAACTCTGAAACCATTTTTAAAATTTTAATGAATTTTTGGACCAATTTTAAAATATTTTTGGATAATTTAAAAACTGGTTGGGCAATTTTGAAACAAGGGTTCATATATTATACAATCTCAAATATGTGATAGCATACATAAAGATATCTGTGTAAGCGATATATAAATATATACGGTTCTACATAAGACATATATACAGGTTGGTTGTTACGAAATATATTTTTGTTACGAAATATATTTTTTTATTCAATATAATCTCCTAGTAGCTCAATACACTTGTTTCAATGATCTTCCAGTAATTTTATCCCATCCTTATAATTGTTTTCCGGAGGCTCTGCAAAATAACCGTCTACGGCTGCTATGGCCTCTTCATTCGACGAAAAATGCTTTCCACGAAGGAATCGTCTAAGATTTCTGAAGAGATAGTAGTCACTGTGAGCCAAATCTGGTGAATACGGTGAATGTTCAAGCACTTCGTACTTTAATTCTTTGAATTTAGCCATCGTCAAAACACCTTTGTGAGCAGGTGCATTGTCGTGATGAAAAATGATTTTTTTCTTCTTTAAACCAGGTCTTTTCTCACGAATTTTTTCATCCAGCTGATCCAAAAGGCTGCAATAATATTCAGATTTGATTGTTTTACCTTTCTGAAGATAATCAATCAACGAAATTCCTTTTGCATCCCAAAAAACTGATGCCATAACCTTCTTTGCTGAGATGCCTATGGCATTAGCAATTTCACGCTTAGTCAAACTTGGATCTTCACTAACCATATTATGTACCAGCTCAATGATTTCTGCTGTGGTTGCAGTTTTTGGTCGTGCTTCGCGTGGATCGTCTTTAAGGCTGGTACGACCACGTTTAAATTCACCAGCCCAAAATTCAACCGTGCGTTTTGAAGGTGAGGACTCCTTATACACTTCTAACAATTGTTCATAAAATTCCTTTGCTTTTAAACCCTTCAAAACAAATGACTGCACGATATTCAATTTTTTCCATATTAAAAAAAAATCAATGACACGTCAACTTCAAATGGCTTGTAAACAAAGAAAGAATCGACAGAATGACTTGCAACTTTGCATGTGTTCTCAGGACAGTTATACCAACTTGATAAAAAAAAAATATTGATACTAGCAGGGCCATCTCTTGGTGAGCGCAGGAACTTTTCAACCAACCTGTAAATATGAACTGTCAAGACTAATGTTTACCAAATTTGCTTCAAAACGAAGTAGTATACCTTCACGGCAGACACCCTGTTCACATATGTCAGTAAATTTATAAAGTAAATATATTTAAAGCTATTATTTTTCGGTATCAGATTTCCTAGCAAAATATACAAACAATGTGTCTTTAACTTACTTTCCGCAAGTCATACAAACGAATATGTAATAAATAGTTTGTACAGTGTATTATGAGGCTGCTGTTTGCCTGTATAATGAATGGTCGTTATTTAAATATTGCTGTTGTTTGCAAAAAGTCTTTTGTTCTAAATGTCTAAAACAAAATAAAATGCACTCATTCATTAATTCAGTATAAAATTGTCTTGCTTCTCTATCATAGAAAAACAAACAACTAAACAGAGACATAACAAACAAAACACTACACAACAACAATCATAATGCGCAGACAATAAAAATGTGTGCCAGATAGTTGTTGAAGACCCAAGCGCAACTATACCCAGCATATTATTTAGACCAGAGGCAGGCACTTCATAGCACTATTGTACAGAGAGCACTTCACACATATACTTACGCTCTTTGATTTAGTCATCAATTGTACACAAAAAGTATATAATTTTCTATAGAGTATGTTTCTCTCTCACGAATTTTTTAGTACTCTCTTAGAACACGAACATAGTTTGGCGGCAACAAAGGTGAGTTTTGGTCGGCAACTTTTAGTAGTGTTTAGCGGTGCTGCCATATAACCAATTTTAACTATTTTTTTTTGCCGTTTTTTGGGATGCTAGAGATTTTTCAGATTATTTCATAAAAAATATGTTTTTTTATTTTATTCATGTATTTTTTTCAGATCTTTCATATAAAAATATAATATTTGTTCAATATACTATTTATTTTTAATAAAATTAGACATGCAATTGTGTTAAAAAATAGTTACAAATTCAAACACAACATTGTGACATGAAAAATATTAAAGTGTGTACACAAATTGACCAACTCTGTCTATTCATATCCATTATTTTCCATTTCTATGGTAAAAATATATAATAAAGAGAAAAAATATGCTATTAATTGTTGCAACATATAATTAAAAAACCTATAAAAATAATAATTTGAAAAAAATTGTTTTCATGAAGAAACTGGTAAACAGTTAAGAATCCAAAAACTGGGGTAAAAAATTAAACTGTTTATGTGGCAGCACTGTATACACCAAATTTAATGTTTTTCAACACATTAGCAACTTTGAAAATGTTGCCCTCTCATTTAAAAATGTTGCCGCTGAACTCTGTACCATGTTGAATTTCTGGTAGAGCGGGAAAAATACTCTATAGAAAATTATATACTTTTTGTTGTACATTGATGTTATCACATGCGGCGGATGCTTTTTTACTTTTTTCAGCAATACTTACCCAACAAACATTTCAAATTCATAATGAATTACGAAAAATATTTTATGATTGATAATGCATTTGGTAACATGCAATGCCTTTTATGTTATCAAATATTTAAGGGAAAAAAGGAATTTGTTATTAAAAGACATTATGATGCCTGTCATAGTGATATGAATAATTTTCAAGGTAAGGAAAGACAAACGCTTTTAAATAAAAATAAAAATATTTATCTACAAAAAATAAAAGAATGGTTGCTAGCTGTGGATCAAAACGAAAAGTCAGAAAATAAAAAAGTGCAATTGGAGATCTCAAGGTTAGTAAGTTTGGATATTGTTAGGCATGGAAGGCCATTTTCTGATGGGATATTTGTTAAAAAACTTTTAGATAAAATTTTGCAAAAGCTTAATTATAAAACAAAATGTATAGAATCTCTTGCCTTGTCTTCCCGAAGTGTAGTACGGCGTATTGTTGAAGTAGGAAAATCTGTAGAATCTGGTATTAAGGAAAAATTAATAAATTGTGAATTTGTGTCTTTTTGTCTAGATGAAAGCACAGACATAAATGATCTTTGCCAACTGGTAATATGTATTCGGTGTGTAGATCGGGACTACAATGTTTTTGAAACAATGTTTTCTATCGAAACATTCTACGGAAACGTAACAGGCAAGGTTTTATTTGATGTAGTTAGTGAAAAGCTTTTTTCTATTATAGACACAAAAAAAATTGTTGGAGTCTGTACAGATGGAGCTAATGTAATGACCTGTTTCTTCACAAATATCACATTTTTAAAATTTTTAAAATCTTATAATTTTAAAAAGAAATTAATTGAATTAAATACGACTATTTATTTTTAGCATTGAATTCAAAATTAATTATATATATTTTTAAATTCAATATAAAATACAAATTTTAAATTTTGTACTATTAATTTTTCACAGCTGTTTCTTCACAAATGACACAATTTTTCATGCGTGTTAACAAAGAAAAAAAGATCTAAAGTGATTAAGTGTAAAAAAACGAAACAAATACATTTAAATATAAAAACAAATCATTCATTTTTTTAAAATCGGAAGATTTAAAAGCACTCAATTCACCTGTAGGAGGGTAGAGCTCTTGGGGAAAGAAACAGTATGTATTGATTTATTTAAGTTTATGTTTATTACATTCATTTAATTATAGAGCAATTCCATATGAAAACGATCAAAATTGGCAAATTTTTGGACGACCCCTCTCCGATTTTAAAATAAATAGTCTCAATCGATTGCCCAGCAAAAAATAATGTACCTACATATTTTTTTTTTTTTTATAGTGACTGGTTTAGTGGTGGTGTACACCACTGTCATGTGACAAAATTGAAGAATTCTTCATAAGGGACCTCATTGAAAGTTGTTTTAAAAAAAAACTACTAAAACTATCGCAACGAGTGATAGCTCGTTGGAAAGGTATTGAATCAGGCTTTAATTGAAAAATAAAATTTTCCTAATTTTTCTCAGAAATTTACCTTTTTTCCCATGAAAATTAAATTTTCCCATGAAAATTAAATTTTCCGATTTTCCACAGAAGCTCCTAAATTTTCCGGCTAATTTTATTTTTTTTGGATTCCTCATAATTTTTGCTTTAAGAATCAGCAATAAAAAAATGGGCCCCGACTCCTTGTTTTGACAGGAGAAGAGCATTTAAGAGACCACCTTGTTCTCATTGTTTTTATATTTTTTTTAATTGAATTATTTTTAATTATTTAACATTATTTTATTTTATTATTAAAAATACATTTTAAAAATTATTTTACAGTTAAAAATACATTTATGAAGAAAAAATCAATTATTTTTTAAGAGCCCCAAGTTGAGTGTGTAGTGAATATGGTCTGCCTGCCTTCACAAGATCGGCCATAAATCCATGGATAATAGCAGCAGTGGCATATAATGGCACACCAAACCCGACTGAGGCTACAGGTCATAAAATGTTTTGTAAATTTTTTAAATTACCAGGTAATAAATATTTCGCCTAAAATGACACGTGCAGAAACAAGTCATAAAACACGGATTTTCCATAAATATGGCGAAATATTTATTACCTGGTAATTTAAAAAATTTACAAAACATTTTATGACCTGTGGTCGGTTTATTGGCAGTAACCAATTAAGTCCCTCTTTAAAAATCATTTTATGACCAGTAGTTCACGCAAATTTTCCTATTAAAGAAAAGCAAATATCGCTTATTTTTTTTACCTATTTTTTACCAAAAAATAAATATAAATACTTCACACACTCTGAGTCAAATTTCAGTTGAATACTAAACGTGAAAGTGTTAAAGTGTTTTTTTTGTAAAGTAAAGAGTGAAGCTGTAAAGACAATTTAAATTAAAATGAATAAATTTTGCTGCAATCCGTTTAACAAGAGTGGACATCGTTCGAAAAAGATAAAAGTATTAAAATTAACTGGTGTTTCGAAGCGATACATAAATGAATTAAATATACAATACGGTGAAGAAGCAGAATTCATTTGCCCCAAGTGTAAAATCGATTTGTCTCAACAAGCAAGGAACGCATTCAGTCTGCGTTTGCATGTTTCATCAAAACATCAAATTAATGTTCTTTCCATGCAAGAAATTGAAAGTATTTCACGGTGAATTTGAAACATATAGGGACCTCCTGTCGAAGTCGTTGTGCGCATACCCCACGGAAAATTGTCATCTGTCCAAATGCGACAATTGTCCGAAGATTGACGAGCTAGAGCAATATTTGGCGGAAAAGTTTGAACAGCTGTTAATTCAGGAGGTGCATTTCAAACAGTGGATAATTAGCAGCGGCAGATGTTTCCTTGAGACCGTGGTAAAGCAGATTCCGGAATTCATCGAGGAATTCGGATTCAAGTTGAATGAACTGAAGGCGCACCATTTCATATCCGAGATGCAATCGAAATTTCTAAAGGAAGGTAAGGAGAAATTAGCCCAAAATGAATTCATTGTGATAAGCGACTTTGCCGAGAATTACACTTTTCTCGTTCAGGATGAAATTCAGGCTTATCACTGGGCAAACGACCAGTGCACGGTGCATCCTTTTTGCATTTATTTCAAAAACGAAGATAACGAACTACAGACCGTAAGCATTGTTGTTGTCGCGGAGAGTTTAGCTCATAATTATGTGTCCGTTTGTTTATTTCAAATGAAACTGTTTGAATTCTTAAGATCAAAATTCGATGCAATCGACAAAGTAACGTTTTTCTCAGACGGCGCGGCTTCTCAGTACAAGAATAAAAAAAATGTTTACAATCTTTGCATAATTGAAGAAGAACAAAACTGCAAGGTCGAGTGGCACTTTTTTGCGACGTCCCACGGTAAGGGCCCATGCGATGCGTTAGGGGGAACCCTAAAACGCATGGCGACTAAGGCAAGTTTGCAAAGGCCATATACTGACCAGATCTTAAATGTACAACATTTGTTTTCGTGGATTCAAAGCAAGGAAATTGCCATTAACACAGTTTTATGCACTCAAAAAGAAAACGATGCCGTGGAGCGACGACTTCAAAACAGATATAATAATGTCAAAACTATAACTGGAACGCAAAAGTTTCATTGCTTCATACCAAATATTTCTGATATGTCAATTAATGTAAAGCGGTACTCTTCGTCTGCCGACGTGCTAAATTTAAAGTTACTTTAATTTTATAATGATGCCAAGACAATTGAAATTTTTAATAAATATTGTAATTAAGTATAAGCAGCAAAATAAGAAAGATTTTTTGTTCATAAATGTATTTTTAACTGTAAAATAATTTTTAAAATGTATTTTTAATAATAAAATAAAATAATGTTAAATAATTAAAAATAATTCAATTATAAAAAATATAAAAATAATGAGAACAAGGTGGTCTCTTAAATGCTCTTCTCCTGTCCAAACAAGGAGTCGGGGCCCATTTTTGTATTGCTGATTCTTAAAGCAAAAATTATGAGGAATCCAAAAAAAATAAAATTAGCCGGAAAATTTAGGAGCTTCTGTGGAAAATCGGAAAATTTAATTTTCATGGGAAAATTTAATTTTCATGGGAAAAAAGGTAAATTTCTGAGAAAAATTAGGAAAATTTTATTTTTCAATTAAAGCCTGATTCAATACCTTTCCAACGAGCTATCACTCGTTGCGATCGCTTTAGTAGTTTTTTTTTAAAGAATGAGGTCACTTATGAAGAATTCTTCAATTTTGTCACATGACAGTGGTGTACACCACCACTAAACCAGTCACTTTAAAAAAAAAAAAAATATGTAGGTACATTATTTTTTGCTGGGAAATCGATTGAGACTATTTATTTTAAAATCGGAGATGGGTCGTCCAAAAGGTGATCGCTTTCATATGGAATTGCTCTATATTTTATTTAATTTACTTTTATTTAATTTATTTTTAATCTATAATGGTAACTTGAAACGCTCGATTTCATGTTTGCTGGGTAGTTCGCTCACACACACAACCACATTTTACGCTTTGCCTACCTCTGATTTAGACCATACAGTAGTAGTCACACAGTCTGTGAAGATAATTATGTTGTATTGTTCGGTAGCTGTATTGTATTTTCTAATGTCACCCAAAACTCTGCAATTCAATTTTAAAATAGACATACAAGAAACTAACTAATGATTTCATTCATATTGTTTATCAACGTTTCGACTTCTTACATACAAATGATCTGGTATAGCATGTGCAAATGGATTTTATTTCAACCTTAATCTATATTCTTTGTTTTGACAGAGAGAGAGAGAGAGAGAGAGAGTGTGTGTGTATGTATGGACTGTGTGTGTGGTGGATTTTTTGTTTAATGATGACATTTTTGTAAGTGTGTGTTGGTGTGCTGAAACTATGGGCGGAAATGAAATTCAGTTGTAACGGAAATAATATTTTCCGGTTATTTCACATGTATTAGGTTTTGCGTTTGTGTGTATTATGAGCTGTATATGTGTTGGTACTATAACATTTAGAAATAATTTTTAATAATTGTAAAGATTTTTCCATAGTGGTTACATATTAAAAATATGATTATTTTTTTGGACATTGAAAGTAATGTTATCTAGTTTTCTTAATAAAAGGAAAATTATATTAACTTTACGTATGATTAATATTAATTCAAATATTAATAATAATGCTCATACGTCATTGTTAGGGCAGCGATATGCACTAAAAAATAAGCAAAATATGCCATTAAAATTTTTATTTTAATGCACTCAAAAAAAAAATTAACTAGAATTTAGAAAAATTAACTTACTTTGAGGAAAAATTGAAATGAAAACGGCGCCAAAGGCACTTGTTACCACTATTTAATAAAATTTTCCTTGAATTAAGAAACAAATTTTACATAAAGTTTGGTAAAAATTTCTAAATTATAGAAAAACTTTAGTACTGAGATGTAAATTTTTATTAGAAAACAGTAAAATTTCCTCCTAATTAGTTCATACATCATCTAAAATTGTACTGTTAGTTAGTAAATGTTTCCTTGGTTTTAAGTAAAATTTTATTTTATTCAAGTTCATGAGATAATTTTTTTTACTAAAAACTAGGACTTTACTCCCTTAATATGAGAAAATATTTTCTACCACCAAGTTAAATAGCACTTAGTTTAAGTGCAAATAAACCTTATCCTTACTTTACTCTAATTGAGCAGGTATTTTCCCACTTTCGGAGGACCTCAGCTTTAACAAGCTTTTTGCTATACAATTTTGTCTTAAAACTAAATTGACTTATACTAAATTCATGTATTTAAAATATAAATTAAATTTCAGTAGCAAAAAGGTAAACAAATTCAAAAAATGTACTGCAGGATATCCTGAAACGTAATAAATTGTGACAAAGTCAGATCTTTTTCGCAGTTAATTAACGGTTCTGCTTGAGTGAACTACAAAAAGGAACGTCCTACGTGACACACGGGATCTATGGCTAAAGAACACCGGGGGTCCTTTGTCTTCTTAAATTAACTAATTTAAGGAAATTGTTGCAAAAATACAAAATATCACAGTTACATTTCTTGTTATTATTGGAATATAATAAGTTCCATATTTAAGACTGTTAAGATTAGAGATGGACACGTGAGATATTTTTGACTCACGCACGATCACGAACCAAAAATTACAATCATTCACGATAGTTTTTTTAAATGGTTACTTTAATTTCTTTTATTTAATAATATTTCTTCTTGAAAATTAGGAAAACTAACTGGTTTGTTTTAAATTGATTGTTTTTTTTTGGAATAGAATATTAGAAATAATCCAATACCAAATGTTATTATTTTTTAAAAATTGGAAAACTTTTACTTAAACAAAAAGAATATTTTATTAAAATTTTTAAAATTTATCTGAACTAAATTGCATGAAAATTTTCCTTAGAAATAGTTCATCAGTTTCTAAAATCAAGTAAATTTTTATTAGTACATAGAAACAAATTTATTACTTTTTGATTTTAAGTGTCTGAACTAATTTTTAGAAAACAATTCTTCAAAATTAGAAAGTGGTATACTTAAAAACTGAATTTGGATAACGTGAACTAAAATTTAGTTAATTTTACTACTCGCGAACAAAAAATAAACACACATTAGGTTTAAGTACTTTCTCGATTTACACATTTTTTGAACTAAATGCGAGTAAATTATGTCCATTTGAGTATGCAATTTAAAACTAAGATGTTTTTTCTTAAAATTAATAAATTTTTATTTAATTGACTTGTTTTTTTTTCCTAAAATCAAGAAATATTACTTAGGAAAAATATGAACTATTTCTGAGTATATAAACTATTTCGTTTTTCCTCAAACTTAGGAATTTTTATTCTTTTTAAAAAAATTTTTCTAAGTTTTAATAAAATTTTACTTAAATTGAGGACATTTTAATTCATGTCTTTTTTTTTGAGTGTAGTCATTAAATAACTTGCAGTTTTTTAAAACAAACTGTTAAAGCATCAATTAAATTTAAGAGTATGTATTTAATAATTCATGAATTATCTTCTGTACAAATATCGAGCTCTAACATAGCATCATCAAGAAATTCTTAATTCAGCTTTGCAAATAAAATATTTTCCAATGTAGCATGATTAAGACGATTTCTACTGCCCCCTGAAGGAAATATCGATAGTAAAACTGTACTGATTCACTATTGACTTTGTCACCAGTACTACTGACTAATTATACCCCAGACGACAGTCTCTGCTGTAGTTATTTAACATGTGCTTGTCATTGCGAATCTGCACAACTATTGACTAAGTGTAGACTTTGGAACCAGAGATTCACCAGTGCATTTTAGAAATTCTGGTCTAAACTTTTGGAACTTTTTACTAGATTTCCACACTAGAAAGGAAAACAAGTTTAAACAGGTGCATTTATTTCGGTAAATTAGATATTTTATTAATAAAAATTTGTATAAATTTCATTAAAGTAAATCAGTTTTTCGCGCAAATTTAATTTTGAAGTAGGCAAATCTTCAAAAGACTGTACAAAATCTTTCGTTTATTTTTGTTGTGATCGCACAAGTACAAATGACGCTGAAGGTTCTGGACGGCCAATTGAGGTCAATACACCCGAAAATGTAGAACAAATCCACGATATGATATTGGCCGATCGAAAAGTAAAAGTGCGTGAGATTGTTGAAGCCCTAAGCATTTCATATGGCAGTGTGGTTTCGATTTTAAATTATCAGATGAATTTAAGAAAGCTCTCTGCAAGATGGGTGCCGCGTTTGCTCTCAATTGACCATAAGCGTAATCGCGTGACAAATTCAAAGGATTGGCGAAATTCCATGAATTGGGCTACGAATTGGTACCTCATTCGCCATATTCTCCGGATTTAGCCCTCAGTGACTATTTATTTCCTATTTCCAAACCTAAATAAATGGCTGGGTGGAAATAGATTTAGCTCCAACGATAAAATTATTGACCAAACAAATGCCTCTTTTTTTGAAGGGATACAAAAATTGGAGAAACCTTGAACAAAGTATATCGAGCTTAAAGAAGATTGTGTTGAAAAATATTTTTTTTCTTTGCATTTCATTTAAAAAGTCACGGACTTATTGATCTACCCTCGTACCATTTAAAAACCGGTCAACTTGTCATTTAAATCAATTGGTTTTTATTATTTATTTTTAATTTTTGTTTAAACACATCAGTAAAAAATAAATTTTAAAATTTTAACTACCAATTTTGTAAAAAAAATTACTGATTATTCATTTATTTTGAAATTGTTTCCGTTTTTGGTATTTTTGTTTGTTTTTTATCTACAAAATATATACACCCATAGTCTATAAACACATGTTATGTAAATCGCTTCATGTGGATGTGTGTGTTTATGAAGTTTTTGTAATTTTAATTGAAATAATTTTGTATATAAACAAACAATTTAAATAAAAATTCAAATTTGATTTTTTTTAAAAAATTTTTTGAAACAGACAAAAAAAATTAAATTTGTTATAGCAGCAACGGAAACAAATAAACCACAAATTTCCCTTTTGTGGGTAAATTTTAATTAAATTTCAAACAAATAAAATAAATGAAACTGAAAAAACCAGGAAATGACAGTAAATCATTTTGAACAAATGTATAGAAAAAAAGTTAAAATAAATATTCCTTTGTAAAATACATGTATTTTTATTTCAATTGATACCTAATTTTATTTAACTACAAACTACAAACTATATAATATTCTGAGTTTAGATTTTTTTTTTTAATTTTGATTTACATCTTAAATTTTTAAAAAATTAAATTTCTATTTTAATTATTACCAAATAATTTTAATGACTATTATGTAGTACTTTCTTAAGCGTACAATCAACTTGTACGTGTGTTCATTGCAGTCTTATTATTATTTTTTTATTGTTTATATAAAACAATTCAATTATAATTCCTTAGTGTTATATTTACTTAAGCTTTTATCAGTAAAACAAAAACAAACAACAGAAAAAAAGAATAACTCCCTATTGACAAGCATTGTTTTGAACTTTCTTTATTTACTTAAGTGCATTCTTATATAAATACTTTATGTATTTTGATGCATCTACGCACACACACACACACATACACATACTTACTTATATATAGATAAACAAATATTTATATAATATAAGGATAAAAGATAAAGAAATGCCATCCTAGTTATAATGGTATATTATAGTAAGGAGCATAAATAGAGCGGTGGAGAATATCTAATGTACATTGCTGTATTTTGATTTAAAATATATTTTTTTATTAGAAACTTATTAAAGGAGTATGAGGGGGAATACTTCGCCCCTTTTTTTGTCAAGGCCTTCTCATTGCTTAACATTTTTTTTAAATTATTATTATTATTTTTTTTTTAATATGTTTCTAGTACATTTCTCAAATTTACAATTTGTGGTTTTTAGCTAAGGCGTTTTGGGCAGGCCTTCAAGGGGAAAAGTTTTTTCCTCTCTTTCACCATTTTGCCCCTCCTCGTAGGCATTTCCAAATATCCTGTCTGATCAATGATTTAGTCAAGGAGAACATATTTCAAAAGCTAAGTTTCTAACAAAAACGGATTTCGGTCAGAATTTTCCTTAAATTATTTCCACAATCCCGACTTGGCAGAGGTTAGCCAATTCTCCTAGCAACAATTAGTTATATCACAATTTAAGCTTTCTATCGACAGGGGTTTGTGCGGGCAGTCCAGGGAGAGATTTATCCTTTTTTTGAACCTCCCCGTAGGGATTTTCAAAAATCCCTTAGCATATATTAATTACATCGAACATATATTTCACATTTTAAGTTTCGAGCCAAAAAGTTACCCGCAGGCCGTCAAGGGGGAGACTTTTCACCTTTTTACCTCTACCGGCTCAGCGGATATCTTTACAGAATGATGAACGTTCATATAAAATGTTAAAGTGCTAGCTCCAGCGGCTGGGGCAGACCGTTAAGGTGAAGTCTTTTCGCCTCTTTTAGCCCCTATTTTTACAACGCACTTGACCAAAATTCCAACACCTACCTTCCCAGTGATTTTGTGATTTTCAAAAATCCCACCTGAGTGGATACCTAAGTTGTAAAAAGAACCAATTTACCAAATTTCATCCTTCTAGCTCCAGCGGCGTCGGCAGGCCTTCATAGGGCAGAATTTTTCCCCTTTTTGCTCCTCCCCGCTATTCCAAAATGTATATGCTGAAGAAGTCGGAGCCTTTACACTAAATTTAAATTTCCTAGTTTCAGCGGTTTAAAAGTGGGAGAGTTTCCTCCTTAAATTACTCATTTTGGCCACGTTCCTGAAGAAAATTGGAAAACACACCATATCAGTGACTTAGCTAATAATCCAGGGAACATATATTTTAAATTTTAGATTTCCAGCCAATGGGTCTTAGACAGGCCGTCAAGGGGGACATTTTTTCCCTAGCTTCAACAGTTTGGCCTCAAGAGTCAATCATCCAGATTATTACTCTATACAGGGTGGCCCAAAAACATTTAACAGGTGTTGTTTTGCTGTGTCTTTAAATTGAAACTACAAAGTTTTTTTTTTTTTTCAAAAGGTCTATTTGAACACCCAGAGAAAAGATTGGTTGCAATTTGATCAAAACCGTTAACACTTATTTGTGAGGATTTAATTTTATTTGGAATAACCTAAAATCCATTAATAAAGCAAAAATGTTGTATTGGAAATTAAAAAAATGAAAAAGAAACCAAAAATCAATCATATTATTCAATTATTAGTATTTCCAATCATCTTTAAAAATAAAATAAGTAATTGTGTGCGGTGGAAGCAACCATTTATTTAGTGAATATATTAAAAATTTGGTACAATCTATCAAATTTATAAAAAAAAATTGTCGATATTCAAAAGTGGTAACTACAAGCACGGTTATTTTGATTAAATATATCATTTAATTAGGATTTCAGTAGAAGCAACCGAATTGTGGATTATATTGATAATAGACGTCACTAATGATTGGTATTGATAAACAAATTTTATACTAATATTTCTTTTCCGAACAAATTATTTAAATTCAAAATTAGCCATAAAAATTCATAAGTGTTTGTGGTGTAGTAGATAGAGAGGTAGCTCAGTACTCAGAATTTCCGATTTCAAATCCCGGAATAGGCAAACATTTAAAAAATATATATTTTTTAAAATAAATAAAACATTTAAATGTTTAAATGACAAATATATCAAAGAAAATTTAAGTTAGTTGTGGAGCAGTTAGCAATAGTGTGAACTATGAATCAGATTGCCCAGGTTCGATACAAATTCGGTGGCCACAACTGATACCGTTTTCTGGATGAACCTTTAAATTTTTCTTTCATATATTTTTTAAAGATTACAACGGTCAAGTGGGTGCCACCATTGTTGATGATCAATTCAGCTGTTGTTACCGCATTTTCCATCGTTCTGGATAGAACTTCGGGGGACAAGTTGTCGCTTTATTTTTGGATATTATGTTTGAGAGCTTCCAGAGCTGTTCACATAGACCAATAACTTCAAAAAAACCCAAGGAATTTTTGTTTTTTTGTGGTTTAAATGGGTTATCTTGCTGGTCACTGCAAAAACGAGACATTAGGCAACCCGGAAACACAACCTTTTCATTGTCCATTTTCACTCGAGCTGTATGTGTAGTTTCGCGGTCCTATTGGAATCCCATGTCCCTTCGGTTCTAATTCTATGTGAGACCATAAAAATTCGTTGATCATGTGAAAAAATGGATCTGTAAAAAATATTACAATTCTTACGTAACTGGTCCGCCCTGGAGATATTTTCAGTATATGTAATGGCCTTTGTGAATGATAGCGGGATTCTCAGTACCCCAGCTGAGATAAATTTGATAAATTTGTATATAAAATCATTCATTACAAAATATTCCCGAGTATTCCTCGTTCTTGAGGAGTAAACCGTTCAATGATTTGTGGACGAGGATTCTGTATCTGTTTACTACATTTATCTTGCAGAGAGAGAGAGACTAATATTTTTAAAATGCCTTCTCACATTTGTTATATTTATACTGCCCAAATTTTAACTTTGGGAGCCAGAATTTTCACTAGAGGGCGTTTGAAGAAGGATAAATATATAAACACAATTTTTAATGCGGAAAACTTTCGTTAAAAAAAAACAGGTCATCCAGGTGATGTGTCCAAAATGGTTTAATAAAATTTGGGAGTCTATACATCAACTGTTATATGCAGCTACTTTTCTTTGCTTTACTGTCTGTGCATAAATAAACTTTAAACTATCTTAGGAGTTTCGACACTTTACGAGTACACATGTAAATTAGGATGGCAGCTATTTGGCGATTTTGTCGAATTTCAAGTTTTTACAAAATTTTCTAAATATAACCAAAAGTATTTTCTTAAAAATCATAGTGTTTTAACTCCACAGTAAAAACATATTTGCAACATGATCACAGCTACTTTATTATGCTAGCTGCATTTGGGCATGCACGTCATAATCAAGATATTGGATAATTAAAAGGTTGAAATCATCAATATGGTCACTACCATCATTATTACAGTTAACATTTGATGATAAAAATGATAAGATATGATCATATATACATATAACATTATAATTTACACTTATCAATTCATTGTTTGAAAAAAATCATTGTCCAAATGAATTCATTTGTTGTAAAATAATGACTTTCTTGTGGAAAAAGTACTCTAAATATTAATAAAATAATTTGTTCTAAAAACAAGTATGTATGAACCTAAGAGTTCTTTTGTACAAAAAAGTTTCTTATACAAAACACTAGATACCCATCTAAAAATCGAAATATATATGAGCATACATGATCATGCATGATCATACATGTGCCTATATATGATCATACATGGGCATACATGGTCATATACGTCCATACATTGTTCAATATATGACCATACATGATCTCATATATGATCATATATCTTCGGATCTGAAATTTGAGGGTATATGGACGTATATGATCATATACGAGCATACATGAATAATATATGCACATATATCACCATATACCCTTAAATTTCGGATCCGAAGATATATGGTCATATATGAGATCATGTATGCACGTATATGACCATGTATGCCCATGTATGCCCATGTATGATCATATACAAGCAAATGTATGCTCATATATATTTCGATTTTTACATGGGTATTTATACATTTTTCTGATAAAAACATTTTAAGATTCAATGGACTTTTCCTTAAAGTAAAATTCTCAGATTCTGCAAGTAGTTTCGTAGGTAATAATTCATATATTCTTAAAAAAATAACTAAGGTTCTAAGGCATTTTTTTTAATTTAAAAATTCTTAGATTCTAAAGACTTTCCATCATGAAAAATACTCAGATAATAAGGACTTTTTTTCGCAAAAAATAATGTTTCATGAGCACTCGAAATTCACTTTTTTCCATTTTTAAAAAAATCCACGAGGTTGCATGTTTTGAACAGCTGTTAAACGCAAAGTAAATGACGGACCTTGCTCAAAATTGGACAGTAGTCTATTAACAGGTTGTACTCGATGGGAGCAGTGTTGCATTTCTCATAACTACGAGGAAAGTTCGAAAAGTCACGGACATATTGATCCGCCCTAGTATTAATTTTACAAATATATGAAATGATATAAATGAAACCATTAAATACAAAATTTTATTTAATAAATTAAATAATTACCATTTATGAAAAAATTTATTTGCTTTAATTTTAGTTTGACATTTTTTTAGCTTTGATTTTCTTTTTAGTAAAATCATATTTAAGAAATCATTGACATTCAACAACTTTTACTATAAATACAATGGTTGTGCATCGCATCATTGACATTTCAGATAACGATACACTACACATAAAACAACAAAAGAAAAGTAAATGTTAAGTGTTGTTGTTTGTTCTTGCTTATACGCGTTAACTCACAAACATTACACGTATGTTATGTACAAGTGTGTTGTAAGGACATGCAATGTAACACAGTGCAACAAGAAATTTCCAAGAAAATCTCTAACGGAGTTTTGTAAAGTTATTTGGAATTTTTATTTTATGACCTCTTGAATTATCACGATGCGAAAATGCAAAACAAAATGCTCATTTTTAGCCAAACAGTTTGATATTATCTTCAGCAGTTTTATTTTAAAAATTTTTAACGTCGGTCGAACGGTTCAAAAGTTTTGAGTACAAATATGAGGACATCTCTAAAAAGTCTATATAAAATAGTAAATTTTAGCAAAGTAATAAAATTTTCCATTTTATATGAAAAGTTTTTACTCACGATTTCAAAACTGCTAATTCGATTTTAATAATTTAAATAGCATATCGCTTAGATGAATGCCAAGGCTATAAAATAATAATCCGAGGCAACTTTTTCTTTAGGAGTTTTTTTTACTTTCATTTCCCTCTGACACAGTTAAGGCTAACGGCGATGGCTTAAAATTTGTGGCACAGTGTATTATGCACACCAAAGTCGCTTATTAAACAGCGATTTTATGTTGCATAACTGAGCAAACTGAAAGATAATAAAACGACATCAGCTAAACATTGCGAAAGTTTTGTAAAATTCTTCAATATATGAAGTTTTTCTTTTATGTTACTTTTTTGTATTGAATTTTTCAACACTTGCCAAACTCAACTTGAGTGGTTTTTTTTATACAACAATATTGCATATTACATACGAGTATATATACTTATACATATGTATATGCTATTAGGGTGTATTGAATTAGACCTTTGGAGGAATTTCTGTTGGGAAAGAAGTCGTAAAATATACTTTAGGAAAACCTGGCAGCCTCCTTAGCGAATTTAAGATTTAAAATCACTCAAAGTGATATAAATTTACTTTTTTCGAACAATTTCGCAGCAAAAAAAGACCTTGCCAAATAATGGGTTTTATAACGAGCAGTAACTAGTTGGAGTTTGCCTGCTCAGCTCATTATTTTAACATATCGATGTCATTGGAGCTAGGAGCAGAAAGTAAAAAGGTAAAAATAACTAGTTATAGGTAATGCAAAAATAACTAGTTGCAATTCATATAATAAAAACTGGTGGCTTGCAAGTATATGGTTGCTTATTGTTCAACTCTGTAAGACAGTTTGATGGCAACCCTAAAATATATTAAGACTTTTATTTCGGAAATTAATATAATAATAACTGAAATAAAATTACTACATGTGAAATTAAATTGATAGCATCTGAAATGAAATTAATAACTTTTGAAAGTAACTAATGAATCTAAAATTAAATTGAAAATTTCTTAAATGGTTATTTCCTAAAACTAAATTGATAGTATCTGCAAATAATTAATAATTTCTGATATTAAATTGGAAATGGTGTATAATGAAATAATATATTATATATTTTTTTATAAAATTTAATTTATATTTATAATGATAAAAAAACTTAAATACATCATAAATACATATATTTTAATAAATTCGCAAAAAAATTAACTTTCAGATTAGTTCATTCAAAATTCCAATTTTAAATGGTATTGGAAAAATCCCATTTTCAAATTAAAATTAAAAAACTATTTTTAATAAGTTTAAAATTTTTTTTTCTATTAATTTTTTATTTGCTTTTAATTTTAATTGATTTTTGATAACAATTTGGAAACAAATTTGAATAACAAAACCAAAAATAGATTTTAACTGCCAAAAATAAGTATTTAAAATACATTATTAGTAACTCATGATTTTCACTTTAGAAGTAATGTAGTGGGCAGTGGTAGGTAATTATTGGTAATGCAAAAAGCAATGAGCTGCTATTACTAAATTTTTCTTGGGTTTCTGTGGAAGTGGCAAATGCTCTTCATTCGAAATTTCTGTTTTTTAGTTAATAAGAGAGAAAAAAAATTAAATATAATTCGTAAAAAGTAGTGTTGAACATTATAGTTCATTTACGAGGCGGATCAATAAGTCAGTGACTTTTCCAACTTCCCTCGTAGTTATATGAAATACAACACTGCTACCATCAAGAACCACCTGTTAATAGACTACTGTCAAATTTTGAGCAAGTTCCGTCATTTCCTTTGCGTTTAACTGGTGTTCAAAACATACAACTTCGTGGATTTTTTTTAAATTAAAAAAAGTGAATTTCGAGTGCACATTAAACATTTTTTTTGCAAAAAAAACCGTCAATCAAACCAAGGAAAAGATAAATACTATAGGGACCCTGCACTATCGATTTCAATGGTAAAAAAGTGGTTTACTGACTTTCGTTGTGGCCTTACAAGCACGGAAGATACCGAACGTTCTGGACTCCCAGTTGAGGTCATTACACCCAAAACAATTGAAAAAGTTAACGATATTGTGTTTGCCGATCGGCTCAGTGGTTTCAATTTTGAACGATCACTTGGGTATGAGAAAACTTTCCGCAAGATGGCTGCCGCGATTGCTCACAATCGATCACCAACGGAGTCATGTGACAGCTTAGTTTCCATGGCAAAAATCCTTGAAGTAGACTACGAATTGCTCCCTCATTCGCCTTATTCTCCGGATTTAGCCCCCAGTGACTATTTCCAAACCTAAAAAAATTGCTCGGTGGAAAGAGATTTATCTCCAACGATGAAATTATTGATCAAACAAATGCCTATTTTATGGACCTCACAAAATTCTGCTGTTAACGCAAATTAAATGACTCAAAATTTTACAGTAGTTTATTAACAGGTAGTACTTGATGGGAGCAGTGTTGCATTTCATATAGCTACGAGGGAAGTCCGAAAAGTCACGGACTTGTTGATCCGCCCTCGTAGTGCACAAACTAGGCGATATTTCAGTGTTGCCAGAAACTTAATTTTGAAATATTCTAAATTACCTTAAAAAATATGCAAAAATCTGCTTAATTACGAGAAAAGAAAAATTTGCTAAAAACTTACCGGTAACATAAATATCGGAATATACCTATTAGGAAGAAAATTTAATTCTGTTTTCTAAGGTTCCTCCTCTTTAAATAAAGTTGCTTTAAATTTTTAATATTGAATTAATAAGTTAATTTCATGTTTAGTCAATAAATTGAAGAACATCATATATATATGGGGATTATGATTGTGCCAAACATAGTCGTATTATAATATAGTTATCATATTATGATGATAAAATATTCATAATATGGTCCCTACAGCTATATTATGATTCGATATTATGAAAAAGTTCTAAAAGTGAACGAATTATTTTCGTAAAAAAAATCAAAAGAATTTTTTCAATTGAACATGTTCAACTTCAATGATTTCAGAATAAATTCAATTCAAACAGTTTAAACAGGTTTTTATAAACCAAAGGGGGAAAAAATAATGCATTCAATTTATAAATGCGAACGCTATATTTCACTTAACCATTCAGTGATTTAAAAAAAATTAGAAAATGGAATTTTTATGAATTGTTGATCTGTTATTTTGTAAGTGAATAGTATAGTAGGATTTTTAAGATCATATCATATTCTTTTTAATTATTTTTATTGTAAAGAAACATGAAAATTTTTTTTATTAGTAAGTTATAGAGAATAAAAATTGAGAAATTCCACTGAGCCAGCAGAATTTTCATGTTTCTTTACAATAAAAATAATTAAAAAGAATATGATATGATCTTAAAAATCCTACTATACTATTCACTTACAAAATAACAGATCAACAATTCATAAAAATTCCATTACTTTACACACAAGGATACAGTGCAAAATATAATTCAAAATATTGTCTATTCATTAACTATCAACATAGATTAAGTTGTAGATTTAATATGGATTAAGACAAACATTTGATATTAAATGCTTCATATAAGCTGTGTTATTTGATACTTTAAGAATTAAAGTTCATAACAAAAAACTGTAAAATATAGAGGATAAATTGTTAAATTTCGTTGATGTTAGTCTAATTGTGTTGTTGTTTACAAGTTTGTTAATTTGTTTCCTAACACTCAATATAAAATAGACAATCATCAACAAGCAATGACCGCAAAGGGAGAAGAAGAGCATGGATATTGACAAGGTTGGGTAGCGCCAACCGAAAATACTAAGTATTCTATCCTGCTGGCTCAGTGGAATTTCTCAATTTTTATTCTCTATAACTTACTAATAAAAAAAATTTTCATGTTTCTTTACAATAAAAATAATTAAAAAGAATATGATATGATCTTAAAAATCCTACTAAATTAGAAAATTATAAAAATTATATATAAAATATAGATCGAGGAACGACAACAAATTTATTTAAATTACTGAAAAATTTTTTTAAAATCATTGGAAGGAAATATATAATATAATTGATAAAACGAACTGTTCAAATTAATCTAATTATTTTCAAAACAAATTGAACGGAACTAAATGCAAATTAAATTCATTCGTTGCACGCAAACCAAAACATGGTTGTAACATGATCACTGCTACTATATTAAGCTTGCTGGTATGTTTATCACAATCAAGTTATTGATTTATCAATAGGTTCTAACCATCCATATGGTCGCTATCATCATCTTAGATTATGCAAATCTTTTTGTAATTAAAAATTTATATATTCTTAAAAAAACTAAGGTTCTAAGGCATTAAAAAAAGGCAATAGAAACATTCTTAGATTCTAAAGGTTTTTTTTATCATGAAAAATACTTAGATTCTAAGGACATTTTTTAAAAGAAAACTTCTGATGATCTTAAAAATGTTCTTAGAATCAAAAAAAAAATTATATTAGAAAAAGTCCATATAAGTTATGTTTAATTTTTGTTAAAAAGTTCATACAATCAAAGAAGTTTTCTTAAAAAAGTTCATAATATCAAACTTTTTCTTTAGGAAAAACATTTCTTAACGAAATATTCTCTAATTTAAAGAACTTTTTCATTATTTCGAATCATAATATTACTGCTGGCATTATATTATGGTAAAATTATGGTTTTTTTTTTTATTATAGTATGATAACTTATTATAGAACGGCAATATGATATATGATTCTCTTCGAATATGGTTGCCACAACAATGTGTTTTCTCTGCGTGTACGTCATAAAAGGAACCAAAATATAATATTTCAACTTCCTAACGCCAGTGGTTTGGGCTAAGCTGAGTGAGTAAGTCGCTCAGTCACTAACGTAAAGCTTTTGTAGACAAAAAGAAATTGATGAATAAACAAGTGAAGAATGATAAAATTGAATGAGCTTTGAACTATAGCGCCCAACTCTAAAAAGTTCGAAGAAATCACACTGTTCGAAAATTACAGATTTTTAAATTTCGATTTGGTTGAAACATTCCAAAAAAAAAAATATTTAATAGCTATTCACCAGTTGTCCAACCCTGTTTTAAGCAAAATTCCTCCATAGCTTAAATTCGATCCACGCTAATATGTATGTAGGTGGATATGTAATGTAAGCTTTTCATGTGTTTGTGTACATATTTTTTGTTAAATAAAACAACAACAAAAAAATTAAACGTTAAAAAAGTTTAACTTTTTCCCGCTTAAATATTGCTTTTATTTTTTATTCGTGAAGCACAGTGGCTTAAAAGGCAATTTTGCATAGAAAAATTATTAAAATCTTAAATTTTTTTTCAACTAAAATATTAAATTGATGTACGTTTGCTTTTTTTTAATTAAGCAATTTACTAGCTCCCGAATAAATTTAATTGTAACTTAAAATATAAAAATAAAACCCACTGTGTGTTGTTTTATAACCAACTTTTTGTTAATGCTGTTGTTGATATTGTCGTTTGTTGTTTCTATTGGGTGCAATCGTGCATTATGATTTTTTATGTTTTTTTTTGTGAAACATTTAAAATTTTCACACACACATGCACACACAAATATGTGATGGTGTGAATGTAGAGAAAGTGAGTAAAGTAAAATTATATTTATAGTTTGATGTTGGTTTTGTTGCTATTATTGCTGGTAGAGAGGAGTATGTATGTAATGTTGTATTTACCCTACCGGCAACTCAGCTAACTTTAAATGCACTTTAAACTAACTATTACGAAACTAGTGGTGGTTGATACTTGGATTATTTTTAATGGAGCAAACTGACTATTTTAAAATTGCGATGTCCTAGGCGGTAGTCAATTGTCCGACTCTGCATGACTTTTCAACTAACTTAAAGTTAGTTGAATAGAAGTTAGGTAAAAGTTATATAATTTTAAGTTAGCTTTAAACTAATTGAATTTTAGTTGGCTATAATCTAACTTAATTGAAATCAAATATTAGTTAGCTAACTATTAGTTAGCTTATAATATTATTTAATTTAGCCAACAGAAAAAACCCCAAAATGCAAACGTAAAAGTAAAACAAAATTATAAACAAAATATTCGCTTTTTGCGTTTTATTTCCTTCATTGGAATTATTAAATAAACGAACTAACTAAATAGATAAATTAATAAATAAATAAATAAATAAAATTAAAAATTAATTAAAAAAATCAAAATAATTCACTATATACATATTTTTAAATTTTAGCAGTTATTTACAGCAAGGATGAGATGTTTTATTTTTTATTTTTAATGCATTCCGCATGGATATGGCGTTTTTTTATGGTTTTGAGGGCATTTCTGATGTCCTTTTCTACCTCATTAGAGCCAAGCGATCGACAAGCATCTGTTTAAAATAAAATTGTTCTATGTTATGCGAAATTAATATGTTTTAATATATAGGTTACCTGTTAAAGCTTGAAAAAAAGCTTTAAAGTCTTTTAGTCGCTTCTTGCCGTGGATTCCATCCATATTTATTTCTATACAGACACTAATGGAAATTACCTCTGTTAAGGTTTTTGAAAGACGTCCTTTTAATAACGATTTCATCATATTTACCTGTGCAAAGCATTAAATCGCATATTAGGGAGGTATTAAATTTGTGAAATAAAATTTTGAGAACGTACATAAAGCTCATGATTGTCTTCACTAAGCGTGTTGTTTAACTCAGTTAATTCACTGAGACTATTTATTGGGAAAACGGTTCGCACATTATTGTTTGTTACTTCTTGGTGAAGAAGCCGTTCTGCCAACACTTTCTGCTCAGCTAGGGCCTTCATTATAACGTCATTTTGGTTGACAATAATATCTTTAAATGCATATGTTAACGAATAAGCATGGTGAAATTCAGATGAAATTATTTTCCATTTAAGAGGGAGTCTGATGTAAAACCTTCTGGAAATCTAATATTTTATTTAATGCAAAAAAAAATATGTAGTTCCGTACACGATAGCGAAAGCAATTTTGATCCAAATTTAAGAAATTAAAAATTGTGATTAAATTTTCTTATAGATGAACTAAAGACATCTCGATAAAACTGTTTTGGTATATTATTTAAAATAATAACTAAAATAATTACAAAATAAAAATAAGAAAAATTTTTCATTTGAAAAAAAATTTTCTATAATCTCGAACCAAACTAACAGCCATATGTATTGACATTTAGTGGATCCTTATAACAGTCTTATAAGGGAAATTTGTTGTTGTTTTACATGTTAATTTGATTTATAAGTGTGTTATAAAAATTAACAAAATGTCTATGCATATGTCAGTAAAAATACATTTTCATTTAAAATTAAAAAAAAAAAATAAAGTTTGTTGTAATAAAATGTACTAAACCGAAATATTTGGAAGATTTTTTAGTCCATTTAGGAGAGAATATTATGGATAACCTCTCAGTTACAGAGTGGAACTACTTTAACACAATAATTTGGCAAAAACGTAAATTAAAAAAAATAAAAAGTCATACAAAAAACAGAAATATTTGACTTCAACTAACTTTAACTTTAGAACTGCTTGGAATTTCAATGTGAAACTTTAAATGAAATATTTGTGTGAACAAGTAGTATCAATTTTTGGAACAAAAACCATTTGATTTCGCTAAGGTTCTAAATCAGGCTTCCCTCTAAATATAAAAGGAAAATGTGTTGCAAAAAAGTAAGTTACCTTGAAGCTTTTGTATAGTATCTGAAAATTATATAAATATTAATAAATTTAAGCTTTACTTTTTAAAAATTCGAATATCTTACTGTTTATCTCTTTAAATCTTTCCTCAAAAAGTTCATTGAGGTTGGAACAACCTTGACAGTGACTTGCGTCCTTGTTATCTGTAAAATCATTATTTATAAGACCAATTAATGTTCATTTTTAGTTAATACTTACATTGAGGAATTGCTTGCATTTTGAAACGATTAATATTTGGAAGTGACATCTATATTTCAACAATAATTATTATTATATTTTTTTAAGAGCATTATTTCATGTGATACGAGCTACCAAAAACATTTTAGGTGGTTCGATTCACTTGAAGCATCCCAAATACTGTTTGTGACTGCTTTAAATTTCAATTATTTGCAACCGTGTAAGAGTGGCACTAAAAGAAATTGATTACCACTTGGAAATCCTGCAAACTTCAATTCAACATCTTCTATAGCAAATGACTCTTCATCACCTATGTTCTTCTGATTAACTAAACAGGTACCTAAAATTTTAGATGAATCAAATGGCTCCTGAAAGAAACTTTCGATACTTCGGAATCGGCGACCTAATATTGACTTTGATCCAATCGACGAGAAGCCTGTTATCTGTATGGGTATAAACGGTCGAATTGCGCAGAAGTTATTAGGGCAAACAGCAGTAAAAAAATATTCTGAGGTTGTGACACTAACAATGGCCCCATTTTTTTTATTAAATTTTAATTTTTGCTGTTCTGTCACCATATTTTCATATTGTGTACGAATATGAATTTGTTGCAAAATTTGCGTTGGCTTTTTCACGTACTTTTTTAACTTTTGAAGATAATCTTCAAAAGGATACGAAGAAAAATTGTTCAGCGGTCCAAGCTTTTTCACACAGTCACTTATATGCAGAAGACCATGAACATTGTGAGATATGCTGTTTTCTCCAAAAATTATAGGGAAGTTTTCCACAAATAGCTCCAAAAGTACTTGAGCATTTTCAACATTTCTTTCACACGTTCTCGGACAGGATAACAAACGGCAAGCACAGTGAAGTAAGAGAAATTCATAATAAAAATCGTCATGAACCCTATTCTTTCAAACCAGCACACCCGTGTATAAAAGAAATTGACGAAACTCAGTAGCTTTCCAGTTGCAGATTTCATTCAATTCTCTCGGATAGCGAGAGAATTCCCGAGGCACGTATTTCTTTAATGATTTAAGATGTGTGGAAATTTCTTCTTTTACTTCTTTGGTGATTTTGAATTTAGTTTTGTCTGTGCATATTCGAACAAGTATTTTCTTCATCACTCCGAGATCTATTAAATGCATTGGATCAAGTGGTACATGAGTTATCATTTTTAGACCAAGCTTTTCAAATGGTGATTGGTTAGAACGAAACTCCTTTTGATGATGGTTCAAGTACTTTCTTGATGAAAAATCGTCATCAGAAATAATTTCGCCCGACATTACGGAATACGTCAACACATTCTCTATTTTCTTGCCGATTTGGGAACATTTTGTACAACCATGGGAAGAAGTGTGACCCACAATACCGCAAGCAAAAGCTTTTGCTGGGGCATCACAAATAAGTGCTCTAATTTCAAATGCAATCACTGTATTTTCAATCAATATTCCGTTATCAATTAAATCTTTTAACTCTGTGAGCAAATCACTTAGGAAACAATCGATATTACAGGGTTTACTTTTTCCAACGTAAATACCAATAGGGAAAACAGAAATGTTGGGAAAGTCAACAATTTTTGCCAAAATCGGCCACAATTGCATTTTGGAACTTTTAAATAATGGTAGTCCGTCAATATTTATATCTATCACTATTTTTTGGCAATCCTTTATGATGCTTGAAACACTGGATAGTTGTTTTTTTACACCAAAGTGACAATACATACCAGGAAAAATATTTCTCAAGCACAAGCGGTCACGGTTTCCAATAAATGTGTTTGCACTCAAAGGTACATCTAAATTTTCTTCAACTAAAATAATTAACAGCTCTTCGAAACACTTGCGAGATGGCCTATTTTTAAAATACCAATCACCGATCTTTTCCTTTAATGTTTTTTTTATTGCACGCTGTTCTTCGAAAGCATTGCAAATGTTAATATTTTTAATATTACTTTCATTTTGACACCGTACATCGGCAGAAGAACAGGTGGATTCTAATTGATCTACGTTATGCAAAATAAGTTTATTAGAATATATATCTTTTTCCTTTTTAAAAAGTCTTCTTAAATTTCTTTTGCTTGTACCACTCATTTTGGTATAAATAATTAAAATTTTTAAGCAATCACAATATTTAAATTTAACCTCACTTAACTGCACGCACGAGCACTGATTTCGACAAACAACAAAAGAAAATGAAAAATGTGTTAAACAAATAGATAAGAAA
This sequence comes from Eustalomyia histrio, assembly GCA_949748255.1. NCBI lineage: Eukaryota > Metazoa > Arthropoda > Insecta > Diptera > Anthomyiidae > Eustalomyia > Eustalomyia histrio. The sequence continues at coordinate 28,413,983 of OX456524.1, read as the reverse complement.
ATATCAAAACAGGTTTAAATTGTCACCAAACAATGTCACTGCACAGTATGTATATGCAAGCTTCGATTTTGGGAAAGTTCTGCATTACATTGTAGTTAGCTTATAGTTAGGTCATAAAAGTTAACTAAAAGTGAGTTTTTTCGTAGTCGACTACCGAATTGCTTATAGGGTATAAAAAGGTGCTGGAAATGATGGTTATTCATGTATACAACTAACTATTCACTACATAATACTCAATTGCTGCTTTATGTTCTTCTTCCTTGATTTTGTTTTATTTTCATTTAGATGTATAAGCACATGTGCATGTGCATGTGTGTGTGTGTGCAGGAATTTTTATATTGCATAAAAACATACCATCATATATTGTTGCATGTCATGTTATCGTAAAGCAATTGCTGTTAATTATAGACGTCAGTTCGTGCATGTGTTACCAAATGGTAGTCAAGTATTTGAGCATTTTGTTGAAATTTTTGAAAGAAACAACAACAATAACTTCAAATACTTAAATCCACCCAAAAACTAACTACAATACAATCTCTTGAGGCAATTTGTTGTGCGGTTAAAGAGGTTTGTTTTTTGTTTAAAGTGGAATTTTTAGATTGTTTATATTTTCTTTTTCTCCAGCTCTGAATTTACCATCGTCTATCGCTGTGTGTTTGTGTTTCAAAAACGGATGTTAACATTTTGTTTTATGGCGTTTGTAAAAAAAAAACAAAATAAATACTGTTAAGTAATTTTAAATTTTTTCATAATTCTAATTCCGCAAATTACAGGATACACATTTTAAAATTTTATTTAATTGAAGATAATCTCTAAGTCAAGCATTATTTGACATTTTCTTTTACAGTTTATTTATTAATTATGAATGCTGGTAAAATTATTTAAATAAAAAATTAAAATTTTTAGCTTTTATTTAACCTTTACTTCGAGTTTTAGGTTGGTTTTTTATATAAAAATAATCGTCCCGCACTTAAGTCGCCTTTTTTTAAAAACGACTTTAAGTTAAAAACCTGTTTTTACCCTACGGGAAATGGACCAGTCACAGAGTTAGTCACGTGACCGGAACTTTGTGGCAGAAACCGGTTCTCGAGTTGGTTCTCTTATATGAAAGTAACCGGTAACTTTAACATGGGCTTGTCATAGGAGGTGTCAATTTCTATCTCTTAAGCTACTTGCGACATATCGCTGACCTTGTTTAGGGTACAATATCATGCACATTGGATTATTTTTGAATTAATGCAGTTATATGTCAATATGTAAACAGTTGCATAATCACTTCTTTTTGAACTAGATTAGTGTTATGTCATCATTTCTGCAGTCACAAAGTTGGTTATGATTAAATCAGTTCAGTATTATGTCAGCTATGCAACAGTCGCGGGATTGGGGTTTCGCCACCGATTGACATTCTTTTATACACTGCAAAATTCGTTGAACCAGTTCCGTGTTCTGTCATTATTTAAACTATAACAGTCCTAATTTCATTAGTCCACATTGGTGTTATGTTCATTTATCTTTAGTTACATGATATATCCAGAGAGAACCAGTCAACGTTCTGCCACCATTTCAATATTTGGGACACTGGTAATTTTACAGCAATTACCACTTTTTCAGACACTGAATAATATTTTACACCAGTTTTGTGACATATACCTCATTTAGCTATCACAGATTTATCACATTGGATCAATCGACCCTTCATTTCCCGTAGGGTATATATTTTGCTATTATAGTCAGATTTAAAGTCAGCTTTAAGTTGAACCGGCTTACATTTTGTACCACCCAGCAAAATTTTGGTAATGGGTGCGATATTTTCATGCGTTACCTTGTACTGATTGCTCGTTACCTTTTTCATTATTTGCAAGCATAAAGTAATAAGTTACTCATTATTGATTACGTAATATATGATTTATAAATGTAAAGTAATAAATAAAATATTTTTGAAAATCTATTTTGAGATACATTACATTGTGTTTTTTTGTAAGCAAAAGGGTAATGTATGTTTGTTTTAATAACACTAGCGAAAAAACGAAACGCAACAATTCATTTAAGTTTAAAGCCATCAAATACTATATGCCTCGATAGCTCAGTCGTTAGAATTCATGGCTGGCAACCAGAGTTCCCTGGTTCGATTCCCATCTCGACCACATTATTTTTAATAACATTTAAAATAGTTGTAATAATTTTTTTTTTTTAATAGAAATTCCTCTTTGTTAATACATAATCTATTTTAAGACACATTACTTTTTCCATTCTCGTAACCATATAATTAACCCCTTACATTATCAACTCTAAAGTAATGGGTATATACATTACTTTGAGGCTCATCGCCTGTAAAATTCATCAATGAAGTAAGGTGTAAAGTAATCCATGAGCCCCTATGGCTACACATTACTTTAAACATTATTTGGTAATGTGTGGTTTTGCTGGGTAAAAAATAAGCAAGTGGCAACATTGATCAGAAAAGTGTGTAAATAAAATATTTGCAATTGCAAAATGTTAAAAGGAAAAATTTTATAAAAAAAAAGGATATATAAGTGTATTTTAATTAATTCTTTTAGTTTTCTTTTGTATTTTAATTAATAAAAATTTATTAAATTAATAAATATTATGAAAAATCCCTTATTTATTGATAAAATTTTCCTTTCAATATTTTGCAATTCAAACATTCTTTTTCACAAAAATTTTCAAGGCGAAAACCAACTTCAGGTAATTTTAATTTTAAAGCAGACTTTACAATTAAAGTATAGTTTTTCTTGTCTATAATAGTCTTAAATTATACTTTTATGAAAATTCGACTTTAGAACTCCTAAATTATACTTTATTTTTGACTATGATTATACGCCATTTATTTTTCAATATTTCGCTACTTTGAAGCATCTTCGGGAAATAAGAAAATAAAAATCTTATACACTCACCAAAAAAAAGTCTGTAATGGCGACTGAAAATTTTGCTGTTATTACGGGAAATTCTGCTAATTCGAGCCCAGCGGTATTTTTTGCTAATCTTAGCAACACATGTCTGCTGACGTGTAGTACAATGAAATCAGTAGAAAAATTAGTAGCCGCTACTAAATTTTAGTAGACTTTTTGTAAAATGGAATTTAAAATCTGTTTGCTAAAATCAGCAAAAAAAAATAATAAATTTTATTAATATTAGTAAAAAGCTTTGAATTTATTTTTCTTGTTGAGCATCAAAAATTTTGTATATATTTTTTAAAAAAACGAATTAATCATTTTGTTTTAATTTGGTAATTTCTGTTTTAAAAAATATTTTGGTAATTTTTTTTTACTTTTAAGGTTAAATTTTAATTGTTTTTAGGGCGGATTTTTAGAGCTAAAAAACCTTTTTAGTGCTATTTTAAGTGGATGTCCTCTTTTTAGACATCAGTCGGTATCTTCGCTTCCGATCCCTTTTTTAATATATGTAACATTTTAAGGAAATTTAAGTTTGTAGGTGTAAGTTTTAATTGGAAATAACATTTCCTTCAATAACCAATTTTTTAAAATTGGTAATATTTTTTGCTAATTTTAGCAAATCGGTTTTCAAAAATTTGTAAAACGATTTATGAAATTAGCAACAAAAATTTGTAAATATTCTGTAAAAATTCTGTAATTTGTAAAATGTAAATAGCAAAAAGATTTGCTAAATAATAATTTTTTCTAAAAATAAGTACAAAAATAGTAGAGTGAGATTAAAAACCGTTTACAATATTTTCTACTAACTTTTTTTTCTGAGTGTAATTTCTGCAATATTCAACACATATAAAAATTAAATTCAATTGAGTACCAAACATCATTACATATGTATTGTATTTTTTCCAATACAAAAAGTACTAAAGATTATATTTTTTTCTAAAGTACTAAAAAGGATTTACAATAAACTGTTTATAAAAAAGTTGTCAAAGAAAAAGGAGATCATTTGTGAGTACTATGAAGTCAGCTATAAGATCAATATCTTTGTTTTTGTGTAACTGTAACTGTGTCTATGTATTTTACCTACAAGAATATGTATATTTCGCGAACGGAACCATTCGAACAAAATATTATGGTATAAAAGTTGGTCTTCTATGATATATTGCAATATATACTGAAAAAATTCATTCGTATTATATACGAAAATTTTCTTACATTTTGAAAAATATTTCGTTAATTCGCATCCGAAATTAATTCATAAAATATATGTAATCTAGGAAATTTTTTGTAATTTTAAATTACTGTATTAAACTAAATTACTGATAGTAAGCTCATAATATTCCATGCGTAAAAATACTGTAATGACGAGGTTTCCTCCGTTAGCTGGTGTAAGCTAGCGGGGTTGGGATCGTGATTTAATATATTACAAAACTTATTCATTATGGTATGGGGGACAGCGACCCCCTCTGGTGACTTCGATTAGGGGAGAACAGTAACCTGGAACGGCACACTTCCTCTGTTAAGCTGCGCTTAGGGAGGGCAGCAGTCTGGGACGCCACGCTCCCTCTGTTTACTTCGATTAGGGTAGGACAGTGAGCTGGGATGGCACGCTTTCTCTGTTGACTTTGATTAGAGGAGGACAGGGACCTGGGATGGCACGCTCCCTCTGTTGACTTCGATTAGGGGAGAAGTGCAACCTGGAACGGCCCTCCTCCTTTGTTAAGCTACATCTAGGTGATTACAGCGACCTGGGACGGCACGTTCCCTCTGTTGACGTACGTTTAGGGGAAGGCAGCGACCTTGGATGGCACGCTACCTCTGTGGACTTTGGTTAGAGGAGGACAGCGACCTGGGACAACACGCTTCCTCTGTTGAGGGCTATTAGATATAATTTCCTTCAAGTATGTTCGCAGAAATTACTTAGATCTTCAAAGGACCTTCAAGGATATTCGCAGGACCTTCTAGGACCTACAACGATGTTAGAAGGATCTTCCAGGACGATCTCAGGAATATCAAGGATATTGACAGGACATTCAATTATATCAGCACGACTTTTAAGAATATCCACAGGACCTTCAAAGATGTTTGCATGACCTTAAAGATTGTTCACTGTATCTTCCAGAATCTCAAAGAATGTCCTCCAGAGCTAGAAAGCAATATAAGTTATGAAATTATCTTGTGTTCCTGTTCACGGCTGTTGGCAACCGACCCAGATTTGTTCGATGCTCTGCTTAATATACTCGTAAAGGCAGCTAATTGTAGTTGTCGCCGGTGTTGTGACAGAAACGATCGGCGCGACGTCTGTCGTTACAATACGAAATTAATGTCAAAACAACAAAAAATTTTGTAAACTAAACCAATTTTCGTTAATTTTATCAAAGTTTTTGTTATTTTGAAATTTTTTCGTTGATACTTTTAAATAAAAATAATTTTTATGACAAAAATGCTTTTTAAAAGTGCTCCATAAAACTGTTTTTTTTTATAAAATGAGGTACTTTATTAAATAAATTTACTTTTAATGTGTATAAAAGAAACATTTCTGATTCAAAAAAAAAAAAATATAGAAATACTGTTAATTTCGTTAAAAAAATCTAAATATAGATTTAAAAAAAAGACAAAGAAATACGAAATACTTAAGTAACTTCCTTAAAATTAGTCAATTCTTGAAGTAACTGAATTTCGTAAAATATACGAAATTTTCGTATATTCTACGAAAAAAATAACTACGAAAGTTGTTTTCTTAAAATGTGGTTTACGTAGAAACAACAACATTTACCCAAAGCCTCTCCTCGGAACAAATAGAAGTCAAATTTAAAAAAGTCATAGAAGTGTTGCCTTCTAATAAAATTTTTTTACACCTTGAATTGCAAATATTTTAATACTAGAAAAGATTACAAAATATTAAACAACATCAAATTTAATAGCACAAATATTGGGTGGATGCATTTTATATTAAAAAAAAAAAGTAAAAAGTAAAAATCGATTCTAATCAAAAAGTTCTTGGCAAACCATAAATTATCGTTTGTTCAATTACATTCGTTTGCACTCCCTAATTTACCACAAGCAAAAGAAGAAAACTTCACCAAATAAAATAACTTCAGACCCTAGAAATTAAAAAAACCACAAATAACTTAACTTTAGTTTCTTAAGCTCTATCGGTTACTTAATTGTTGTCTATTTCAATCTCTTTCTCTGTATGTTGTTGTGTAACAGAGTATACCAGACGATTGCAGTCATTAAAGGATCGTGTATTGCCATTTCAAAACATTTCAAACAATATATTTCGAACATTTTGTGTTATAAATTATCACCATTGTATTGGATTGGAAGGTGGTATGATAAAACACTATGTAGTAATTATTGTATTGTAGTTAAGCTTACTTGTTTTTTTTTTTTTTTTTTGCAGTTTTACTTGCTTTTACTGACATTCTTAATACGCTTACTTTGGAAACAAGTGCCATTCTATCTTTAGTAGTATCCTTTTAGGAGGAATAAAGAAAAAAGTGCACTAAAAAAACTTGAAAATACCATTTGGATTGTTATAGAGTACATATTGCATTTAATTATTTTCTATTTGTACAATATACAGGTATTTTTTTATTTTGTTGTTTTTTTTTTTGCATTACATATTTTTTGCTAATGGATGGAGGGAAACAACCCAAAACAAAAGGTGTTAATTGGAAGATAGTCAAGCTGGAAAAAAAAACTGGATATAAAAATACATATAAATAAGAAAAATAAGATTTGTTGAGAATTTAATTAGAAATTATAAAAATTTGAAGTTTTATTTTAAATTATTTTTTTTTTGTTAGAAAACAAATATTTGTAATATACGATATTTGTAATAAAAAAAAGAATTTAAAATTTTTCAGATATATTTGTAGGAGATTAGATTTTAATTTAAAGTAAAAGATTATCACTAAATCTATATAACTTTAAAATAAATAAAATTTTTGTCACTTTTTCAAAAATTTAAATATGATAAACAAAAAAAAAAAAAACTTTTGAAGTATGTAGGTGAAAAAATTTTTTGAGGTGAAAAACTTTTTTAGATATGAAAAGAACTTATTTGGTGGAAAAACAATTTAGAGGTGAAAAAAATTTTTCGAGGTGGAAAAATTTTTTTTGGTGAAAAAAATTTTAGTGGTGAAAAATACAAAATATTTACAACTAAGCGACTGGTAAAAAAAATATGAGAAAATATGCTTTGTACCAGTCGCTACTATGAAATTGTACTAAATTTGTATGGGCAATTTAGAGGCACCTTAACATTTTTACTAGTTTTTTTAACCATGGACTGCACAAAAAACACATTTTAAAGCATAGTTTTTGTCAAATACTCAATTTTGTTCCGGCTAATGGGAACTGGCTCTGCAGCTGAATATGCCTAATGGAGAGAATGCACTTTCTGATGCGCCACGTATTGATAACTAGTTGCAACGAATGTTCTTTCTTTAAAAAATTCAAGTGTGTCTGTCTATGCAAAAAAAATAATTTATTTAAGAAAGAACATGAGTTGTAACTATTTGTCAATAGATGTTCCATCAGAAGGTGCATTCTCCATTAGGCCTATTTTGCTGCAGAGCTAATCTACATTAGCCATATTGTGCTACAATATGCAGTAGAGTTTTATTGATTTTCTATTTTCTTCGTAACATAAATGAATATTTGCCAAAAACTATAAAAAATATATGTTTTATGTGCATATTATACCTTAATTTTTTAAATCAATATTCATTTAGATGTTTAAGAGCACAATATTGCACTTTAATCATGTTTTTTTTATAAAAATAAAAAATTACAATAAATATACATTTGTCAATTCCACAATTTTTAAAAATACTAATACAAATAAAATAAAAAAAAAAAATATTTTCCTCTATGAAAATTTCTTTTTTGACATAAAAATGTGAAACAAATGCTTTTATTACGTCAAACATTTGAAAAGTTGACTTTAAAATTATGTAATAAGTCTACTAGCAACATCTGAATGCATTAGAATTTGAAGTATGTAGTTAATTTAATATTTTTGGTAAATAAATTAATTGAAAGCCTAATCCAAGGCTATATCGATCTAGGTATGGGCAGGGTTTGTTCTGTTAATTCAACGCCACCTATTCATAAGTAGCGGCACTAAAGCAATTATGCATTTATATATAAATGTCTTTGGAGAATTTAAAATTTCTTGCGCCACCTATTGACAATTGGTTACAACTACCACATTAAAAAAAAATATTAAAAATGAGTGTTACAAGAATAAAACATACATTTTATGCAATGAAACGAAAAACCAACAAAGCTTAACAGAAAAAAAAATAGATACAGAAAAATTGTGCCATTTGTATGGAAAATTTAGAGGTATCTTCACATCTTTTTAAACGCTGGACCGATTTTGCTCAATATAAAACTGCTCGGGAGGATGTTCAATAATCTGGGTAAAAATAGGCACCCCCGCTTGCGTCTTCGCGTCGTGATCGCCATTTCAACAGACAGAGAGACATCGCTAAATCGACTTAAAACTGCATAAGGATCACGAATATATATACTTTATGGGGTCTTAAACCTATATTTCGACATGTTACAAACGGAATGACAAACTTATATATACCCTCACCATATAATAAAAATTGCAATACCTCCTCATGAAATATAGAACATCACATCATCTCTAATAAATATTGGAATGCTAAAAATTTTAAAATAAACACTTAACTGCGGATGTGGTGGTAAATTTTATCCTCTCTTTACATTTAAGTAAATTAAAAAAAATTTTTGTAAAATAAAGTTTATGTTCTATTGAAATGAGTTATTTCGGTAATTTTAGGGTGACGCTTTTTATTTATTTTGGTATCGCTTTTTTAAAGATAACGGTATTTCAGTTTTTCGGTAACGGTATTTTAAGGATAACGGTATTTCGTTTGTTTTATTTATTTGTTTTATTAATTTCGTTTTCGGTATTGTTAGGATAACTATGTTTCTGTTATTTCCGTAACGATATTTAATGGATAAGGGTATCTTGGATATTTGGGTAACGGTATTTTAAAAGAAGCGGTAACCAGTTAACACGAAACACTTCAGCAAATTAGTTCATACCCCAAGAAGCACATACTTTTAATATCAGATTTCTAGGCGAAAGAGATTTGTTAAGGGGATACTTTTCCCCTTTTGAATTCTCAGTTTTACCTCATGACTGACGAAGATGTCAAGAACTGCTTTATCAGTGAATTTTTCCATACGCCTGGAAACGTAAATTTTATTGTCAGGTTTCAAGCCAAAGCGGTTTGATTATAGGCTTTTTACACTGAACAACATCTTTGTGAAACGCATGGAAGATGTTGATAAAGTGAAACATGAATTTACTTTGGCAACATCTTTCATTTATCATTTATTCAGCAGTCAAAAAATAAAAGGAAAAGATACATAATTTTTGTTAAAAATAAAAAAATATTAAAATATGGATTCAGAAAAAGCATTAATCTTTGGAGTAGTTGTGGCTTTGCACTAACAAACCCGAATTTCAATGAAGTTCATGTGCGCTCATTTTACTTTGTTGATTAAATTTGTTATCTTTGTTTTGCTAATGATGGCACAAAGAAAATTGATTATTTTTGTAAATATGTAAGATGGAACAAAATGAGAAAGGATCATCTTTTGCAGATGTAGAAAGATGTAGAATTTTTGGTCTGTATATTTCTTATGGAAAGATCTTAACATCTTTGCAAATTGGCACATACGATACTACAGGGAATATATATTTTAAATTTCAGTTTTCTAGCCAAAGCCGTTTCAACATTCGACAAATTCTAAAAAAAAACATGCCATAATTGAATCAGCTAATACTGCAGGCAAAAAATATTTTAAATTTCAGACTAGTAACTAAAGGGGTTTGGTTAGGATATTAAGCGCGAAGTCCTTTCCCTTTTTAGCCCTACCACGTAGAAATTTTCAAAAATCCATTGGAAGGCTGCGCAGAAAGAGGAAACTAAATGCTAAATTTCAAGTTATAAAGTCATCATTCGTTCCAAAATCGTCATTTGAGGCTAACCCATTCCCGACCGAATGTGCCATATGGTATCACGTAGATTTCATGAATGTTTTAGTTCGGCCAGGTGCTGTGAATACACGCCAACATGTTGGGATCTAGATATAGATCTATACACCGGATACAGGCTTTTAAAAATATTAAACCAACCCTCCCCCTTTACTAACCCACGGGCGGACATAGCACTCGCCCACACCAAAAAAAATATTTTTTACCGGATTGGGATTCGCAACTTCCCAACAACTAAATTCGAAAAAAAAAATGTTTTCGCCAAAGCGCTATTTTCATCAATATTTTAAAAATTTCAAATTAGTGGCAAATGGGAATCCAAAGCAATATGGCTATTAAACAGTTTGTGTTAACAAGTACCACTTTAGAGTTATCCAAAAAAAACCCTTGGTAATGGGTTGGACCTTTTGCGGGTATCACACGGTACGGGCAACCATTTTCCTATTGCATTATTTTAAACCAAAAGTAAAACGTTACCGATATTTATAATGTATTAGTACTTATTTAGAAGCTAACAAGTTACTAACATTGTGTTAAATAACTATTTATAAGGAAGCCGAAAATAATTAGCTACTGGTATTGTATTATTTAATTACTTATTATAACAAATAATAAATATTTTAAAATGATAGCGGTTATTTTAATTATTCAATTGAAGATATATAATCGAACACTGATTTGGCCCCTCCACATCGCATTTGCGCCCTACCAAAAAAAGGCAGAATTTCGATTTAGGCCCTGATAAAAAAATAAAAATTATTGTTAGCTGAAGCATTTTTGTGCCTGAATAGATTTATTTATTATAGATTAAGGTTTTTTTTGAAAGGACTCTTATTTTATCTTATTTTTCGCCAAAAAATGATTTGTCCAAAAAAAAATTTTCACTCAAAAAATTTTTTTTTGTTTAAATATATTTTTTTTGCATGAACACACTTTTCAGGGAGGGTTACGTACCAGTAAATTTTTTTATAATTTTGACTGAGGGTCCTTTTCTCTATATCCCAGCAAAAACATGGTAATAATAGGTCGTTACTGTTTTCATTACTTTAAATATCAAAATAATGACCTACACATAATGGGTGAAATAAGTACTTATATGTACGCGCAAAATAATGACTTACTGTTAGTTGTATTTTTTTTACTATTATATTCATTAATTTGTTTTGAAAAACTACAAGCCTTTGTATGAGAAATAGCCTTGAATTATGAATTTAAATTTTTGAGTTCAAAAAATAGATATTTGAAAGATTTTTTATAATTTATGTACAAATTATTCTTGTCGACTTCTTTAAGAAAATTTTACTTGATTAAGGTACAATATTTTTTTATTAAGAATAACTACCTACTTTATAATTGTAAATAACCACTTATTTCATCACTATAAGTAACCATACTGGTAATTCATTATGCTCACTTTTTTTGTAAGCAAGAGAGTAATGACCACTAGAGTGGGTCACACTCCTTACAACAAAAAAGTCGTGCCGGCCACCCCTTAGAATTAAAGATAATGCGAAGACGATCTCAAAAAAAAATGTTTTTTGCCACGCTCCTTGACCCCGCGCTTTTAGTTTTTTGTTTCCTGTGCCTCTATTTATGGTCCCATCGTAACGTGTGATATATCAATGTTATTAGAATGACAACAGCTACATTTTCTACTTTGATAAATTTTGACTCTGACGTCAAGTTCTAGAAGTGACTTCTTGAATCTCGGTTTCGACCCCCCTTATTTCCATATTTTTCTAAACGATAAAAAATAGAAAGATTAGATTTCCATGTCATTCGCAAAATAAATTTAGCTGTTGCCATTTTATAAACAATAATATAACACACGTTACGATCGGACAATAAATAGAGGCACAGGGAACAAAAAACTAAAATCTCGGGGTGAAGGGGCGTGGCAAAAAAAATTTTTTTTGAGATCGTCTTCGCATTATCTTTAATTCTAGGGGGTGACCGGTGCAAGTTTTTTCTATCGACCCCCCTAATGACCACCCATGATTTTTGGGACATTGCGAACAAAGGTAATTAAGCGAGTAAATAGCCTGGTAACTAGTGAAACTCTTTGTGTGCCACTTTCTCCCTTAATTACTTGGTAATGTCTGTTTTTGCTGGAATATTCCAAAAATGTCCATAAAAAATTCGCAAATATACATAAGAGAGCTGCATTATCTATATATACAAATAATTGTTGCAAGTTTGTTGTGACTTTATAACTCACGAACGGTCAAATTGAATTCGATTAAATTAGATTAGATTTTGTTCGTATGGTCGTATAGATCGTTTATCTAAAGTTTGTACGAAATCGGTTAACGCGTTCGTGAGTTATGACTTTTCATGTCAACATGAGATTTTGACCATATAAAAAAACCAACAACAAATACGTAGGCGCCCATGAGCATGTGCGGTATGTATACTGGGGGCTGACTTCATACACACGATGAATACACGTTGTAGCGTAAACACGCATACACACTTGTATTAAATTGAATTGTTTTACTTTTTTTCATTATTTCCAAATAAAAAACCAATGAATTTGATTCAATGTTAATATTCATGCGTAGCGAAGCACGCCGTGACCGCTAGTTAAATATAAATTTTATACGCCTTATTCTCGCAACCATGAATTCACAATCGACTGCCCTTCGCGGCCAGGACATGTTAAACGATTTTATTTTCCGCTTAACACACTGATAACAACTCATGCATAAAAATAAGAAAATATGTCAAAATAACAAAAGCTTTCGTAAAATAAACGAAAATTTGTTCAACATCAGAACAAACTGGTTCTGGTGAAAAAGCCTTTGTTTTATCATTAGTATTAATTTGGTCCATTTAATTTTGCATTTTGTAAAAAGTATAAGAAAAACAAAATATTTAAAATAACACATTTTAATAAAAATTAAAATATTTTTATTTTGTTTGAAAACCTAGTGTTAACAAAATCATTAGACTTAAAGCCAACCTTCTTTAATTTCTTTTGCACAACACAACAATTAGTAATCTAAATATAAATCTAAATAGCATGAGAATGCTTGCAGAAGCATAGAAAACAAAACTACAACAATTTCCTAGACATTTCAAAAAAGAGGGCCAACCTGCAGTCATTTGGAAATTACCATAAATTTCCTGTTTCATATGAAAAAAACAGAAAAAAAACCAAGAAAATTGTAGAAAATGATACTTTGAGAAAAATGGAAAAATACATAAAATTAGTTAACATGCTACCGCACACAAATAAAAAATGCAACACACTCAAAGAATTTCACCATACAACATGACCAATCAACAGCAACAACAACAAACAACAACCTCTACTAACCAAGCAATTCAAAATGAAAAATTAAAAAATATTAAAATCTTAACCTAAACACGTTATTTACCAACACAACAACATTAAAATAAAAATTTTTTCCATAAAAAAAATATATATCTACTGGTAAAAATATGCATAAAATTGCATAATAATACACCGGTTCCCCATAATATGACTCCTCCCCAGTATTTGGCTTACATTATTTAAATGAACAACGGCACCAAAATTGTTAAAAAAAAAAAAATTTGCAGAATATATTAAATAGTTGTTTTATAAACCATTTTTATGTTCTAAACGTGTGGACACGTTTAGAATTCGTACACAGGGTACATGGTGTTTTAGAATATATCCACTACCGAACCCGAATCAACTCATTTTACTACTGTAGTGGCAGCAAAATCATGCAAAATTTTAAAATTATTTTATGTTGAACATAAAAAATGCAATGCAGTGAAAAAATTCTAACAACATTGAAATAAAGTTTTTTCTATAAAGTTGAAATTTAATCAAATACAAATTGCTTTATGAATAAAAATATACTGTAACACATACACACACACATACATACAACGTAACTATTCAATTCAGTTTATATGTTAATAGGTGTTTATATTCTCCACTTGGCATTTTATATAATAATATGTACATATGAAACACTGAAAGAAAAGAAATTAAATTATTTCTTACCAAAAATTTGCCCTTGGTACGAGGGCGGCTCAATAAGTCCGTGACTTTTTGAATAAAACACAGTTTTTTTTTGAAAAAAAAAAAAAAATTATATTTCAACATAATCTCCTTTTAGCTCAATACACTTAGTCCAACGTTTCTCCAATTTTTGTATCCCTTCCAAAAAATAGGATTTTTCGTGATCCATAAAATAGGCATTTGTTTCATGACTTATTTCATCGTTGGAGCTAAATCTCTTTCCACTGAGCCATGTCTTTAGGTTTGGAAATAGGAAATAGTCACTGGGGGCTAAATCCGGGGAATATGGCGGCAAAGGTACTAATTCGTAGCCTAATTCAGGGAATTTTGCTATTGAGACTACACACGTGTGCACCCGTGCATTATTTTGATGAAAAAGAACTTTTCTCTTGACCATATGGGGACGTTTTTTTTGTTAAATCTTCGTTAAATCGGTCCAATAAGTTGACAAACTATCTGCCGTTTATTGTTTTTCCCTTTTGAAGGTAATCGAAGTGGATTATCCCGCGTGCATCCCAAAAAACGTTTGCCATCACCTTATTGGCCGACAATCATACCTTGGCCTTCTTCGGAGCCGGTTCACCCGGGAAAACACTTTGTTTAGACTGCTGCTTGGTCTCCGGAGTATTGTAATGCATCCATGTTCCATCCACAGTTACAAAACGTCGCAAAAACTCATTCGAATTGCGGTTAAACAACTCCAAACAATCCTTTGAAGTTGTCACACTATTACCTTTATGGTAATAGCACCCATCTTGCAGACAGCTTTCTTAAATCCAACTGATCATTTAAAATCGAAACCACACTGCCATATGAAATGCCTATGGCATCAACAATCTCACGCACTTTTACTCTTCGATCGGCGATTACCATATCTAGATTTTTTTGACATTTTTGGGTGTGTTAACCTCAATTAGCCGTCCAGCATGTTCAGCGTCATTTGTACTTGTGCGACCACAACGAAAGTCAGTAAACCACTTTTTTACCACTTTTTTATTTATTAAGCTTTTCCTAGGTTTGATTGTCGGTTTTCAGTCGAAATTCACTTTTTTCCATTAATAAAAAAATGCACGAGGTTGTATGTTTTGAACACCAGTTAAACACAAAGGAAATTACGAAACTTGCTCAAAATTTGACAGTAGTCTATTAACAGGTGGTACTTGATGGGAGCAGTGTTGCATTTCATATAACTACGAGGGAAGTTCGAAAAGTCATGGACTTATTGATCCGCCCTCATAAAGGGTGGTTAAATTTTAAGGGCCGATGTTGATTTTGAATAAAACACAAATTATTTAGGAAATTATTGTTATTTATTTTTATTATGATAATATGGTACGGTTCAATTATGTATGGAACAAAATATCGCCCAAATAGCCGCCGCGACCTCAGCGGCACACCTTCATCCGATGGTCCAAATTTTCGATGGCGCCGTTAATGTGCTAAATTATCTCAACCTTTAGCTCTTGGATTGTTGCTGTCATTGAATTTGTCGCGCAAAAGAGCCATTGTTTCGTTAGCTGTGTGGCAATTGGTACCGTCCTGTTGAAACCACATATCGTCCAGGGTCATATCCTCATATCCTCAATTCCTGGTGTTCGCGATAGCGAACACCATTCACTGTAAATACATGGCCGACCTCATGACACACTATCGCGAACAACAGTAATGTTTTCCACAGAACGAAATGGGCGAGCATGCACAGGCGTTTTCACAGACTCGTTTTGCTGAAATTTGCCCACAATTCTCCAGATTGTGGAAATATTTGGTCTATTATGCTGACCAAAAAATATCATGAAGTGCACGAAATGCATATTGATTTGAACACCCATTTTCATAATAAGCCCGAATAACTTTAACGCGTTGCTCGATTGTGTATCTTTCCATGGTTCAAATTGAGTTAGCCTGAACTTGAGAAATGTCAAATTAGTGCAGAAAAAAACTTGACGTTAAGGCCTTTAAAATTTAACCACCAGCGTCAAAAGAAGCGGTAGATTTTGGTTTATTATGTTTACAGTTACATTTTACTTGATGGTAATTACATTTTATTTTACAATTTATATTAAAAAAGAACAACAACAATATTACAATAGCAGATATAAAAAAAAAGATATTCTTATCCTCAAAAGAAAAAGTACATTTTGTATATTAAAGAATTTTATCTTAAAAAATTTACCATATTTTCAGTTATTTCACATTCTAATCACAGAAAAATAATTTAAATGATTTAACTAAATTTTAAGTAAATTGAGAATGATTTGGTTCCAAAGATATTTTAACTTAAATCAAGTGCACACTGTTCTTAAAAACAATTTACTTAAATTAAGTAAATATTTTCTTATAGTAAATAAATTTAGTTTAGTTGGAATTTTTCCTTATATTAAGTATATTTTTTTTACTAAAATTTTGTATAAATTTGTTGTTAAATTTAAAAAAAAAATGTTCTTAAATTTTAAGACTCTTAAACTTGTACTAATGCAGAATAAACTTTATTTTTAGTTAATAAATTTTACTTATATTATGTATATTAGAAATGTATGACTTAAAATTTGATGAACTAAACGTTATTAGTTATACAACATAAATTATAAACCAAATGAGAATTGTATATATTAAAATATTCTAAGCCCCTTTTTGAGAATGCCAAAGAAAACATTTGCTTAAATTTAAGAAGTTAAAATACTTGGATTTAAAAAGTTAAAATGTATTTTTCCATATTGGGACCTTGGATTAATAATGAGCGTTTCACACAAGAGGACTGAAACCCAAATTCCAGTTTCCTAGTGTTATGCCGCTAAAACCTATTGTGTTATTCGTTGAAGCCTAAACAACAATACTAAATATTGCCTCGAACATGTCGAATTTCATACCATCAAAGTATTTTTCCCAGGTGTTTTTCTTTATAAACTAATTTAATATGAAGAAGAGTGCGGTTAAGGGGTATCGAATTTTAGTGGAAGTATTTATTTATTTTATTTATTAATCATATAATTACAAATTATATGTTAATACCCTAACCGAGCACTAGCAACAAAGGCCTTCGGCTCGTTGTAGCGAAAACAGACCAGAGCCTCTGGTGGGAATTGAACCCACGACCCCCGCACTGATAAGCTAGCACGCTACCAACTAGCCTACCGGGGCGCTCTTAGTGGAAGTAACATATGCTGTATCTGAGCAATCGTGTCGGAGATGATTTGGTCGCCTTAAAAGTGCTGATTTTGAGTTCGAAGACAATGGATCATTGTTCTATGTGGACGAATGTCAAACACTTCAGGAGTTGTCAGAATCATTCGGATGAGTCGAAATTCAGCAAACACCTTAAAGCCATGGGATTGATTCTAAAACAAGGAAACTGGGTGCCATACGAGTTGAAGCCGCGCGATATCGAAAGGGGAATTTCGTCATGGGTTTTTTCCCGACGGCTATCAGCATCCTTCGCAAAGTCGACTAATCATTGCATGATGCTAATTTTCTGTATTTGATGACAGCAGCGCGGCGTGATCTACTGAGAGCTGTTCAAACCGAATGAAACGATCACGGACGTATGCTGTTGGACCCAACTTATGCGTTTGAACAGCTAACACTAAAGCAAAAATGGGCAGACTACGAAGAAAGGCACGACAAATTGACGCTCAGCAACTTGTTGCAAGACTGGTCAAGACCTACTTGGATATGCTGTAATGGGAAGTCCTACCCCCACCCGCCGTATTCTGCAGATATCGCTCCTTCTGTCTACTACTTGTTTCGGTCGATGACACATGACCTGTCCCAGCAGAAATTCACTTCATATGAACAATGCAAACAATGGGTCTATGAATGGATTGCCTTAAAAGACAAGTCATTCTTCCGAGCGAAAATTGCCCGAAAAATGGAAACAAGTTGTGGCCAGCGATGGACAATACTTTGACTTATATATTTTGTTTTTAACATTTTTACACAATAAACCCCTAAATTTCGAAAACAGCTCATTACTAATTCATGGTTTAAATAAGTTAAAATGCTTGAACAAAATTTTTAAAAGTTCCATATTTAGATTTTGTATTTTCATACAATTTAAAATTTCTTTTTTCTTTTAATTTATACATTCATAACATTTAGGATTTTTTGCTCATAAGAAACTAATTTCTTAAAGTTTTAAAAGAACATTAATCCAAAATAAGAAAGAAAAATGCAACTTTTTCGTAAACTAAAATCAAATATATTTTGCATTATTTTAAAGCATTTTTATTATTGTTAAGAAAAAACTCTTAGATTTTATTTAAGTAAGGTGTACACTTAATTTTAGTTCATATACTTTTCTGAGTGTACAAAATACAAGGTGGGGCAATAAGCATCACCTTATTTGAAAGTGCCCTCATTCTTGCAAATGGCATCCTATGTCAGTAGGGTTTTGACATTCGTAAAGTAGATACGTGCGAAATTTACAGTGAATAATATTTTTTTTATAACAGAAGCGATTCTCGCGAAATTCTTCCTACTAATTAATGTGTTGCTTTCATTGAAAATAAAATAAAACATGAAGGGCTTCAAATATGGCAACACTGTTATTGCGCGATATGATAATTCTTTGAGCAGTTGTTGCCCGCCATCTGATGGAGTGTTGGCGAAATTGTTGAAGCTATTTAGTTCATAGCCCTGTTATGTCATTTTTACTTCGGTAGTCTTAAGTGCTATGGGAACACCGAAGGAGGACGTTGTGATATGTATGAGGTATATGAAACTAATGGATATTTTATTTCTAAACGGCAATCCGCTTTAGAGCCGTGCTGAATGAATTTTTCTTACTGGAGGTTAACTACCTGTGCACATATGGCGTGTCGGTGATTTGGCTTGACTATCTAGATTTCCCAATTTGACAGTTTCGGACTTCTTGAAGTCGCTGATGTACGCAAACAAGACCCATACCATAAAGGAAATTATGAATATCATTTAAGCCGAAACTGTTCACGTGACACCACAATTGTTGCAGACATTAATGCAAAATGTAATCGAAGGAGCCCAAATTTTTGACGCTGAAGTCTGTCATTTGTCTGACATAATTTTACACAATTATTTGAAACAAATTCTTTTAAGTGCGAATAAACATAATCAGTTAAAACTAAATAAGTTTTTTTTAACAAAAGTTAAAGCGAAAGAAAATCAAATACTGATTTTTGCCCACCCCTGTATTTAAAAATATCTGGTGGTATGTTCGTTTTATTTGGTGTCGACTGGTAGTAATTTACATTTAAATTTAAACTTTTTAGTTTAGCCATCCTATTTTTGGAAATACATTTTTGAATGTCTAATCAAAAGTTTGTAAACATTTTCATTACAAAACATTTAATTTATGTAAACAAACAGTTTAATTTTACAATTTTCTAGTCAAATCTATTTTAAAGTTAAAATTAACATTACGTATTTATAAAATCAAATACATTTATAAATAAACGCATTACTGGATGTATACTGGATGAACATTGGACCGAGTCACACAAAAACAAAATACTGCGGTTGGATGCATAAAATTAAATTTTTAGAAATTATTTTTACATATCGTTGACGTACTCTTAAAATATCAAAATTAAATACCCATATTGTCTATGTCGACACTATCGTCAGCCTATGAAACAAGTAAGAGCGACTACATTCGGCTATGCCGAATCTTATATACCCTTCACCATGGTTGGGAAAATAGTGAAGTTTATATATGGACATATATGGAATGGACAGATTTATATACGGACATCTTTAAGTGGAAATTTACCATTTAGTTTAGTGATAAAACTTGGACTCTGAAAGATTTATGGTTCCCGAAAATAGATATTTAAAAAAAAGTATGTTTTGGTCATAACTACTTTCAGCAAATATGTTCTACTAAAGATTTTCGATCTTTGGATATATAAGACGTATCCATAGGTCATATTACAGATCTAAAATTTTAGTTTTTATAAAAATTTTGATGTTTTTAGCCCATTTATGGGATATTTTATTACGGTCTTACCGTTCTTAAGATATAAATTAATCTTTTTTGTGCCACGCCCAATTCAAGGATCCCGCCCACATTTTGTCAGATATTGTGTATTGATAACAAAGATGCTTGCACCTTATTTGGAAACTTTTTCTCTTTCCGTTCTCCAATTATACAGAAAAGCTGACCGACATCGTTAAGCCAACTGTGCTGGACGCATTTGTTTTGCAAAAAAAAAATAAAAAAATAACAAAAAGTCTTAAGAAAATAAAAAAAAGTGTTAAAAAAATATAAAAATAAAAAAAGTTGAATAGACGGGGCTCGAAAGCGCTTAGCCCACTGAGCCATTGAAGGACATAAGCAAACGTCGTTAATAGAAGTAACTAAATAGTTTTCGTTTAAAACAGATTTGTTTGGGTTTTACTTAAATGACAAACCTTTGTATGGATTTGTTGTTTGTGGGTAAAAGGTGAGGAGGTGAAAGACAAAAAGTTCAACAAATAAATTAAAAACAACAACAATCACGATCATAATGCCAATTAGTGTTGTCATATTTTTTTTCAAAAATCTTTTTAGTTTTAAAAAAAGCTTTTTTCGACCAAAAAAATATTTTTTTTTACAAATCGTTAAAAGATATCACTAGAACTGCATGTGTTTTATTTCTACAAATACGTTTGATTTAGTTGGCAAATTTGCATTTGGAATTTTATTTCGCTTTTTTATTAAAAAATATTTTTAATTTCTTTAGCTTAATTTTAAAAATTTGAGAAATAAAATGGTTTAAAAATCTTTTTATAAATTTTTTTAAATCGGAGCAAAAAATAGAAATAAAACCGTTTGTATTTTGTATTAGAGGGTTTTTATACAAATTTTGATGTTTTTAGCATATTTATGGATTATTTAAATATTAATATAAAATTTTATTTAAATTAAATATTTAATGTTAAAAAAAAAACAAAAAATAAAAAAAGTCTTAAGAAAATAAAAAAAAATGTACAAAAAAAAAGTGGATTGTGTCTTGAGTGGGATTCAAACTCGCGTTCTTAGAGAAAAAAAGTATTTGTGCGTTTAGACAACTCAGATATGAAGGCCATATGGAATCATCGTTTATAGCGTTAAATGAACAGTTTTCGTTCAATAGGGATTTGTTTGGTTTTTATTTAAATGACAAATCTTTGTATGTGTTTGTTGTTTGTGTATAAAAGGTGAAGAGGTGAAAGAAAAGAAATTGATGTGTTTGTTATGCGTAATATTCAACATATTTTTTCTAATATCTCAGCCATTTATCAACCGATCTGGCTAATTTTTAATAGGAACCAAAAATGGATCTCATTTAGCAGAAATATATAACAACCAATGTCTGGGGTCTTCGGAAAACCTATTTCAACATACAGACGGACAGACGGACATCGTTAAATCAACTTCGCTCTTCATAAGGACCCAGAATATATATACTTTATAAAGTCTGTGAAGATAAATATGTCAGTTAAATATGTAATGACGTAATGGTGAAAAGTTAAATATGTTATGACGTAAGACTTAAATATGTTATGACGTAACGAAAATATACTAAATACAGCTAAATAACAAATTCTAAGCATATTTAACATGTTAAAACAATGTGAAATACCAAAAAAAAAAAAATAATTACTATTATAAATTGTTTTTCAGAAAACTTTGAAAAATTTTTTAATATCACATATATTATTGAATATTGTGAACGAAATTTCTCTGGAGGATTTTGGCCACTGTGGCCAAACGGAGCGGGGTACACATATGAGCCATACCTCAAATTAAAGCTCTAATCATGTCCTATCTTACTATTGAAGCAGTTTTTCTGAATTGTTTTTCAGAAAACTTTGAAAAATTTTTTAATATCACATATATTATTGAATATTGTGAACGAAATTTCTCTGGAGGATTTCGGCCACTGTGGCCAAACGGAGCGGGGTACACATATGAGCCATGCCTCAAATTAAAGCTCTAAGCATGTCCTATCGAACTATCAAAGCAGTTTTTCTGAATTGTTTTTCAGAAAACTGAAAATTTTTTTAATATCACATATATTATTGAATATTGTGAACTAAATTTCTCTGGAGGATTTCGGCCACTGTGGCCAAACGGAGCGGGGTACACATATGAGCCATACCTCAAATTAAAGCTCTAAGCATGTCCTATCTAACTATCAAAGCAGTTTTTCTGAATTGTTTTTCAGAAAACTTTGAAAAAATTTTTAATATCACATATATTATTGAATATTGTGAACGAAATTTCTCTGGAGGATTTTGGCCACTGTGGCCAAACGGAGCGGGGTACACATATGAGCCATACCTCAAATTAAAGCTCTAATCATGTCCTATCTTACTATCGAAGCAGTTTTTCTGAATTGTTTTTCAGAAAACTTTGAAAAATTTTTTAATATCACATATATTATTGAATATTGTGAACGAAATTTCTCTGGAGGATTTCGGCCACTGTGGCCAAACGGAGCGGGGTACACATATGAGCCATGCCTCAAATTAAAGCTCTAATCATGTCCTATCTTACTATCAAAGCAGTTTTTCTGAATTGTTTTTCAGAAAACTTTGAAAAATTTTTTAATATCACATATATTATTGAATATTGTGAACGAAATTTCTCTGGAGGATTTCGGCCACTGTGGCCAAACGGAGCAGGGTACACATATGAGCCATACCTCAAATTAAAGCTCTAAGCATGTCCTATCGAACTATCAAAGCAGTTTTTCTGAATTGTTTTTCAGAAAACTGAAAATTTTTTTAATATCACATATATTATTGAATATTGTGAACTAAATTTCTCTGGAGGATTTCGGCCACTGTGGCCAAACGGAGCGGGGTACACATATGAGCCATACCTCAAATTAAAGCTCTAAGCATGTCCTATCTAACTATCAAAGCAGTTTTTCTGAATTGTTTTTCAGAAAACTTTAAAAAAATTTTTAATATCACATATATTATTGAATATTGTGATCAAAATTTCTCTGGAGGATTTTGGCCACTGTGGCCAAACGGAGCGGGGTACACATATGAGCCATACCTCAAATTAAAGCTCTAAGCATGTCCTATCTAACTATCAAAGCAGTTTTTCTGAATTGTTTTTCAGAAAACTTTAAAAAAATTTTTAAAATCGGACACCTGGTAAAGTTGATCATCTAATAAGCACAATGTTGATTCTAAAATTTAAGAGACCAAAAATGCTCTATTTGTATAGTAAATAAAAAATTGTCAGTTATAATGTGACTCGAGTAATATTTATACAAGAAATAAAGGGCTTTAATACTTGTTATAATATGTTTTTAAAACATATTATACATTTTTAATAAATTTTATAATGTTTTAGGCTAAAGGTTTTAAGTTCATCATTCATTCATCTAAAATTTTTTTTCTTGACTTTTTAGGTTTTTCCATTCCTTTTTAAGTTACAGGTAAATAATAAAAAATTTTGATAAAAACCCTTAAGCGGTAAAGAATAATTGAGAAAATATATTGTCGCAAAGGCTTTATTCTGGAATCACAAATTTTATTTGTAATAAAATTGCACATCAGTTTTCAATACGCTACAATACAAATTATATATGTGTTGCAAAAAAATTAAACAAACACGAAAACCTTTTAGAATCCTAAAAAACTGGTAAAAAACAGATTAAACTGGCAGTATGGTAACACTGTGCGTGTCGAATAGATGTATGGAATGAAGTATGAATGCGTGTGTGCACATTTAATGTTTTTGTTTTTTATTGGAATTGGTTTTTTTACTATGTTCTTGGCTGCCGCCAAAAAGTTGTTGCTTTTTGATGAGAAAAAAAATTACATTTTATTGTCATTGGGTTGGTGACAAATATGAATGTAGGTATAACACGTGGATTGCTGGTATGTGGTGGAAATGTATGCACATACATATGCACTTTTATATGAATGTACCATATTACCCCCTTTTCAAAGAAAGCAACAATTAACATATAGTCAAAGCATGGCATGACGAATGATATATGGTCAGGCCCATTCGTTATACAGAAATATTCGTTGTATCGCAACACATTTGTGTATGAATTTTACGTCATCTTTGAGATTACTAAAAATTGGAAAAATT
Source organism: Eustalomyia histrio (assembly GCA_949748255.1). Lineage (NCBI taxonomy): Eukaryota > Metazoa > Arthropoda > Insecta > Diptera > Anthomyiidae > Eustalomyia > Eustalomyia histrio. The sequence continues at coordinate 28,389,945 of OX456524.1, read as the reverse complement.
ACTGCAATAATGGTACACGGTTAAAGTAAAGGGTTCAGTAACATAAAAATTCTCAATTTATTTTCTTATATAGATTATTTATAGTATATAGTATTTTAAAATTTTTCGTTATATCGAGTATACATTTTCAGAAATATTCTTTATATAAGGTAGGTAATGCAAACAATACGCTATACCGCGTAGGCGTTATACCTGGCTTTGACTGTACTGCATAAACATACAATAAAAAGATTTACAAAAAAAAACATCAAAAATGTTAGGAATGGCATGTATATGTATGCAGGTGGGTAAAGGGTGATTTTTTAACTCTTTTTGAAAAAAAAAACAGAAAATTTGCAAAAGTAAATGAAATATTTATTTGGGGCGATAAATGAATGTCTGCTATTTATAGATTACCCAGCAAAACTTTGGTAATCGGTACGATATAGAAGTGATAGCTCGTATATTCTCATTGTAATGTTCGACTTGAATTACAGTGTCCGTTTTGCTGGAATATGCTATTGAATTAAAGTGTAATTAAAGTATAAATCAAGGCTTGAAATTAGAAAACATGACTTGAATAACAATTGAATCAATGAAAATAGGAAAATATTTTATAAGTTTACATTTTTTTAAAGCAATCATAAATCATGTGTCGAAAGCTCAGTAAATAGAGTTGTCGGCTGGCAACCAGAGTTTTCAGGTTCAATTCCCATCATGACCACACAATTAATAACGTTTAAAATATTTGTAATAATTTTTTTTGAATAAAAATTATTAAAAAAAAATAATTTTTTTAATAAAAATTTTATTTCTTAATAAAAATTTGCTTAATTTTCCCTTACTCGTAACCATAACTTTACCACATCGAATACATTACGTTCTGGCTCATCGTTTGTAAAATTAATCAGTGAAGTAAGGTAAAATAATCCATGAGCCCCTACAGCAACACATTAAGAGTGCAATACGAAATCAATAATCGGTAACTTTTTACTTAATGCTTGGAAATAATGCAAAAGGCAACAAGCTATCACTACAAGGTAACGCATGAGTATGTCGTACCGATTGCCAAAGTTTTGCTGGGTAGTCTTTAAAAGGTAAATATCAGGCATTAATTTATCGCCCCGAATCAATATTTTATATACTTTTGCAAATTTTCTGTCCTTTTAAAAACAAAGAAAACACCCTTTACATACCTGCATATATATGTTTATATGCATGTGCATCCATATGCAGTATCTTAATTGTTGCTTTCTTTGAAGGGTACAGTAATGTGCGAAAAAATAGGCACACTTAAATGCAATAAATTTAAAATAAAAAAACACATACATTTTGGGAAGAAACTAACAATATTATTTTTAGATTTAAGTACAACAATAATTCTCAATTTAATGCAACAATTCAAACTTTGTTGTTGCAGTTAAAAAAACAACATTAAAAAGTATTATAATTTTCTATAGTCAATGTGAATAAAAATAGGGACAGTAAGAAAATGGAAATTATAAAAATTATAGGATATTATAATAATTTTTGATGTTGTTTTTTAAATTGCAACAACAAAGTTTGAGTTGTTCTTTAAATTAAAGATGGAGTATTCAAAAACCGAAACCGAAAACCGGTCAACCGGTTTCTTTATTTTTAAAAACCGATCGGTTTCGAATATTTTGTAAATTCGAAGAAAACCGAAAACCGGTATTTTTTGTTCGGTTAACCGGTTTTTTTAATTACATCACCAACTGGGTTACTTGGTCTCTTTTATTTTTTCCGAAGACTTATAATCGTTTGTTTGGTTATGAAGATTTAGATGTAAGTCTGATAGATTCCGAAGAAGACTTAACTTTGGATATTCCAAATTCAAATAGTTTAATTTCTGATCTAAATAACACAATAAACAGTATTCAAAATCCTAAAAAAGAGACTGTACAAAATCATTCATCATTATATGATAATTTCATATATCTTGATAAATGCGACAAAAGAAAGATAAAAGAAAAGTTGGAAAATTTATATAATTCTCTTTTGACTATTTGTCCAACATCTACTATTAGTGAAAGAGTATTTTCCACTTTTAGCTTTATTAAAAGCAAAAAAAAAAAAAAAAAAAATCGTCTTAAAACGAAACATTTAAATTGCATATTATTTCTAAAATATTATTTTATAACTGAAAAATAGATTTTCTTTTTACATATTTAAAATGTAATATTAAAAAAAATTATTTAATGAAAAACGTTTTAAACGTTCAAATTACCAACGTACTTATTTTACCCAATTTACAAACTTAATGATCTCTATTCATTTGATATAAATATAGTTTTATAATATTAATTTTTAAGATATTATATTAAAAAATATTAAAACCAATAAATGTAATGTTGAAATGAAATACAATAAAAAAAGTATTTTTTTCAAAGAATGTATTTTTTTATTTTTATTACTTTATATATTAAATTTCTGTTTTTTTACATAATTAACAAATTATATAAGCTTTTTATTCAAATTAAAAAAAAACGGAAAAACCGGTTTACCGGTTTTTTCTGCAAAAACCGAAACCGGTTTTTTTAAAATTCACTTTTTCGAAGAAAACCGAAACCGGTTTTTTCAAAAGGCCGGTTTTTTAAATACTCTAATTGAAGAGTTGTAATATATTATATTAAAATATAAATGTCCCTATTTTTTCGCACATGACTGTATGTGCATACATTTCCACCACATACCACGTGTTATACCTACATTCATATTTGTCACCAACCCAATGACAATAAAATATATTTTTTTTTCTCATCAAAAAGCAACAACTTTTTTGGCGGCAGCCAAGAACATAGTAAAAGAACCAATTTCAATAAAAAACAAAAACAATAAATGTGCACACACGCATTCGTACTTCATTCCATACGTCTATTCGACACGTACAGTGTTACCATACTGCCAGTTTAATCTGTTTTTTCCCCAGTTTTTTTTGGATTCTAAAAGGTTTTTGAGTTTGCTTAATTTTTTTTGCAACACAAATATAATTTGTATTGTAGCCTATTGAAAACAGATGTGCAATTTTATTACAAATAAAATTTGTGATTCCAGAATAAAGCCTTTGCGACACTATATTTTCTCAATTTTTCTTTACCGCTTAAGGGTTTTTATGAAATTTTTTTATTATTTACCTGTAACTTAAAAAGGAATGGGAAAACCTAAAAAGTCAAGAAAAAAATTTCAGATGAATGAATTATGAACTTAAAACAGTGCTGTTCAAAAATAAAAATGTAGTTGTGTTTGTGATAAAATGAGAATTGCACTGTAAGAAAAGTTCAATGGGTTAATAGCAGTGCTAGTATCTGAATGAATTTATTTTTTTATTAATAATATAAGAAACTGTTAATGTTTTGTGTAAAACTGTTTTAAACAAATAAAAATTAAACAAAAATAAAATTTTTGAAAGGAAAAAAAGAAATACATATATATATTAGGGTGTCTTTTTTATTGTATAAAAAACAAAAAGTTGAAGATATTTTTGATCAATATTAAAGATTTCATTATATTAACATATTAATAAAATATCTTTAATATGTTAGATTTCTAATGTTATTCTGTTAAAAAAATGCAGTTTTCGGACGGAAAAACAAATACATTTGATCGGAATAATTGAATCATTCGACTCGAATTTTTCAAAACATTTCAACTTTTATTTAAAAAAAATGGGTTTTTTTTTATTAAGTCTATTAAAGATTTTTATAGATCTTGTACTATCAGAAAATATTTTTCGTACATTGCTATTCATTTTTTCAGTGCATTGAAAAAAAAAAAAAATCAGCATACGTCCGCCACAGTTTCAGTGACGACTAAAAGCAAGAGCGTAAGAATACATGTGAGTTGAGCAGGGGACAATTGTCCCATGTAATGAACATCACTAACTTAAAACCTTTAGCCTGATTGTAAGTGTTTTTTCAATTCCAATATAAATTTTTCAATAGCATTATTTTTCGTAGAGTTGCTCCACTGCGTACAAGGTATGGTGTAATATCCTCCATAAAATGCTCTTCTAGATGGAACAAAACTCCCTTTACATGAGACTTTTTTTTTTTTATCAAGCAAAACATTATAAAATTTTTTAAAAAAGTAAAATATGTTTTAAAAACATATTATAACAAGTATTAAAGCCCTTTATTTCTTGTATAAATATTACTTGAGTCAGATTATAACTGACAATTTTTTATTTACTATACAAATCGAGCATTTTTGGCCTTTTAAATTTTAGTATCAACATTGTGCTTATTAGAAGATCAACTTTACCAGGTGTCCGATTTTAAAAAATTTTTCAAAGTTTTCTGAAAAACAATTCAGAAAAACTGCTTTGATAGTTAGATAGGACATGCTTAGAGCTTTAATTTGAGGTATGGCTCATATGTGTACCCCGCTCCGTTTGGCCACAGTGGCCAAAATCCTCCAGACAAATTTCGTTCACAATATTCAATAATATGTGGTATTAAAAAATTTTTCAAAGTTTTCTGAAAAACAATTCAGAAAAACTGCTTTGATAGTTAGATAGGACATGCTTAGAGCTTTAATTTGAGGTATGGCTCATATGTGTACCCCGCTCCGTTTGGCCACAGTGGCCAAAATCTTCCAGAGAAATTTCGTTCACAATATTCAATAATATATGTGATATTAAAAAATTTTTCAAAGTTTTCTGAAAAACAATTCAGAAAAACTGCTTTGATAGTTAGATAGGACATGCTTAGAGCTTTAATTTGAGGTATGGCTTATATGTGTACCCCGCTCCGTTTGGCCACAGTGGCTAAAATCCTCCAGAGAAATTTCGTTCACAATATTCAATAATATATGTGATATTAAAAAATTTTTCAAAGTTTTCTGAAAAACAATTCAGAAAAACTGCTTTGATAGTTAGATAGGACATGCTTAGAGCTTTAATTTGAGGTATGGCTCATATGTGTACCCCGCTCCGTTTGGCCACAGTGGCCAAAATCTTCCAGAGAAATTTCGTTCACAATATTCAATAATATATGTGATATTAAAAAATTTTTCAAAGTTTTCTGAAAAACAATTCAGAAAAACTGCTTTGATAGTTAGATAGGACATGCTTAGAGCTTTAATTTGAGGTATGGCTCATATGTGTACCCCGCTCCGTTTGGCCACAGTGGCCAAAATCTTCCAGAGAAATTTCGTTCACAATATTCAATAATATATGTGATATTAAAAAATGTTTCAAAGTTTTCTGAAAAACAATTCAGAAAAACTGCTTTGATAGTTAGATAGGACATGCTTAGAGCTTTAATTTGAGGTATGGCTCATATGTGTACCCCGCTCCGTTTGGCCACAGTGGCCAAAATCCTCCAGACAAGTTTCGTTCACAATATTCAATAATATATGTGGTATTAAAAAATTTTTCAAAGTTTTCTGAAAAACAATTCAGAAAAACTGCTTTGATAGTTAGATAGGACATGATTAGAGCTTTAATTTGAGGTATGGCTCATATGTGTACCCCGCTCCGTTTGGCCACAGTGGCCAAAATCCTCCAGACAAATTTCGTTCACAATATTCAATAATATATGTGGTATTAAAAAATTTTTCAAAGTTTTCTGAAAAACAATTCAGAAAAACTGCTTTGATAGTTAGATAGGACATGCTTAGAGCTTTAATTTGAGGTATGGCTCATATGTGTACCCCGCTCCGTTTGGCCACAGTGGCCAAAATCCTCCAGACAAATTTCGTTCACAATATTCAATAATAAGTGGTATTAAAAAATTTTTCAAAGTTTTCTGAAAAACAATTCAGAAAAACTGCTTTGATAGTTAGATAGGACATGCTTAGAGCTTTAATTTGAGGTATGGCTCATATGTGTACCCCGCTCCGTTTGGCCACAGTGGCCAAAATCTTCCAGAGAAATTTCGTTCACAATATTCAATAATATATGTGATATTAAAAAATTTTTCAAATTTTTCTGAAAAACAATTCAGAAAAACTGCTTTGATAGTTAGATAGTACATGCTTAGAGCTTTAATTTGAGGTATGGCTCATATGTGTACCCCGCTCCGTTTGGCCACAGTGGCCAAAATCCTCCAGACAAATTTCGTTCACAATATTCAATAATATGTGGTATTAAAAAATTTTTCAAAGTTTTCTGAAAAACAATTCAGAAAAACTGCTTTGATAGTTAGATAGGACATGCTTAGAGCTTTAATTTGAGGTATGGCTTATATGTGTACCCCGCTCCGTTTGGCCACAGTGGCTAAAATCCTCCAGAGAAATTTCGTTCACAATATTCAATAATATATGTGTGATATTAAAAAATTTTTCAAAGTTTTCTAAAAAACAATTCAGAAAAACTGCTTCGATAGTTAGATAGGACATGCTTAGAGCTTTAATTTGAGGTATGGCTAATATGTGTACCCCGCTCCGTTTGGCCTAAGTGGCCAAAATCCTCCAGAGAAATTTCGTTCACAATATTCAATAATATATGTGATATTAAAAAATTTTTCAAAGTTTTCTGAAAAACAATTCAGAAAAACTGCTTTGATAGTTAGATAGGACATGCTTAGAGCTTTAATTTGAGGTATGGCTTATATGTGTACCCCGCTCCGTTTGGCCACAGTGGCTAAAATCCTCCAGAGAAATTTCGTTCACAATATTCAATAATATATGTGATATTAAAAAATTTTTCAAAGTTTTCTGAAAAACAATTCAGAAAAACTGCTTTGATAGTTAGATAGGACATGCTTAGAGCTTTAATTTGAGGTATGGCTTATATGTGTACCCCGCTCCGTTTGGCCACAGTGGCTAAAATCCTCCAGAGAAATTTCGTTCACAATATTCAATAATATATGTGATATTAAAAAATTTTTCAAAGTTTTCTGAAAAACAATTCAGAAAAACTGCTTTGATAGTTAGATAGGACATGCTTAGAGCTTTAATTTGAGGTATGGCTTATATGTGTACCCCGCTCCGTTTGGCCACAGTGGCCAAAATCCTCCAGAGAAATTTCGTTCACAATATTCAATAATATATGTGATATTAAAAAACTTTTCAAAGTTTTCTGAAAAACAATTCAGAAAAACTGCTTTGATAGTTAGATAGGACATGCTTAGAGCTTTTATTTGAGGTATGGCTTATATGTGTACCCCGCTCCGTTTGGCCACAGTGGCTAAAATCCTCCAGAGAAATTTCGTTCACAATATTCAATAATATATGTGTGATATTAAAAAATTTTTCAAAGTTTTCTGAAAAACAATTCAGAAAAACTGCTTCGATAGTTAGATAGGACATGCTTAGAGCTTTAATTTGAGGTATGGCTAATATGTGTACCCCGCTCCGTTTGGCCTAAGTGGCCAAAATCCTCCAGAGAAATTTCGTTCACAATATTCAATAATATATGTGATATTAAAAAATTTTTCAAAGTTTTCTGAAAAACAATTCAGAAAAACTGCTTTGATAGTTAGATAGGACATGCTTAGAGCTTTAATTTGAGGTATGGCTTATATGTGTACCCCGCTCCGTTTGGCCACAGTGGCTAAAATCCTCCAGAGAAATTTCGTTCACAATATTCAATAATATATGTGATATTAAAAAATTTTTCAAAGTTTTCTGAAAAACAATTCAGAAAAACTGCTTTGATAGTTAGATAGGACATGCTTAGAGCTTTAATTTGAGGTATGGCTTATATGTGTACCCCGCTCCGTTTGGCCACAGTGGCCAAAATCCTCCAGAGAAATTTCGTTCACAATATTCAATAATATATGTGATATTAAAAAACTTTTCAAAGTTTTCTGAAAAACAATTCAGAAAAACTGCTTTGATAGTTAGATAGGACATGCTTAGAGCTTTAATTTGAGGTATGGCTTATATGTGTACCCCGCTCCGTTTGGCCACAGTGGCTAAAATCCTCCAGAGAAATTTCGTTCACAATATTCAATAATATATGTGTGATATTAAAAAATTTTTCAAAGTTTTCTGAAAAACAATTCAGAAAAACTGCTTCGATAGTTAGATAGGACATGCTTAGAGCTTTAATTTGAGGTATGGCTAATATGTGTACCCCGCTCCGTTTGGCCTAAGTGGCCAAAATCCTCCAGAGAAATTTCGTTCACAGTATTCAATAATATATGTGATATTAAAAAATTTTTCAAAGTTTTCTGAAAAACAATTCAGAAAAACTGCTTTGATAGTTAGATAGCACATGCTTAGAGCTTTAATTTGAGGTATGGCTTATATGTGTACCCCGCTCCGTTTGGCCACAGTGGCTAAAATCCTCCAGAGAAATTTCGTTCACAATATTCAATAATATATGTGTGATATTAAAAAATTTTTCAAAGTTTTCTGAAAAACAATTCAGAAAAACTGCTTCGATAGTTAGATAGGACATGCTTAGAGCTTTAATTTGAGGTATGGCTAATATGTGTACCCCGCTCCGTTTGGCCACAGTGGCCAAAATCCTCCAGAGAAATTTCGTTCACAATATTCAATAATATATGTGATATTAAAAAATTTTTCAAAGTTTTCTGAAAAACAATTTATAATAGTTATTATTTTTTTTTTGGTATTTCACATTATTTTAACATGTTAAATATGCTTAGAACTTGTTATTTAGCTGTATTTAGTATATTTTCGTTACGTCATAACATATTTAAGTCTTACGTCATAACATATTTAACTTTTCACCATTACGTCATTACATATTTAACTGACATATTTATCTTCACAGACTTTACTTTATAGGGTGTAAGATCAATATTGTAGAAATTACAAACGGAATGACAAACTTATATATACCCTTCCACCTGTGGTGAAGGGTATAAAAATACAGTACTTTGGAAAACTTACCAAAACACTGCATCTAAAAAATCATAGTACAAATAAAATTTAAAATTTCCTAAAGTTAAAACACACTTTTATATAAAAATATTTTGTTTAAAATATGAATGCGATATTTAAATAAATCAACAATTTTTAGCTCTTCCATCAGACCATCATAACCATGTAAAAAAGATAAGATCTGTTCAGAGCTGTTCAGATTTAATTAGATATGATTGAATGTAATTATGTCTGATGGCAGATCTGATCCTATATGATAAGAAATGACATATGAGATACACTTTATGGCCTGATCTGATCAGATCCAATGGCAGCTATGATCATATTTAAGGAGATATGATCAGATCTAAAGCCATATCTGTGCGCATCTAAGGTTGTATGGAAAATTTGGTGATTTTTGTGGCCAGATATGAAAAGTTCTGGTCATATCTGATACCAAATCATAACCATTTAAGCCATTTTCAAAGATACCAAAACAAAAATCTATACAAAAATAAAAGGTGAAAAGGTGTCTTTTATTTCTTTGTTGTATCTGCTTGGATAAAATGTCCAGAGAAAACTGGATCTGATTGTATATGGTTCGCCAGATCTGCCCTAATATGATTTGATCTATTACAGTTAGGTCTAATGTGTTCTCTTCAGATTAGATCTTTTTACACGGGAATATTTGAGTGCAACCAAAAGTTGAATTTTGTCAGAAGGTATAACTTGTTATTATCAATCAATATCGAACGATATATATAATATATTAAAGTATGGTTTGTATTAAAAACTGTTCAGTAACATACGATTATCAATACAACCGATATATATTAAGAATATTTATAAAGCCAACCAAAGAAACCTGGTTCACGATTTTTCACTACGCACTGTAAGACACTCTAAAGTGTACATAAATATGTACAAACATACATAAATATATATGTTAAAAAAATTAAAAAAAAATGAGAAAATTAAATTGTTTTACTAGCCTAAATACTCACGCACATACTGCCAGCCTGTTTGTATGAACGAGAAAAACAAAATTCTACAAAATGCGTGATTTTAATAAATTGAAAATTTGAATTTTTAATATGTATTTAGGCACAACACTGTCACGCTTATAAGGCACATACACTTATAAACACTCACGCATACGCTAACCTTTACATATACATACATGTACACATCAACATATATGACATTCAAAATCGCTTTCCGTTAAGTCTCACATTTACCAACTTAAATATTTTATGGTTTTTAAACAATATTTAACGGTCTCAGTTACATTTATTATAAATTGCGTGATTCATTATAATATTTATGTGAAAATATTTTGGTTTAAACTGAATTTTATATATTTTTTCATGTTTAATAAAATAAAATAAAAAAACAACTTAATATTTGAGGGTGGATAAATTTGATCGAAAATAAGTAAATTTGAACACTAATCCATTAGTTTTATACAAATGCGTTATTTATAAATTATATTCTAGTAGTTTTAGATTATATTATTTTTTTAACCCAGTGAGTTTTTATAGTAAACTTTGTATAAGCAAAAAGAGATAAATATTGTAGTCAAAACTATCTTTTAGGGGGGAAACTGCATCAGGTTGAAGTACCTGATCTCAAGGAAATGTTAATGGGAGTATGAAATGAAAGAGTACATTTTTTGTTTGTTTTCTATAATCTAATTAATTTATATTGAAATTAACCCAACTCAAATAATACTGCACACATTATGTGTAAGTTGGTGCACATATATTGATTAAATTTACATTAAAAGTGTGTACAATAAAATTTAATCAACGTACACATAATGTGTAAATTTAAATTCAAAATGTGTACAAATGAAACAAAATTTTAACCAACTTACACAAAATGTGTAAACTTACATTAAAAGTGTGTAAAAATAAAATAAAATTTTAATTAACTCACACATAATGTGTAAACTTACAATGACAGTGATTAAAAATTAAATAAAATTTTAACCACATTACACATAATGTGTAAATTTACATTGAATATGTGTAAAAATTAAATATCAAAACTGATGTGTAAATGTTTAAAGTTATGCTTAAAATTAAATAGCGCAATATTTAAAGTTAAATAGCACGAAAATAATGATTTTATCAAAACAAAAAACTTATCTTAACTGAGTGTTTCATAAAAATCATCAAAATCGTAAAACAGTAGCACAAATTAAAAAAAATCGTTGGAATGCACAAACAAGTGATTAAATTTAAAAAAATCGCTGAAACAGAAAAAATGCCAAAATAGGAAAAAATGGTAAAAAAAAAATAAAAAATCAATAAAATTAATAAATGAAATGAAAAAAAATCACTAAAATTCAAAAGAACGACAAATTTGAAAAAAAAATCGTTAGCTGTGAAAAAATTTATAAAAACTGGAAATATTTTCAAAATTAAAAAAAAAACGACAAAAATTGAAAAAACCGCAAATTTAAAAAAAAAAAAATACTCAGAAAAATCGTTTTGAAAAAGTTTAATAAAAACGTTAAAATTTTATTAAAAAAATTGCTGCAATGAAAGAAAACTTGCTAAAATATAAATGTAATCGCTAGAATTGAAAAATCTTTAATAGTTAAAAAAAATCTCTCGCAAGTAAAACTAAAAACGAAAATAGAAAAATAAAAACAATTCCTAAAAATCCCTAAAAGTGAAAAAATTGCAAAAATTTAAAAACAAAAAATCACTATTGATACAAAAATTTTTTTGTTACAAGTTAATACTTTGACAGCTGGAAAAATCTAGAGTAGTAATCACTAGAAATAACTAGAATACCTGTACTTGGTGATGCAGCACCTCAGTTTAAAAGAAAATGCAAGTGTGGCTAACGTTTAGTCTATTTACATCGTGTGTATAAAGTGTACTATTAAAATGTTTTCTGTAATTTTTAGTGCCTGTTTTAAATAAATAGTGTTATGAATAATTTCAAACTGTGTTTATTATTTGCAATAAAGAAAGAACTCGATTTATTTAAAAGGTAAATAAATTAACAATTTTATAAAGGGTAAAATCGTAACACTATATTTAAAAAATATGTGAATTTAATATAAAATACTCTAGAATTAAAATAAATTTTCAAAATTCAAAAAATCGTTAGAAATTAAAAAACACACAATTGAATAAAAATTTTGAAACTAAAATTTTAATTGAGCGATTTTTATATTTTTTCATGGATAAACTTTATGTATCTACATTGGATTTTCGTTTTCTTTTATCTCATTTAGTTTTAAAAAAATATTTTTTCTCTGTGATGCTTACTTAGTTTTCTCATGATCGAAAAATTTGGCGAATTTAGTTTAAAACTTAAGATAAATATTTTGATATTTAGAGTAGGTTTTAACTACTGGTGCAAATAAACTTTTTGTAGATAGTTTAGTTTTTGAGATAGGAATAATTGAAATTTTATCTAAGCGCTTTTGTTGTTTAGATTTCCGTTGGCGAAAATCTGCATCCGTTTTTTTTTTATCTCATTTAGTTTTCGAAATAAAAACCATTTTCTCTCTGTAAGGCTTAGTTTTTGAGATCAGCGCGATTTAAAAATCAACCCAAAGTCACCATTGAGAGTGTTGGTTTTGAGTTTTGTTCTCTGGTACAAACTCTATTTCGTAAGGTCAATTAGTTTTCGCTTAGACAAAATATTAGTCGTCGATATCTCAAATTTAAGCGATTTTTTTCAGTATGTATTTATTTTCAAAGTTGTTGATTTTTTTTATCGAATTTAGCAATTGTTTTAATATCAAAAAAAGTTTTGCTTTTCAAAATGACCTTTTTTTAATTCTAACGGTATATATCTTTTAATTTTTTATGGTTTAATTTTTGATATCTCCTTTCAATTTTGACGGTGATTTTTAAAATAAGTTTTTTTTTTAATTTGTGGTGATTTTTCTGAATCTTGGCGATTTATCACATTCTAGCGATGTTTTTTTAAATTTTAGAAATTATTCAATGTAAAAAAAATCTTTTGTTCTTAATTTTGACGACTTTTTTTAAATAAAAATAATTTTGAAATTCAATAATATCGTGTGATACATCATTTGTTTTAAATTTTGCTACGCTGAATACAAATATGCCAAAATATTTAAAATCGGTTGAAAGCTTTTGAAAATGTGAAATTTTTTGAAATGTGGTGAAAAGGTGTACCTGCGGAAAAATTTTAAAAATTTATGTCCTCAAGTAAAAAAATTTTTTAAAATCTTGAAGTCCCCTGCAAAAAAAGATCTTGCCAAATAAAGGGTTTTAGAATGAGCAAGGAGCTGAATAACTGCACTATTTCCAAATTAATTTTAGAAAGTACCAACTATAGGGTCCGCCAAAAAACTTTTTGTTTTTGAAAATGCTATAAAAAAAACCACTGAATATTTTTTAAAATTTCTTTTTTTATTTGAAATTACAATCCTTCCGGTTAATAATGGAAACATTTCATTCAAATGGCTGCCTCGGCTGGCCATGCAGTAGCCTACACGATCGGTCCAATTTTTAAGCACATTATCGATTGTGTGCAACTGTATTTCACCAATGGCTTCACTAATATTGTCCTTTAAAGCGCCAATTGCCTCTGGCTTGTCGGCGTAACACTTATCTTTGACGGCACCCCACAAATAATAGTCCAACGGTGTCAAATCGCAGCTCCGAGATGGCCAAACGACATCAGCTCTGCGGCTGATAATGCGATCTTCAAAAACAGGGCGCAAAACATCGAGTGTAGCTTCGGCTGTGTGGCACGTAGCGCCGTCCTGTTGAAACTAAATTGTTGCCAATATCCTCCTCTTTAATTTTTGTGAACAAAAATTCGTTCAACATGGCCCGATAACGATCGCCATTGACTGTAACGGCCAGCCGAGGCAGCCATTTGAATGAAATTATTTTCCATTATTAACCGAAAGGATTGTACTTTCAAATAAAAAAAAGAAATTTGAAAAAATATTCAGTAGTTTTTTTTTTATAGCATTTTCAAAAAAAAAAAAAAAAAGTTATTTGGCGGACCCTATATTTTCAGAACTAGTTTATTTTATTTCACATATTGAGCATTTTATTTTAGAAATTAATATAACTGAAATTTTAATATATGTGAAATTAAATTGATAGCATCTGAAATAAAATTAATAACTTCTGAAATTAACTGATGAATCCGAAATTGTTTTGCAAATTTCTTAAATTGTTATTTTCTAAAACTAAATTGACAATTTCTGATATTAAATTGGAAATGGTGTATAAAGAAATAATATAATAATATAATATTTATAATATTTTTTTATAAAAATTATTTTATATTTATAATGATAAAAACTTATATACAACATATGTATGTACATAATATGTACATATATTTTATTAAATTCACGAAAAAAAATAACTTTCATATTAATTCTTTCAAAATTTGAATTTAAAATGGTATTGGAAAAATCCCATTTTAAATTTGGAAATCTACAAGTGCAATCGAGATTTTCCATGGAATTTTCTGAATATGAAATGATTGAATTTATTTGTTTTTTTGTATTTTTCTAATTTTTTCGGAATTTTTTGAATATTAATTGGGAAACTCACAAATTTAATTGTAAATAGTTTTTATAATTAACAAGATATTTTAATTAAAATCATTAAAAAACAGAAATATTTAAAATAAAAAAACTATTTTTTATTTTGTTTCAAATTTGTATCTATTAATTTTTTATTTTTATTTTAATTGAAAATGATTTTTGATAATAATTTGAAAAAAAAGATGAATAACAAAAAATAGATTTTAACTGCCAAAAATAAGTAGTTAAAACACATTATTAGTAACTCATTATTTACACACTTAAAAATAATGTAGTATAGAAGGAGCTAACATGGAATATCAATAGCTGTATAACACATTATTAGTAACTCATTATTTTCACTTTAAAAGTAATGCAGTGGGCAGGGGTAGGTCATTGTTGGTAATGCAAAAAACAATGAGCTGCTATTACTAAATTATTCCTGGGTCGTCCCTATTTTAGTACATTCCATTCTGGAGTATTGTACATTTTCTCATTGTAACTGAACCTTTAGAATTCAAGCTTTTTCTAGAAACATCTGGAAAAGTGTTAATAGAGATCACAACATCAAAACTAATCCACTAATATCTTGCTGGGTATTTTTTTTTAAATAAAGAATATAAAAATCAAACAATTGTTTGCCTTTGTATTAAACGCACTTTTTTTATAAACCTGCCTTCGGGCCATCAATTGTACACACCATTGTTTTCTAACTGTAGCAGCAATATAAAAGTAGAAAGTTTTTTTAAGTTTTGTTTTGTTTTATTTATTTTTTTTTATTTTAAATTTTCTTACATTTTTTATACACTCTATTCTTTTGTGTAAATGATAGTATGTATGAGCTTTTGATTGGTTTTGAGCTGGCTGTATGTATTTGGTATTGTATTTTATTATTCTTTAATGATTTTTTTTCTTACTTTTTCTGTTGAAATATAAATAGTTCAATGCTGCAGCAATAATAATAACTTTTCGATAAACTTAACTTCGACAAGAAGTTCAAGATTTTCTAACAATATGAAAAAAAAAATTTGGAAAAAAAATAAAATAAGTTAAACATTTTAGTTTATACCTTTCAAAAATGCAGTGATAAAATTTTTTTGTTTCTTAAGAAATATAGTACTTTAAAAGAAATAAGAAAATAAGATTTGTTTTTAAGTTAGACATTTTTTCGGAAAAGTACTAATGCAGTGTATTGTTTATGCATTCAAGTGAAAACTATGAAAAGTTTAATGGTGTTGTGGAAGCAGCGAACCGTATGAGTAATAATAATATAAACCCTCTTTTACAAAAAAAAAAACATTTATAGCCTGTTCCTCGATCTCGAACGAAAAACTAGTCGAACGAAATTTTGTATGAAAAGAGTTACGTTTTCATTCGACTTGTCGTTCGAGTCATCGTTCGCTTAGAAATAGAGTTAGTGAAACCCAAATCAGTTTTCTTTCGACTAGAAAGCGAACGAACGTGTTCTTTCGAAATAGAGGAACAGGCTATTACAGTATTATGCATATCAAATTTTTTGTATTAAAAAAGAATAATACATCCAGAGAAAGATTGGTTGCAATTCGATCAAAACCGTTAACATTTATTTGTTAGAATTTAAATTTATTTGGAATAACCTAAAATCCATTAATAAAGCAAAAATATTGTATTGGGAATTAAAAAAGGAAAAAGAAACCAAAAATCAATTCTATTATTCAATTATTGGTATTTCCAATCATTTTTAAAAAATAAAATTCGTTTTATATTTTTGTGCGGTGGAAGCAACCATTTATTTAGTGAATATATTAGTAATTTGGAACAATCTATCAAATTTATTTAAAAATTGTCGATATTCAAAAGTGGTAACCACAAGTACGGTTATCATTTAATTTGGATTTCAGTAGAAGTAACCGAATTGTGTATTGTATTGATAATAGACGTCACTAATGATTGGTATTGATAAACAAAATTTATACTAACATTTTTATCCTAACAAATTGTTTAAATTCAAAATTAGCCATAGAAAATCATAAGTGTTTGAAGTGTAGTAGGTAGAGAGGTAGCTCAGAACTCAGAATTTCCGAGTTCAAATCCCGGAAAAGGCAAACATTTTAAAAATTATTTTTTTAAATAAAATAAAACATTCAAATGTTTAAATGGGATATTTATCAAAAAAAAAAAAAATTAAATTAGTTGTGGTGCAGTAAGCAATAGTGTGAACTGTGAATCTGATTGCGCAGGTTCGATACCGGAAAAAATTAAAAATATATATTTTTTTTTTAAATAAAATTTTGTGGAACGTAATAATATTTCTGTGGAATATAAATATTAAATAAGACAACTGAATATTGGCTTTCACAACTAAAAATATAATTTAATGAAGATAGTTGTCGTAACGGCCAGAATATGACTGGCAAAACAAATTCGGTGCACACTGAGTGTGTATATTCACAATTTTTAGGCAGCTTTTAAAAAAATATCTACTCAAGAGTCCCACACTAGTTAGATAAATTATTCAGAGTACAAATCATTATTTTCAGAGGCACTTTAATGACCTTAAATCAGTGCTGTTCAAAAATAAAAATGTAGTTGTGTTGGTGAGAAAATGAGAATTGCACTGTAAGAAATGTTCAATGGGTTAATAGCAGTGTTAGTATCTGTATGAATTTATTTTTTATATAAAATATGAGACTGTTATGTTTTGTGTAAAACAGTTTTAAAGAAATATGAATTAAACAAAAAGTAAATTTTTGAAAGGAAAATAATAAATACATATGTATATACATTAGGGTGCCTTTTTTCATTTTATAAAAAACAAAAAGTTGTAAATTTTTTCCATCAATATTAATGATTTCATTATATTTACATATTAATAAAATATCTGTAATATGTATAGATCTATTATGATATTCTATTAAAAAAAATGCTATTTTTGGGAGGAAAAAAAAAATACAATACATTCGATCGGAATAAATGAATGAACGATCGGACTTAAATTTTTAAGAACATTTCAACTTTTATATTAAAAAATGCGTTTTTTTTTATTAGGTTTATTAAAGATTTTTATAGATCTTGTATTATTAAAATATTTTTCGTACATTGCTATTAATTTTTTTCAGTGCATTAAAGTAAAATCAGCACACATCTGCCACACGTGTTCATTCGTCGCTGTTTTAGTGACGACTAAAGGCAAGAGCGTAAGAATACATGTGAGTTGAGCAGGGGACAATTGTCCCATGCAATGAACATCACTGCCTTAAATGTAAAAAGATCAATACTTCCCAAGTTTTATGTCAATAACTCGATAAATACATAAAGCTGTGGGCATGAACTGAAATTCGTTAGATAGGACTTCGAAATACCTTTCTTTGAACTACACTATGATTATAATAAAATTTTCATCTCAAATAAGAAAAAAACAATAATTTCTGTCAGTTTTCTAACCCCTTAACGGTACACTACCATCCAGCATATATCACACAGCCGCGAATGGAAATTTTTCATTTTTTTTTAAGAATTTAGAGAATAAAATAATAGCCATTGGTGTGACTAAGTTCGGTTAAAAAAATTCATTAAATTAGTCAAAACTTAAGTTTTAAAAGAACATTTTATGGCAAAATAAAATTTTTGAAAAAAAAAGAAAATAAAAAAATATATTTACTTTTCTATCACAGATATTGATATTAAGTTAACCATATTTTCAGAACATTCTTTTAAGAAAACAAAAATAATGTTGATGAGATAAAGCCATATTCAATATTTTTCCCAATCTAACAAAACGTGGTTATTTTTATGCATTGCAAGTATTTTGTAATTTTATTTTTATTCGTCTCAAGCAAAAGGTGTTCTGAAAATGCCAAATCATATACGATACACAGGCGCTATTGACTCTGGCGAATGCGTTTATGAATGAAGTGCGTGTATACATGATAAATTTACTCAAATTTAAAATATTATATTAAAAACTGCAATTTTAATCTCTCTGATATTGTGTCTAATAGCTAATTTACAATATAACTTTTTTAAGTAAATTTCAATTCAAAATGTATTTCGAAATCAACATCATTTACATTATATTTTTTGGGATTTCGACAGCTGATTAAATCTACAAGAAAAAAATATGAATATACAAAACAATAATATAAATAATATTGCACGTCAAACAATTGCAAAAACAACGGCGTTGCCAATCACAATTGCGATTTTTTTTGATAAATTCAGAGTTTTATTCGACGAAATCAATATAAAATCCCCAAAATTTAATACATTTCGTTTTAATTTCAGCGAAATTTAACTTTTAATGGGATTTCATTTTGTATGGGAAATCTCGTTTAAAATGCCAAAGTTTTATTAGATTTCCGTCAAAATATACTTTTAAGTATATTTCGAGCATAATGTAAATTCGCTATTAAAATACTTTGATCTCAAAATACTTTCATCTAAAGAATGCATGAAAATGGATACAAAACAGAGCTTTAATAAGGTTAGTGAAATCAGCGATGCCAAGTTAGCCCTTTTCGGGATATATTTAGCCCTTTTTGATTGCATCGCATCGCTGAGTGAAATATAGAGAATATATATAAGTATTGTAAAGAGTGAGAGAATGAGTGAGTTTAAGAAAGTGAAAAAATGGTGAGTTGAAGAGAGTGAGAGAATTAAGTGAATTTATAAAATAGCTACTCTACAAGAAATTGATGACTGAAACTTACACATTAACAAAATAAAATATCTGTCATTTCACTCTTGCATATGTGCAAGAGTGAAACAACTAATATAAATTGAATTTTTTGTTGTTAAAAAAAAATAAAGTTTCGGTAAAATTTTTCATATTGTCTTTAAGAACTTGATAGAAACTTTGTTCTACGCATTGACGGGTATTTTCGTCAACACTACCAGTCAAATGACCGGTCATATAACCGGTCGTATTCTTGTAGGGTAGTTTATTGAGAAAATGGAAACAACAACAAGGAAAAGGAACGCCCATATAAAGCAAAAAGAGTATAAGGAGATCAATTATTTGTATATCAGTGCTGTTCAAAAATAAATATGTCGTTGTGTTAGTGAGAAAATGCAAGAAATGTTCAATGGGTTAATAGCAGTGTTAGTATCTGTATGAATTTATTTTTTATTGAAAATATGAAACTGTTATGTTTTGTGTAAAACAGTTTTAAAGAAATATGAATTAAACAAAAAGTAAATTTTTGAAAGGAAAATAATAAATACATTGGCGTGCCTTTTTTTTCATTTTATAAAAAACAAAAAGTTGTAAATTTTTCCCATTAATATTAATGATTTCATTATATTTACATATTAATAAAATATCTGTAATATTTATGGATTTATTATGATATTCTATTAAAAAAATGCTATTTTTGGAAGGAAAAAAAATACAATACATTCGATCGGAATAAATGAATGAACGATCGGACTCCAATTTTTAAAAACATTTCAACTTTTATATTAAAAAAAATGCGTTTTTTTATTAGGTTTATTAAAGATTTTTATAGATATTGTATTATCATAAAATATTTTTCTTACATTGCTATTAATTTTTCTCAGTGCATTAAAGAAATATCAGCATACATCCGCCACGCGTGTTCATTCGTCGCTGCTTCAGTGACGACTAAAGGCAAGAGCGTAATAATACATGTGAGTTGAGCAGGGGACAATTGTCCCATGCAATCACTGTTGTAGATAAAAACATATTAATATCAGCGAGCCAACTTAGCTTTTTTCCCGCTAGATTTAGCGCTTTCTGAGTGCTCACAGCGCTCACTTTTTTCGTTCAGCTCTTTTTTTAAAAAAAGAGCTGGGATGACTCTTTATGAGATTTGCTTTAGCGCTTTTAGCTTTTTTTATGTGCAACACCGATTTTTTTCAAATTAGCAAATTTATAATAATAATCTAGCAGCTTCGTAAATAAAAATGTTTTTTTTTTTGTCAATCACTTTAAGTTGATATCGTAATGAATACATTTTTTACTACTCTGCACTTAAAATTGTTTTTCTCTAGAATTGGTAAAGAATAACAGCAATTTTTTCAGAAGCTTTAAATTTTTCAAGGTTAGAAAATTTTGAGTAATTGTTTGTAAATTACTTAAGTTATTTATAATATTTGATGGATCGCTATTTGCAAAAATACCGCAAAGTTTGGGAAAAAGATCCAGCATATAAAAAATGGATAAGACCAGCAAAAGATGAAACAAAAGCGTTCTGTTTCTATTGTAAATGCCAAATTATTGCTAAGTGCTGTGATCTTATACGGCACAATCAAACCGAAAATCATCAAAAGTCCGAAAAAACGCCTGTTGTTCGAATTAGAAAATACCACCACATGTTTGTTCAAAAATTAATTCAAATCAAACTTATAAAATGTCGAAATATTTTTTAAAACTATTTTATGACCCGAAGAAGAAGAGGAAAATACATTTTCATTCGAAAATTACCAATTTAATGGACTATTTTAAAAAGTTCTAAGTAAATATTTTAGTTTTTTCTTTTATTTTTTTTATTTACTTTGTAAAACTTTTGTAAAAATACAACACAAGTAAAGAAATTGATCTCAAATAAGTACAATATAATAATAAATTTTAATTTTTAAAATTGAAAATATGAGTTTTTTTTACATTTAGCGCTTTTTACCTCTTCTTAGCTCTTTTTTAGTGCTCGACCGGCGCTTTTTTCTTTTAAATAGTTGATATCACTGATTAATTTATACATAATAAAAATGCCAACCAAAAACAAGCCAGAGATTGTTTTTTGTTTCATTTTTAGAAAAACTAACTTGTTTCGGTTAAAAAAAAATTGACATTGCAGTCGGTAGCTAAGTCTGTTAAAGTTGTCAAAATTATTTTATTGAATGAACTTCCAAAAAAAATTTTAATTTTTTATACTTTTGTCTTTTAACAAATTTTAAACTGAACATTGTGATTTTATTTTTGCCTAAGTTTATCACAAAGAGTTACTTAAATAAACGCATGAATAAAATTGCAGAATTTTCTTAATTATAAATAATTTTAGGCTTGTTAATATGCGTTAAAGACATGTTGCTCTTTAAATACGAACCTAGCTTAAAAAAACTATATATACAGAAAACAAAGGTTCGGAAACTGATAGAAAACAGGGGAGAATCGAGCAAATTTCCCTGATTTTTGCAAAAACTTGATAAAAATTTCCCTGTGTTTAAACCTTTTTTTCAAATCCAATTAGGAAATATGCTAAAAACTAATTGGATTTGCAAAGAAAATCAATTGGAATCGCAAAAAAACAATTTGAAAAGATGCCGAACCTTTGTAAGCGTGAGCGGCATAGTCATGGTGTGGCCATACACATTAATTATTTCATATTTTTTTGTCAAAACGAAAAATACAAACATTTAACCGTTGAACACAACCAAAAAATACCACTCAAACACATAACCAGGATACGCTGGTATAATTTTTAATCATTTTCAGCTTAACAGAAAAAATTAATTTGATTTGAAACGCGATAAATAAAAATATAAACAAATTAATTCAATAATTTAATATATATTATAAAATTTGTATTTGTTTGTTAATTACAACAACAAAAAATTATACCAATAACTACATACAAATGAAATTTCTTATTGTATTTGTGATACATATAAACTGACGAATGGTGAAAGTTGGACGATGGCGAAAGTTTTTTTATCGGAGGACGAGGAAAAGTTCAATATAAGGGATGTGAAAGGGAAATGAAGATTTAGATTAAGTAGTCTTTGAAAGAAATGAATCAGACGACAATGATGAAGAGACACCGATACATGTGAGCGTCGAAATATTTATGTCACGTAATAGTACTGAACGCAGTGCCCAACCAAATGTCGCTCGTCAAGCACTGATTAGATTAAATTCGAAAGGCTCTATGCACCGCGACCTAAATATTGAGGCTTCCAATGAAGGCACAGATTTCCAAATTTCCAAGGGGGATAATATATTTCCACCAAAGAATTGTAGTCTCCTGCCGCGAAGCGAAATATCGTGCAACAACGCAGTGTTCCGCCAAATGATGTTCATGGAGCAAAGATATACATGTTTTATGACTTCGAAAATGGTAGATCTACTAAATTCTTATAACACATGGAACGAAAGCCATCCCAATTCAACTGAAAAGGTATGGGAGGAAGTAACAGTGGCAGAGTTATATGCTTTTTTTGGAGTACTAATTATGGCAGACACAAACCCTAGCGGCACTGAAATCGCCAAATCCTTGTGGAGAGCAAGAATTTTCCCTTTCAATCGCGCAGTAATGGGAAACAATCGCTTTTGTGCACTTTTGCGTTTCATAAGAATTGATGACACTTGGGCTACTCGAAATATAAACAGATAAAGCTCCACCGATAAGAGATATATGGGCTATGATGAACAATAGTCTAGCATCGTACTAGAAGCCTCGTGAAAATTTGACCATCGATGAACAATTTTGTCTTATCGTGGTCGCACGCGTTTCACGCAGTATAGTCCGTCGAAACCTGCAAAATACGGAATAGAGGTTTGGTGGATTTGCGGCTCATTGAATTCTTTCCTACTGCATGGGCAGATATACACCGCCCAAGTCGCATCTGGAAGAGAAACTAAACACTAGCTTACAAAGCTTACACACAGCTTACAAATTCAGAGGAACCTGCCGAAAAATAACAATGGATAATTGGGGCTTGCATTTACTATCTTGAAATTTAACCCTAGTTGGAACGCTAAGGAAAACTAAACATTTATTCCGGCAGAAACATGATCGCAAAGTGGCTGAAGAAATTTCCATGGCCATCATTGAGGGAAGTGCACCAATCATCAAATTTCTAGGCACTTCAATACGAAAATAACAATATAAAGTTACCTGAATTGACTAGAAATAAATTGTGAAAGTGGTGTTTTAATTGGCTTTGTTTTAGCTTGAGGATAGCCATTTTAAGGTGTTATTTAAACGTGAATTAAACTACAATTCAAGAATTGAGATAAAGCACATTTGCACTGTTATGTTAGACTGGAATTCAAGCATCCCATATGCTCTTGAATTACAGTGTTTTTTTAAGTATTAATTAATGATTGAAATTGAAAAATTCTACTAGAATTGCACTTGAGTTATACTTGAATTACAAAAAAAAAATAGTTTGGTGACACTCCGAAAAAAAAACACAAATAAAATGGATTTATTAAAAATAACTAAGACATGATCGTGCTATCCGAATTTCAATGTATGATTCTGTTTTTTCCGCAGTTTTTGCATAAAACATTTTCAAAGTAACTTGAAGTAATATGTTTGGTAAAAATTTATTTCAATATTTTCGAGCAATAATGACAAAAATCGCAGTTTTTTTATTTTTTGCTATTTTAGCCCATTTTATCTTTGTTTCGAAAATTTTTTATATGTTATCAAAAAGGCCAAAACTAAAAAAAAGATAATTTGAAAAAAAAAATAAATTATTGGTTCATTCATATGAATTCCGCTAAAACAGTAAATTAATTTATTAATTAAAAATTGCTGTCCGATGAGGCCCGAAAGTTACATTAAAATTGCTATTTTAAGAGAACATCGCATGAAATAAAATATATTTTCTTTTTCACATAATCCTCTTAAGTAACATAACATATTAAAATTTTTTTAAACAAAAAATAGAGAAAGCGGACAAATTAGCACACATAGTAGAAAACGAAAAAAAGGGCGATTATTTCTGGTTATTGTATAAGATAACTTTGTAATTAATTTGTGATATTGCTTCCAAAGAAAAAATAAATTAATTCGGTTACTTACCCAGCAAAAATAAATGGAAGTGATTCTTAAGGAATTAATTTTTCATTGATTCTAAAGTATCGCTTAGTTCTGATTTTTCTCTTCTAAGGCAGTTCTTTTTCACAACTTATAAAAATGTGATTTTTAATGAAATCTAGATTTTTAATGAAATCTATGACGCTACAAAAAGTAAAAAATTTATTGTAGTAAAAATTGCAAGGATTTCGAATAGAGATAAATAAGGCTCGATTGCTGAATTTCCCGCTAAACTTTAACGAACAGTAAAACTCAAGCAACAACAAATGTGTCAGTTAAATTCCCAGGTAGAAACTAACGGGAGATTGTGAAAACTTCCACCCTCTGACACCCCTATGTAAAAACCATTGGTTCCGATCCAAATTTTCCCAACACCGGAATCAAAATCACTGATTCTTCACTGAGCGCCCCGGTAGGCTAGTTGGTAGCGTGCTAGCTTATCAGTGCGGGGGTCGTGGGTTCAATTCCCACCAGAGGCTCTGGTCTGTTTTCGCTACAACGAGCCGAAGGCCTTTGTTGCTAGTGCTCGGTTAGGGTATTAACATATAATTTGTAATTATATGATTAATAAATAAAATAAATAAAGAAAAAAATAAATAATCACTGCTTCTTTTTCTCTTCTTTTGCTACTTTTTTTTTGCTGGGTAGGCGAATGCTTATGCTAAAAACTGCGGAAAATATGCCGAACTTTAAACAAATTTTGCCAGAAAAGTAAATCCTAAAGTGCAAAATCAATTGCACCATCTCAGTTATCAACGTTATTTAGAATCAATCGTTTTCTATTTTTTTTCGGAGTGCAACATAGTGTTATTTGTATATTTTATAAAAAAAAATTGTAGGAACTGCAATGTAAAAAAACATGGTAGGCATTTAATACCTTTTCATAATAACGGTAGTTGGCTACCACAGCCACTTTAAGACCGATATGAGAATTTTAAAATGGCGATTCCATTAAAGGCATTTGTCTTTTTGTATAATCGAGTTTATTGCGCTATTTCACCGCCTTATTTTTGAAATATGTTAAACAACCTTTAAAATAACACTAAAATACCGAAACACCGATTTATAATACACCCCGTGATATTAGAAGACACATGTCACTATTGGAATCGTAGTTTTAAAATTTTAGTATCAGTACTGATCAGAGCGTTGTAGACAACTACCGTTATAATGAAAAGGTAGTGCTTACCAACCATGAAAAAACTTAAATGGAACCACTCTGAAAATTTCGGGATTTATTTCGAAAATGTGGGGTGGATTTAAATATTGATATGTTGGAAAATTTCTTAAGTTATTTATTTTTTTAACTTTAAACACTTAAATATCTGCCAAAAAAAAAATATTCTTTTTTTTCAAAACACGCGTAAAATATTTTTGATAAAAGAATACGTCTGCCAAATTTAGAAGAAAACTAAAAACGTGATATAAAATAGGTTTCGGTTTGACATGGAATGACTGATATGCAACATTAGGTTAAGGCCGTGTCTAAAAATGCGGCCGATTAAACAGTTGGGCACGAATCTTAGCAGATATTATATGTTATGTACATATGTGCAATACTCACCTTTATTTATTTAATTTGTAATGCAGAGGTTTTTTTTATCAAAGTAATGTACATATTTTTTAACCGACGAACTGATTACCGTTGAAAATTTATAAGTTTATATGCAAGAATTATATTCATTTAGATACTATAAACTTCATTATTACATTTAAATATTAAAAATAAATGACAATTAAAACAAACATACTAATAAAACAAATCTCTTTTTAAAAGACATGAGAGAAAATATTCATCAATGATTTTTATTAAAACAAAAAAAGAAATAAAAAACACACACACAAAAGGAATTAAAGAACTTCAAAGAAGAACTAAAAACAACAACATTTTTTCAGTTTCCCGTAAAGTGACTAATTATTAACTTTATCTGCCTTTTTTTCAATCAAGATTGTTTGTGCTCTATGCAAAAATTGAGAGATAACAATCATCACATTGAATTGAGAATAAAGAAAACAGAGCAAGCAAAATAATGAACTTGGAAAAAATAAACAACAACAAAATAAATTTTACAATTTATTTCACATATTACTTGCATTTAGCAATTTCTTTTATTTTAGTCTTTATTTCATATATTTTATAAATTATTTTTAATCACTTCTATTTAAACAACAAATATTATTAATTTTTTAATAATTTCTAACCAAATTTAAACACTTTCACTAATATTTATTGCACTTTCGGACGGACAACGCGTTTAAACTTCCGAATTGATTGAGGAGTAACATGCAACTAAATTTTAAGACGATTTCAATGAGTTGAAAAAATAAAGAGAATATATTAAAATTGGGAACAAGAGATGTTCGCCATTGGAAATGCAAATTAACACAACAACAACAAAAGTCAAGTTTTTTTTTAATTGATGCTTACTCCAGAATTACCTAAAAAAAATAAATATTTCCTTGAGAAATAGAATTGTCGTACTCTTTTATTTCAAATAAAAAAAAAACTTGCAAATATTTGGAATATCATTTTTGTTAGAAGCAGGGCTGCCAGATGATTAAGATAAAATATTGGCACTTTTTATTGTAAAAATAAAATCGGCAATTTCGGAAATTTGATTTAAAAAATCGGCATAAGTTTACCTTTTATTAATAAAAGGCATAGAAATAACATTTCATTGTAAAATAGTATATTTCTTGACAAAATAAACTAAATACATATGTCCATTAAAATTAAGATTTTTGCGATCAGTTAATCAAAGGTATAAAATCATATTATACAAATGAAAAATATACATAAAATATTATAATTTTTTCTAATACATTTCAGAATTAAAATTTTTTATACAATCATATTTTGTCTCAGCGTCAAAACGATTGGAATAATACAGTTTTTAGTAGTTTTTGCCCGATAAAGAAAGAATTCCTTCCAATATCTCGTTTCCTAAGAATATCGAAATTTAGTTTTGAATGATTTGACTAAAAACTATTTCTCATACATGTGTCTGAAGGTATCGAATTTCTCAAATAAAAGCATTAGTCATAGTCAAGTTGTGATTTAATTAATGTTTGTGATTTAATTAATGCTTACTACAGAATTTTACCTTAAAAAAAATAAATATTTTTTTTTGAGAAATAGATTTGCCGTAATTTTTTAAGTTAAATAAGAAAAAAAAATGCAAATAATAGAAATATCATTTTTATTAGAAGCAGGGCTGTCATATGATTTTGATGAAAAATTTTTATTATTTGCTAAAAAATAAAATCGGCAAGAAATCAGCATTTTCGCCAAGAAAAGTACTCATTTAAATGATATTTAGTTTACTTTAATTTATAAAAAGCATACAAATAATATTTCAGCGTAAAATATTACAAATTTAACATTACCATTAAAATTAAGATTTTGCGATCAATATATCAAAGGTATAAATTGTATTATACAAAGTAGAAATATACGAGGGTGGGTCAATATGTCCGTGACTTTTTGAATGAAACACAGTTTTTTTTGTTTTGCAAAAAAAAAAAACAATTATTTTTCAACATAATCTCCTTTTAGCTCAATACACTTAGTCCAACGTTTCTCCAACTTTTGTATCCCTTCCAAACAAAATGATTTTGCGAGGTCCATAAAATAGGCATTTGTTTGATCAATAATTTCATCGTTGGAGCTAAATCTCTTTCCACCGAGCCATTTCTTTAGGTTTGGAAATAGGAAATATTCACTAGGGGCTAAATACGGAGAACATGGCGAATAAGGGAGCAATTCGTAGTCTACTTCATGGATTTTTGCCAATGAAACTAAGCTGTCACACGATTCCGTTGTTG
Source organism: Eustalomyia histrio (assembly GCA_949748255.1). NCBI lineage: Eukaryota > Metazoa > Arthropoda > Insecta > Diptera > Anthomyiidae > Eustalomyia > Eustalomyia histrio. Next base: position 28,362,036 of record OX456524.1, on the reverse strand, counting down.
GTCGATTGTGAGCAAACGCGGCAGCCATATTGCGGAGAGCTTTCTTAAATCCAACTGATCGTTCGAAATTTAAACCACTGAGCCATGTGAGATGCCTATGTCTTCCACAATCTATCGCACATTCAATCTCCGATTGGCCAACACCATAACGTGAATTTTTCAATTGTTTTGGGTGTAGAGACCTCAACTGGGCATCCAGAACGTTCGGCATCTTCCGTGCTTGTAAGGCCACAACGAAAGTCAGTAAACCACTTTTTTGCCATTGAAATCGATGGTGCAGGGTTCCCATAGTATTTATCAAGCTTTTCCTTGTTTTGTTTTACGATTTTTTTCACAAAAAATAATGTTTAATGAGCACTCGAAATTCACCTTTTTTCACTTTTTTGTTTATAATATATCCAATAAGGTATTGAATTTTTTAAAAGTTTGCATTTTTGTCCTTTTTGAAGCGTGATATTATTTATTGAAGAAATTGGAAAAACAAAATATATATTTTAAACATTCATTAAATCTCGTATTTCTGAACATCTTATGGCAATAATTACATTAATTTATTTCTTAAATTTCAAAGTTATGTTTCTTTACGGATTTATTAAGGAAATATAGGAATTTTTTAAGAAAGCTAAAATTATTTTTTATTATTCATTACTATAATAAAATATTTCAAATTACGGTTTGCCACTTATTTTATGGCTTCTGTGGAGTTCTCTCAATGGATTTAATGTTTTTATTCGAGCGACACATGTTTTGACGCTGATGTATTGTATTTATAAAAAGTTTAATATTTTTTATATATATTTACTTTGCATAACATGATTTTATACCTTTTATTGATCGCAAGAACCTTCATTTTAGGGGCATTGTTTAATGAATTTTGGCAAAAAATATATACTATTTAACAATGAAATATTATTTCTATGCCTTTTATTAATAAAATGAAAAACTAAACATCATTTTATTGAGTATTTTTGATTGTGCCGAGTTTTAAAATCAATAAAAAGTGTCAATTTTTCATCAAAATCATGTGGCAGCCCTGCTTCTAACATAAATATATACAGATTTTTCTTAATTGACTTTTAAGAGAACGACAAATCTATCAGTGATGCAATATATGGAACAATTGGGCCATTAGTGGCACTTTTGAATGTTTGATGGCCCTGTGGTACTTTCTAATCTATATTGGCCCTTTCAGCTCAAAGTTTAACGTTTAGTAAATGTATTTTTCTCCTTATTTCGTACAATATTTTTATTTACAACATTGTTTTTTTGTCAAAGAAAAACTCTTTATTTTTATTTGCAAATCTGTCTTTTTTTAAATAAAAATTCTTTTAAGTAAATGAAGTAAATACAAAAAGAAACAAAGTAGACTATAAAATAACGATAACGGTAAAAAATTCTTGATAAATAAAATTTTGTAAATGGTATTTGCAAATTTAAGTGAAACAAAAAGGGGACAAGTTTTTAAACAGGTAAATTTAAATATATACTTTTATATATCAAAGTAATTATAAATATTATTATATTTTTAGCAGGGTTGGCAGGCAATACCGCTCAAATACCCTTATCGATTCAATAACCTTTAACTGACTATAAATACCCCTAACATATCGTTACCGAAATAACTAAAATATCGTTACCTTTAAAATAACGTTACCGAAATAATAGAAAATAGCGTCACCCTTACCGATAACCGCATTCCTTGCGATTACCATCCATGATTTTTAGAGACAATTCATGTTCCGATCAATGTGATCCGACGCTATCTTTAAAAAGAAAATCCAATAGAATGCAACAGATTGGATTAAATCTTACCCATTGCTTACAGCTTTAAATAAAAAAAAAAACTGATAAATATGTTCGAAAAAAATTTTAGCGCTATCAAAAGTAGTTTGGCCCTTTTTAATTGTTAATTTGGCCCAACATAAAAAAACTCAAAATGCATCACTGAAATCTATTTCTCAAAGAAATATTTAAATTTTTAAGGTAATTTTGGAGTAAATATTAATTAAATAAAAAAAACTAGACTTTGATTTTTGTTCTTGTTTCGTTATTTTGCATTTCCAAAGGCGAGAATCTCTTATTCCCAATTTTAATATATTCTCTTCAGTTTTTCAACTCATTGAAATCGTCTTAAAATTTAGTTGCATGTTACCCCTCAATCAATTCGGAAGTTTAAACGCGTTGTTCGTCCGAAAGTGCAATAAATATTAGTGAAAGTGTTTAAATTTGGTTATAAATTATTAACCAACTAATAATATTTGTTGTTTAAATAAAAGTGATTCAATATAATTAATAAAATATATGAAAAAGGCTAAATAAAAGAAATTGATAAATGCAAGTAATAAATGAAATAAATTGTAAAATTCATTTTGTTGTTGTTTATTTTTTCAAGTTTCATTATTTTGCTTGCTCTTTTTTCTTTATTCTCAATTAATATAAAAAATGTGATGATTGTTATCTCTCAATTTTTGCATAGAGCACAAATAATCTTGATTGAAAAAAGGCAGATAAAGTTAATAATTAGTAAAGTAATTGAGTTGCGGGAAAAATGTTGTTGTTTTAAGTTCTTGTTTGAAGTTCTTTAATTCCTTTTGTGTGTTTTTTTTGTTTTAATAAAAATCATTGATGAATATTTTATCTCATGGGGAATATTTCTGTCTTTTAAAAAGAGATTTGTTATAAGATAAAAACCTCTTTATGTTTGTTTTAATTGTCATTTATTATTAATATTTAAAAGTAATAATGACGTTTATAGTATCTAAATGAATATAATTCTTGCATATAAATTTATAAATTATAAACGGTAATAGGTTCGTCGGTTAAAAAATATGTACATTACTTTAATAAAAAAAATCTCTGCATTACAAATTAAATAAATAAAGGTGAGTATTGCACATATGTACATAACATATAATATCTGCTAAGATTGGTGCCCAACTGTTTAATCGGCCGCATTTTTAGCCACGGCCTTAACCTAATGTTGCATATGAATCATTCCATGTCAAACCAAAATCTTTGTTATATCACGATTTCAGTTTTCTTCAAAATTTGGCAGACGTATTCTCTTATCAAAAATATTTTACGCGTGTTTTTGAAAAAAAAAAGAATATGTTTTTAACAGAGCGTTTAAAATAAAATTAAAATAAATAACTTAAGAAATTTTCCGACATGTCAATATTTAAATCCACCCCACATTTTTGAAATAAATCCCGAAATTTTCAGAGTGGTTCCATTTAATTTTTTTTCATGGTTGATAAGCACTACCTTTTCATTATAACGGCAGTTGTCTACCACGCTCTGATCAATACTGATACGAAAATTTTATAACTACGATTCCAATAGTGTCTTCTAATATCACGGGGTGTATTTCATTATAATACCGTTATAAATCGGTGTTTCGGTAGTTTAGTGTTATTTTAAAGGTTGTTTAAGATATTTAAAAAATAAGCCGGTGAAATAGCGCAATAAACTCGATTATACAAAAAGACAAATACCTTTAATAAAGTGGCTGTGGTAGCCAACTACCGTTATTATGAAAAGGTATTGAATGCCAAACATGTTATTTAGATTGTAGTTCCTAAAAAATTTTATATAAAATATTCAAATAACAATATGTTGCACTCCGAAAAAAATAGAAAACGATTGATTCTAAATAACGTTGATAATTCAGATGGTGCAACTGATTTTGCACTTTAGGATTTACTTTTCTGGCAAAATTTGTTTAAAGTTGAGCACATTTTCCACAGTTTTTAGCTTAAACATTTGCCTTAGTAACCGAATTAATTTATTTTTTCTTATACAATAACCAGAAATAATCGCGCTTTTTTTCGTTTTCTACTATTTGAGCTAATTTGTTCGCTTTCTCTATTTTTTATTTATAAAATTTTAATATGTTATGTTACTAAAGAGGATTATGTGAAAAAGAAAATATTCATGCTATGTCCTCTAAAAATTTAATGTAACTTTCGAGCCGTATCGGAAATTAATTAAATTTGCTGTTTCCACTTAACAAAGAGAAACGAGTATTTAAAACATTAACTTATTTGGAAAAACAATTGAAATAAAAATGGCGCCAGACAATTTCTACCAAAATTTTCCTTGAAATTAAGAAAAAAAATTTACTTAAAATTTGTTCAAAATTTCTAAATTATACCAAATTTTTCCTATTAAGAACTAAATTTTTATTAGAAAACAAAAAAAAATCATATTATTAGTTCATATAACATCTTAAGTTTTACAGCTGGCAAGGAAATGTTTCCTTGGTTTTAAGAAAAATTTTCTTTTATTTAAGTTTATTTTTACTAAAAACTAGGAACTAACACCCTAAAAATAAGAAAATATTTTCTAAGATCAAGTTAAATAGAACTTCTTTTAAGTAAAAATTATCTTTAAATTTGATAAAAACTTTCTATTAATATGAAACTGTTTCTAGGGTAAAGGTGATATATTTTACCATACCATTGAAAGTGCTTTACACTTGATAGTATTTTTCCACATTCGGAGGACTTCCGCAATGTGAACACTGCTTTTAACAAGATTTTTGCTATATATTTCTGTCTTTGAATTAATTTGAATTATACTTAATTTATATATTTAAAATATATATTGTTACGATTTTACCCTTTATAAAATCGTTGATTTATTTACCTTTTAAATAAATCGAGTTCTTTCTATATTGGAAATAATAAACACCGTTTAAAATTATTTATAGCTCTATTTATTTATAACTGTCACTAAAAATTAAAGAAATACACTTTAATAGCACACTTTATTTACACGACGTAGATAGACTAAACGTTAGCCACACTTTAGTTCTTCACACTTTGCGTTTGCAGTATTTATATGAGTAGCCAGGTATTCTAGTTATTTCTAGTTTATTACGACACTAGATTTTTCCAGCTGTCAAAATTAGTGTAAAGAAATTTCTATTACTAGAAATTTCTCGTAACAATATTAAATTTCATTAGCAAAAAAGTAAACAAATTAAAAAAATGTACTGCAAGATATCCTGAAACGTAATAAATTGTGACAAAGTCAGATTCTTTTCGTAGTTAATTAATGGATCTCCTTGAAAGAACTACATAAAGAGACGCCCTAAATGACACACGGCATCTATGGCTTAGAAACACTAGGGGTCCTTTGTCTACTTAAATTGACTAATTTAAGGAAATCGTTGCAAAAATACAAAATATCACAGTTACATTTAGACTTTTTTTTATTATAAACAGAAAAAACAAATAGTTTTATTGCCTTCGATATGTATTAAAATTAATTTAAGCATTTTCCAAGAAAAAAAAAACATCCTATATCTAAGGTTATTATTTCTGATAAATTAGAAAACTTTTACATAAAACAAAAATAATATTTTATTAAAATCTTAAAAATTTATCTGAACTAAGTGCATGAAAATTGTTCCTAGAAATACTTCATCTCTTTCTCAAATCAAGTACATTTTTATTATTCATAGAAAAAAATGGATTACATTTTGTTTTTAATTGCCTGAAATGATTGTTAGAAAACAATTCTTAAAAATTAGAAAGTGGTAGACTAAAAACCTGAATTTAGAAATGGCTTTCTAAAATTTAGTAAATTTTACTACTCGCGAACAAAAAATAAACACACATTAAGTTCAAGTACTTTCTCGATTAAAGTTAGACACATTTTTTAAACTAAATTATGTCCTAATTTTATTTTTTTGAACTAAACTTAATTTTATTATATTTGTTAATGCATGGCAGCCCTAACAGGGTATGTTCATGCAGTTTTGTTTTTTTCGCTCTTCTGCTTTGTCATGCGATCGACAAGCAATTGGTTACTTTTTCTTACAACTTTCATTCGTGTGTGAACTATTAGAAAAAGAAGTTGAACATATAAGAAAAGTGTGAAAAAAAGAATAATTTTGCGTGTTGAAAAAAAAAAATAAGTTTGCTAAACAATAACTTTAATTTTAAATTACAACAAAGTTTGTTAAAAGTTTGAAAAAAAAATCAGAATTTTATATAAAATTTCTTAAATTATATTAAAACAAATATATCCTAAAAAATCTCCGTAACATTGAACGTGTAAAAATAAACTTGTGTTCAACATTTACCAACATTATAAAAAAAATCCAATTATTTAGAGCCTTTTTCTTAAAAATTATAAAAATTTATTATATTTTCAAATAAAAATAAAAAATAAATTAATACAAAAAAAAACTTCAGAGTTATTGATTTAGTGATTTTTAAGCAGCTTAATTGAAAAATAAAGTTTTTAATTAAAGACAACATAACTGTGAAACTGAAAGTGTCTTGGAAAGCGTTACATTAAAACACAAAAACAAACAATAAAACGTGTTTTTTGGCCTCTTGTACAAGGCGTGTAACCAAACACCAGCTTTTTCCTTGTGCATATATATGCAAGAAAGTGTCGTTTCTTACCATATGAGATTGTAACCTAAGGCAATACCCAAAGTTTCGATAAGGAAAACCAAACAACTGAAAGTTTAAAGTGAACGTGAAGTTTAGTTTGCCATCCCCAACAGCAGCCGCTACCACCAACCACTGGGAGAACGAGGAACAACTGCCAATAAGAAGAAGAAGGAAAAACCAGGTATTAGACAGAATTCAGCAGAACCAGTAAGTACCCCCTTTAATATATTTTAACCCCCGTGTATCCGTACATTTTGGTCCTTCGAACTGGATCCGGGTCCTCCAAAACCCGGTAAACCCCATAAACCGACATATTTGTCAATAATCTTTTTCAACCCCCATGCGATTCAATATGTATTGCCCTTTAATACATATTGCCCCCCTTCTCCTCTAGAAGACAATAACTTCCATAAAAATGAAGAAAATATAATTTACCCCCCCGCGCAACTTAACACGCGTCATATTTTAATTTATCATATGATAAATTAACGGTACCCCGAAAAAACAAAGTAACATGAAATAACTGTTGACAAAATTCGTAGTACAGTCAGCACAAAAAAAACAAAGGGGTATACCTAATCAACAAACTTAGCAACTATCGGTCTAGTTGCAAATTTTTGTACACTATTTTGTACAACTGTACCAAATATTAAGGCATAAGGAAATAAAACCGAAACAACTTGCCTAATCATTAGGCTTAGTAACGGTCGGTGTTGTTGCAAATTTTTGTACATCTTAAACTGTACAAGAATACTAGAAAGGAAAAGCTAAGGAAGAACAGCAAAAAGAAGAAAACAACTGCAAGCATCATAACATACGTTTGCCCCCGCAGTACTTTTTCCGTTATACACGGTAGCTTGTAAACAAACAAGAGACAACAGAGGGGTCATAAGTACATTGCATTGCTGTTTGATATTCAAGGGCAATAGAAGTCAGCAACTTATGTGTTTGTTTTTTACTTGACAACGGGATCGTTCCTTTTTGTTGCTGTTTTCCATTTTTTGCTTCATCCATCAATCAAACGCATATACCACAACTTATTGGTTTGATGTTCGATGAGACAACAAGTATAAGAAAACAAACAAGTACATGTATGTACTAGTTTTTTGTTTCTTAATACAAATCATAACTAGGTCACTGGCACAATAACAAGTTGTATATAAGAAGTTATATGTACAGTGGCTACGTATGACGTTGGATAAGTCATCGGATTAACATTACTGTCATATGCTAATTTTTTTGGTCAACAATTATTAAATAATGAATACTTTCTAGGAATGTCACACCATTAAGAAAAATACCCTTACGCACGTTACCCATTGGTTCCAAATGGCTTTAAATCATATAGCCACATAATAAAATAATTATTGAAATTTCCTTAAATAAAATTTTTTTCCAAATAAAATAGAATTTTTAAATTTTCCTCAACAAAATATTCCGGGTCGCTTTTACGAAGCACACTTAAAATTTTTTATTTTTTTATTTTAACTTCCTTAAATAAAATAAAATTTTCCTAAATAAAATAATACGGGTCGCTTTTACGAAGCACCATTGAAAATTTCTCTAATTTTCTTAAATAAAAATTATACTGGTCGCTTTTACGAAGCACCATTGAAAACTTCTTTAAATTTTCATCAACTAAAATAATACCGGTTGCTTTTACAAAGCACCATTGAAAATTTCTTAAATTTTCTTAAATAAAATAATACTGGTCGCTTTAACGAAGCACCATTGGAAATTTTTTAAATTTTTACGTGAATAAAAGTAAGAAATTTTTAAATTTATTAACCCAAAATAATACTGGTCGCTTTTACGAAGCACCATTGAAAATTTCTTAAATTTTCTCACATAAAATTTTCCTCAATAAAAATATAAAATTGCATAAATTCTCTTACAAAATAACCTGGGTCGCTTTTACAAAGCACCATTAAAAATTTCGTTGAAATTTTCTCACATAAACAATATTGGTCGCTTTTTCAAAGCACTTTTTAGAATTTTATTAAATTTTCTTAAATAGACTGGTCGCTTTTACGAAGCGCCATTCATAATTTCTTCAAATCTTCATAAATTATAAACAAGTCACCTGCAAGATGACCTTGCTAAAGAACTTAATTCGTTTTTCGGATCGTGTGGTCGAATTCAAAAGCTACTTTGATGACCTGATGGTAGAGTCGCACACGCGACACACCCTGGAGGCTCATGAAAAACAAATAGAGCGGCTCTGGTCGAGCTTCGAGAATTCTTATGAAGCTGCGTTGGATAAATATGAAACTATCCAAGAGGACATCGATCTAGAAGCCCTAAAGGGACGTTTTTACTCCACCTTTGGAGCTCATACAAGTGTGATCGCAAAAATTCACGAATTTCGTGAAGCGCTTCAGGCCAAGGCCAAAGTAGCTTCCTCCTCAACTGACCACTCAGGTGACCTAACCCATTATATATCTTTACCGCCATGTGACACCGAAGTATTTCACGGCGACTATAAATCGTGGCCAACTTTTCGTGACATGTTCACAGCCCTCTACCGCAACAACAAGCGCCTGTCACCCGTGGAAAAAATGTGCCATCTGGTAAAGAAAACGCAAGGTGAAGCCCGCGAACTTTTAAAAACGTGCCCTATGACCAACGATGGTTTCAACATGGCCTGGCAGAATTTAGTGCACCGCTACGAAAATAAACGAATTTTAGTAAACGCGCAACTAAAGACGCTCTTCAACCTAAAACCTATATCAAAGGAAACCGGTTCTGATCTCAGACGTTTACAGCGCACGATTAACGACTGTATAACAAACCTTCGTTTAATGCAAATTGACACCGCAAACTGGGATGTAATATTCGTCTACATCTGTTCAACGTGTTTACCTGAGATCACACTCAGCTTATGGGAACAATCTTTACCGAATACAGCTAATTTGCCTATATGGAAAGCGCTGGATGAATTTTTATCATCCCGGTTCCAGACTTTAGAGTCAGTTGCGGATATCCGATCCACCTTTTTAAGCTCACATGCCCCAAAACCTTCCCAATCGGACAGATCTAATAGATCTAGAACATTGCAGGGGACAAAGGTCAAAAGCTACCAAACTCAGGTTTCTAATGACAAAATGGGCAAGTGCGCTCTGTGTTCTCAGTTTCATCCGCTAAGATTTTGTTCCATTTTCCTATCTATGGCCGTTGAAGAACGCTATGCCACAGTGAAAAAACAAAACAAATGCACTAACTGCCTGGGAACTTCTCATGGTGCTAAAACATGCCAAAGCAAATTTCTTTGTAAAATATGCAAAGGGAACCATCACTCGTTGCTTCACCGCGCCGATCGAGAAAAAACGCCCGTTACTGCTAGTACCGCTGGCAAGGGCTCTGTTCATCTCACCAATAACCCCCTTCGTGATTTAGAAGTAACCCCCTCTCCATCGTCACAAGCAGCAAATCGAACGCTGCAATCTTTCTCAACTCATCTTGAACCCACCCCAAAATCTGTCATACTCGGTACCGCGCTAGTCGACGTGTACAATAGTGATCTAAAGTGTACTGTTCGTGCCTTAATCGACTCGGCATCCGAGGCAACGTTCATTTCGAGAAAACTTCAGATGCGTCTCGGTCTTTACACTCGGTCTTCATCAGCCCGAGTGCACGGGTTAAGTGACTCGGTGACCGCCACCTCAACTCAAAGCTGTCACATCAGAATCGGGTCCCCCGTCGACAAATCGTTTGAACTTTTTTCAAATGCCTTAGTCATCAAGGGTCTTACAGGTCACCTGCCTCACTATCCCTCGTCAGCATTAAAAAATGACAGTTTTTCTAATCTACAATTGGCTGATACTTATCGCCGTAACTGTTCTGAAATTGATTTACTGCTCGGTGGTGATGTGTACCCAAAAATTATTCAGGACGGTCTACAGTGGGACACACATCAATCTTTGTTAGCCCAAAAGACAGTTTTTGGATGGATTATTACTGGCAAAATACCAACAAGCCCGTGTGGGAGGGCAGTCTTTTCATTTTTTAACACCATCGAATTAAATGATCAACTTCAGCGCTTCTGGGAACTCGAGGACCTCCCGAAAAGGAAGCTATCCTCCCCGGAGGACACATACTGCGAAAATTTGTACACAGCCACTACGTTCCGCAATAAGGAAGGTCGATACGTCGTTTCACTCCCTTTTAAAAAAGATTACCCCGAAATATTAAATATAGGCCACTCTAGAAAAATCGCTCTCTCGCAGTTTCTACGAAACGAAATGAGATTAATAAAAAACCCACAACTTAAAACTGAATATGACCAAGTCATAACAGAGTACCTTACTCTGGGCCAAATGAAAAAGGTAACCCCCGTGGATGGTGACAGCGGCACATACTACTTGCCCCACCATGCTGTTATAAAACCCGACAGCACCACAACTAAATTGCGCGTGGTCTTCAATGCCTCTAGCCCCTCATCCAATGGCACAAGCCTCAATGATCTTCTCCACCCCGGTCCAGTCCTGCAAGCGGACTTGATGATTCTCATTTTGAGATGGAGATTTTTCCGCTACGTTTTTAACGCGGATATCGAAAAAATGTATCGCCAAATCTTGGTGCACCCCACGCAAACCCCTTTTCAACGAATTTTGCACCGGAATTCTCCGAATGAACTAACTCAGGACTTTGAGTTAAACACAGTCACCTTCGGTGTCAACTGTGCCCCCTATCTAGCTATCAGGACGTTGTTAGAACTTGCCAAAGAAAATGAAACCGCGTACCCTCAGGTCTCAGAAATTTTGCGAAACTACATGTATGTCGATGATGTCCTATCAGGAGCCCATACAATATCGTCGGCGGTGAAATCTCGCGATGAACTTATAGCAGTTCTGGAGACAGCGGGTTTCCCGTTACGAAAATGGACATCAAATAACGAAATGTTGCTGCAAGGTCTGCCGTCAACACACTTGCGCGGCGAAGAATTCCTTCAACTGTCTGAGTCCAGTATTACGAAAACTCTCGGACTAAGGTGGAATGCTGGTAATGACCATTTTATATTTAAACTTCAATCCAAGCCCAATCGTGAGTTAACCACAAAGAGATGTGTTCTATCCGAAATCGCAAAGTTGTTCGATCCAGCTGGTTGGTTATCTCCCAAGATTATAGTGGCAAAAATCATTATGCAGCAAATATGGAAAGATGGCACTGATTGGGACGAAGATTTGCACCCTTCTACGATGAACAAGTGGCGCGAATTTCTCGATGACTACATAAACATTGAGGAAGTGAGAATTCCCCGTTTCATTGATTACGACCCTTCCTACAAAATCGAATTACACGGTTTCTGCGACGCATCGGAAAAGGCGTACGCAGCCGCCATCTATCTTCGCTCTGAGAACCAAGGATTTGTCGCTAGCCACCTTTTGGCAGCAAAATCGAAAGTTGCCCCCATTAAATTTGTTTCCCTGCCTCGCAAGGAACTTTGTGGAGCAGAATTGCTTGCAAAAATGATAGATTCTATTCAAGCGCAGCTCAATCTCAAGAACTATAAACTTTTCCTGTGGACAGATTCCACCATTGTGTTGGCTTGGTTGAAAAAACCAGCTCATAAGTGGAAAACGTTCGTACAAAATCGAATTTCATCTATTGTCGAAAAGGTCGGAATAGACGCGTGGTCTCATGTCGAATCCAAAAGTAACCCCGCCGACTTAGCATCTCGCGGCATTACAATATCTGATTTGTCATCCAGTGAACTGTGGTGGCATGGGCCAGCTTGGCTAAGACGTCCCCATTCAGACTGGCCGTCACGTGGAAAGGAGTTTGACACGGAAGAAGAAATAAGACCAGTCCGTGCACTTACAACTTTAATACAGCAGGACGATATCCTTGAAAAATTTTCGGACCTGCCTCGCGCGTTAAGAGTCATATGCTACATTTTCCGTTTTTACAAACGAACGAGAGCCAAGGTGAAAGCGGAAGAGATCCAGCGAGAAGAGCTGTCTGCCAAAGAGATAATTTTCGCCCGAAATCGCTTAATAATCGCCTGTCAAAAATCACACTTTTTCAAAGAATACTTACAGTTATCTGAGAAAAGACAACTATCCCGGAAAAGCTCGCTTCTAACACTTAACCCCTTCCTTGATTCCAAAGGAATAATGCGAATAAATGGTCGTCTAGCGGATTCCCCTACTTTGAGTTATGATGAACGTTACCCCATTTTACTGCCTTACCATGCGCGCTTTACAAGATTATTTCTCATATATTTACATAAATACTCCCTACATGGTCAGAACGCCCTCTTATACCGCTTGACAAGACTACGTTATTATGTCCCTAAACTTAAAACGATTATAAAAACCCTTTTATCTCAATGCATAACCTGCGTGAGACATAAACGCCAATTCAGTTAACAAATCATGGCGGCATTACCCCCCGAGCGTGCCAGTTTATCACGCCCTTTTTTCCACACCGGCGTCGATTTTGCGGGACCCTTTGACATAAAATCCTATGCGGGTCGTGGCTGCAAGGTTACCAAAGGGTACGTGCTAGTCTTCGTATGTTTTTCAACGAAGGCGATTCATCTCGAAGCCACAGGCGATATTTCCACCCAAGCCTTTCTAGCCGCCTTCGCTCGTTTCTTCTCGCGCCGAGGGACCCCCAACGATATATATTCGGATAACGGCACCGCGTTTGTCGGCGCCGCTAACATCCTACATGAGGATAAACAACATTTCTTGTCCACGATTAAAAAGGGTCTACTCTCTCAGGATTGTTTTACTCCCGTCGAATGGCATTTTATTCCCCCTGGGGCACCCCATATGGGCGGCCTTTGGGAGGCAGGCGTCAAAAGTTTCAAATCCCATTTTAAGAAACTATGCCATAGTCAAAGCTTCACTTATGAAGAATTCAGCACCATGTTGGCACGAATTGAAGCGTGTTTAAACTCCAGACCCCTAAGTCCTATGAGTGAGGACCCAACCAACTTATGCGCTCTGACGCCGGGTCACTTTCTCGTAGGGACCCCCCTTTTATCCCCCCCAGAGCCTGATTTATCAAGCCATTCCCTCAGCTATGTCAACCGTTGGCAAAAGCTAAAAGTACTTCACCATCACTTGGCCCGTAGATGGAAAGAAGAATATCTGGCCGAACTTCACAAGCGAAATAAATGGAAATACCCCCATCGAAATTTCGTTATCGGCGATCTTGTTGTCGTTAAACAGGACAACTTACCCCCCAATCAATGGCGTCTCGGTCGCATTAATAAAATCTTTCACGGCCCTGACAATAGAGTTAGAGTTGCCGAAATCCGAACCGCTAATGGCAACGTCACCCGGCCCATAGTAAAACTGATTTTACTACCGCTCCCTCTGGCAGCATGACAATTAATTATTTACTCTTATTTCTTCCTCGTTGCAGTAATTATGCGCCATCATAGCCGAGATAAAAGTTCTCCCATTGAGGAAAGGAAGAGGCAAGGAAAACCTCAGCCGAAAAACCCGGATTGCCGCCTATGCCGCAAAGGTCATTCGCTACGAAAGTGCGTCAAATTCCAACAAATGACCGTCTTCACCAGGCAAGACGTCGTAAAGCGCCACAATTATTGCCGCAACTGCCTCGCGCATTCACACAGCCTGCAAAACTGCCGCAGCCGTGAGCGCTGTCACGACTGCAATGGTCAGCATCATACTCTCCTTCATCCACCTGTCATCCCCAGGGTAACTGAGAGTTTGCGCCGAGCAGACGACACCACCGTGATCCCCACAGTGATAATCAGGCTACAACTTAGCAAAGAGTGGATCCAGGTACGAGGCCTTTTGGACCCGTGCGCTTCAACCAGCGCCATAGCCGCTTTTGTGGTCGAACGGTATCACTTGCCGTTCGAGCGTTTTAATACTGATAAATGGTGTCAATTCACGTTTCGGACCCGTTTTGAGGAAGAACAAGGCTCTTTTACGGTGAAAGCCAGAATACCAAACGATTTGCCAAAGAAGCCATCGCCTAAGCATCTCGATCGTAGCGTCAAAGACGCTTACCGGAACCTAAGATTGGCTGATCCAGATTTTTATGAGAGTAACACCATCAACTTTATATTGGGAGCTGATATCTACCCACGACTCATCCGAAGCGGTCTTCAACTGGCATCCATTGGCTCTCCACTAGCACAGGATACTGCCCTAGGCTGGGTCATAATAGGCAAATTCGGAATTTAGCCAACAAATATTTATATCACTAACCTAAATTTATAAACTTTACGCATTTATTTTATTTTATTGAATGAATCACACCAAACCTTAACTTATACTTATGTATATTATTAATAACACTATTGAATTGTTAACCCTATGAATTATTTTACCTAGTTGGTTAAGTATATTGGAACCCAATTGCTTGTCCTTCGTAGGGAAGTTTGAACTAGAGAACCTACCCTCGTTTGTTATCCTGGGTGATAACAAGGGGGGGCGGGATGTTAATGCATGGCAGCCCTAACAGGGTATGTTCATGCAGTTTTGTTTTTTTCCCTCTTCTGCTTTGTCATGCGATCGACAAGCAATTGGTTATACACTTTTTCTTACAACTTTCATTCGTGTGTGAACTATTAGAAAAAGAAGTTGAACATATAAGAAAAGTGTGAAAAAAAGAATAATTTTGCGTGTTGAAAAAAAAATAAGTTTGCTAAACAATAACTTTAATTTTAAATTACAACAAAGTTTGTTAAAAGTTTGAAAAAAAAAATCAGAATTTTATATAAAATTTCTTAAATTATATTAAAACAAATATATCCTAAAAAATCTCCGTAACATTGAACGTGTAAAAATAAACTTGTGTTCAACATTTACCAACATTATAAAAAAAATACAATTATTTAGAGCCTTTTTCTTAAAAATTATAAAAATTGATTATATTTTCAAATAAAAATAAAAAATAAATTAATACAAAAAAAAACTTCAGAGTTATTGATTTAGTGATTTTTAAGCAGCTTAATTGAAAAATAAAGTTTTTAATTAAAGACAACATAACTGTGAAACTGAAAGTGTCTTGGAAAGCGTTACATTAAAACACAAAAACAAACAATAAAACGTGTTTTTTGGCCTCTTGTACAAGGCGTGTAACCAAACACCAGCTTTTTCCTTGTGCATATATATGCAAGAAAGTGTCGTTTCTTACCATATGAGATTGTAACCTAAGGCAATACCCAAAGTTTCGATAAGGAAAACCAAACAACTGAAAGTTTAAAGTGAACGTGAAGTTTAGTTTGTCATCCCCAACAGCAGCCGCTACCACCAACCACTGGGAGAACGAGGAACAACCGCCAATAAGAAGAAGAAGGAAAAACCAGGTATTAGACAGAATTCAGCAGAACCAGTAAGTACCCCCTTTAATATATTTTAACCCCCGTGTATCCGTACAATATTTTAGTAAGCAAATTTCTTAAAACTAAGATGTTTTCTCTTAGAAGTAATACATTTTTATTTAATTGACTTGTTTTTTTCTTAGAATCAACAAATATTACTTAGGAAAGATATAAACTATTTCTTAGTATATAAACTATTTCGTTTTTACCCAAACATAGGGATTTCTTTTACATAATTTTAAGAATTTTTTTTTTAGTTTTAATAAAATTTTACTTAAATTGAGGAACATTTTTAAACTATTTTAAAGGAAATTTTGGATTAATTTTTAGTTTATTAGTTTTTTTTTTGATTGCAGTGCTGCCAAATTGATGAGTTTCTATTTTTGTTAAAAAAAATATACATAATGTCGATTTGACGATTTTTGGTCGAAAATACCAAACTTTATAAAAAAATAATCTGTTCTTTGAAATTCTTAGAGAATTCCTCTATTTCATTAATAAACCTTGGATGCTGATTACAGAAAAAACCTTTGAAAATTGTAAAATTTGTTAATGATATTTTTGGCATAAGGTTTTCAGAAATGCGAGATTCAAATAAAAAAAGTCGTAAAATCGAAAAACCAAAATTTTGCGCGCGAATTTTTCAAGATATAAATATTTGAATCAATAAAATTAAATGGAACATTGTGTTCAATTATTTCCATTTAAACTATAAAATTTTAAATCTGCTCGGTAATATTTCTGTATAAAACTCTGTATATGGGAACACATAATCAAAAATATTAGTTTTTTATAAAGGTTTTTGCCCTCTGTCAAGTTCTCTCAATGGATTAAATACTTTTATTAAAGTGCAACATTCAAATAAATGTGTAAAATGCATTTGTTTGTGAAATTATTTATAACTAAATTTAGATATGTTTTGGGAAACAAGGTATTGGAAGGAATTTCGTATTCCAAGAAGTTTTGCCAACAACCACGAAAAACTTAATTGTTTTAATGCTGATACTAAACAGGATTTTATAATAATTGTTAGTTCTGAAATGTTTTTATTAAAATTATTATATTTTATATATGTATATTTTTACTTTGCATAATATGATTTTATACCTTTGTTTAATTTCTCGCCAAAATCTTAATTTTAATGGAAATGTTAAATTTATTTTGTCAAACACCTGATATTTTTATGGTTTTTATAAATTTAAAGTAAAATAAAATAATAAAATGAGTACTTTTAATTATGCCAATGTTTTTTAAATCAAATTTCCGAAATTGGCGATTTTTTTAAAATAAAAAGTGCCAATTTCCATCTAAATCATCTGGCAGCCTGCTTCTAACATAAATGATATTCTAAATATTTGCAAGTTATTTTTTTTTTGATTTTATTTAAAAGAGTACGACAAATCTATTTCTCAAAGAAATATTAATTTTTTTTAAGGTAATTCTGGAGTAAGCATTAATTAAATAAAAAAACTTGACTTTTGTTGTTGTTGCGTTATTTTGCATTTTCAACGGCCAAAATCTCTTATTCAATATTTTAATATATTCTCTTTATTTTTTTTAACTCATTGAAATCGTCTTAAAATTTAGTTGCATGTTACTCCTCAATCAAATCGGAAGTTTACACGCGTTGTCCGTCCGAAAGTACTTTAATTTGAAAGTAAAAGTGTTTGAATTTGATTAGAAAAATTATTAACAAATTAATAATATGTGTGGAATTTAATAAAGTGGCTTAAAATTATTAATAAAGTATGAGAAAAAAAGGCTAAATTTAAAGAAATTGATAAGAATATAAGCAATATGTAAAATAAATTGTGAAATTCATTTTGTTGTTGTTTATTTTTAAAGTTCATCATTTTGCTTGCTCTGTTTTCTTTAATCTCAATAAAAATGAAAAAAATTGGTAAATTTTATCTCTTTATTTTTGCATTGAGAGAAAATATTCGTGAGTGGAAAACGGCAGACAAAGTTAATAATTAGTAAAGTAATTAAATTGCGGGAAACTGAAAAAATTGTTGTTGTTTATAGTTCTTGTTTTAATTTTTACATTTATTTTTGTGTGTTTTTTTTTTTTAATAAAAATCATTGACGAATATTTTCTCTCAATGGGAATATTTCTGCCCTTAAGAGCGATTTGATATTAGTTAAACAAAAATATTTAAGCAATTTGTCCTCTTTGTGTTTATTTTAATTATCATTTATTACTGATATTTTAAAATAAAAATGTAAATTCAAATATCTAAATGAATATAAGTGTTGCTTATACATATATTTACAAACGGTAATCGGTTCGTCGGTTTAAAATATATTACTTGGGTGAAAACAAAAGCTTTGCATTACAAATTAAATAAATAAAGGTGAGTATTAAAAAATGATAACATCAATTATTTACTGTAATTAGTGTCAAACTTATTTATCGGCCGCATCTTTAGCCACGGCCTTAACCTAATGTTACATATAACTCATTCCAAGTCAAACCAAAAAATTTTTTTTTACCACGACTTCAGTTCTCTCCCAAATTTGGCAGGCGTATTCTTTTTTCAAAAATATTTTACGTGTGTTTTTGAAAAAAAAACTATTATTTTTAGCACATATTTTTGTGTTAAAAATTAATAAGAAAAATTGAGAAATTTTCAGACCAGTCGATATTTAAATTCGTACACTCAGAAAAAAAAGTTAGTAAGAAAATTTGTAAACGGTTTTCAATACCACTCTACTATTCTTGTACTGATTTTTAGTAAAAAATTATTATTTAGCAAATCTTTTTGCTATTTACATTTTACAAATTACAGAATTTTTACAGAATATTTACAAATTTTTGTTGCTCATTTCAGAAATCATTTTACAAATTTTTGAAAACCGATTTGCTAAAATAAGCAAAAAATATTACTAATTTTAAAAAAGTGGTTATTGAAGGAAATGTTATTTCTAATTAAAACTTACACCTACAAACTTAAATTTCCTTAAAATGTTACATATATTAAAAAAGGGATCGGAAGTGAAGATACCGACTGATGTCTAAAAAGAGGACATTCACTTAAAATAGCACTAAAAAGGTTTTTTAGTTCTAAAAATCTGCCCTAAAAACAATTAAAATTTAACCTTAAAAGTAAAAAAAAAAAATTTGACCAAGATATTTTTCAAAACAGAAATTACCAAATTTAAACAGAATGATTAATTCGTTTTTTTAAGAATATAATCAAAATTTTTGAAAATTCTGCTCAAATTAGCAGAATTTCCCGTTATAACAGCAAAATTTTCAGTTGCCATTACAGACTTTATTGGTGAGTGTATGTTATTGTAAAAAAGCTAGTCAACCGATTTTAGTGGTTTGAAGGTGCTGTACGTTGCCTTTTCCAAATGCCTCTTTATTTGTGTCTTATAATTTTGATTATTTTTTTTTTTGAATGTTTTGTTTTTAACTTTCTTTTGTGGGTTTTTATCCTCCACGCTACTTAAAAATACCAAGATTTTTTTTTTAATTTTTTTATATTGTAGTTTTTTAAAAAAATCGAAATAAAAAAATATAAATGACACTATGTGGCAGTCAATGTCTTCGTTTAGTTTTCTTTTAAAATTTTAAAAGATTTCAGCACATTTTCCGCAGCTTTTAGCATACAAAACTTTTAAAAGTTTGAGGCAATATCTTTAGTAAAAATTTGTTTCAAAATAACCACAAAAATTACGTTTTTCTATATTTTGCTAATTTAGCTAATTTGACCGCTATCTTTTTTTATTTGTATAAAGAGATTGTGTTTATATTAAAATTGTTGCCAAACCCTCTGGGATTCCAAAGCAGTTTGTCTGAAATGGGTTTAAAAATTCAAAAAACTAGAACGCGTTGCTTTCCCACTCTAAAAATTTTGGGGTTTAATTGATTTTAAGTTCGATTTTGGATCATATTCTGTCTAAATTATTTGGATCATATTCTGTCTAAATTATTTAAACGTAAAAAAATATGATAAATTTCTGAAAATTCAAAAAAAAAAAATCGATTAGCCAGCAGAAAATATTATAAGTATTTTCAGTTTTCGCTGCTAAACCATCCTCAGTTTCCATGCTCCCATTGGGTAAATGATTGATGATAGTCTACTTATATTAAGTGTTTAAAACAAATTAGAAAACCCGAAACAACACACAATTATGCTAACATCAAGAAAATTTAACAATTCTATATTTATCCTTGTAGTATTACAGTTTTTGCTTTGAATTAAGAATTAATCTTTAAGTATATATTTAATAAATTATAAATGTTTAAAGAAAATAAAGTAAATTTATCTTTTAAATCAATCACGAGTTAAGGATAGTTTTAAATGTTCAAATTTAGAAAATATAAAATTTAAAACATTTGTATGATGTGTTTAAAGACATTGTCATTCAAGAAGTATGATTTTGATATTTTTTTTTTTTCTAAATACATATTTTGGTCAATGATTTCATAAAAGTCATAGCAAGTTTTATGAATATGAAATGTGTTGAAAATTACCATTTTTAGAAACATTTGAGAAGAAACCTATAATATTCACTCAAAAAAAGAAAAGACAAGTACTAAAAATTAATCCAAAATTTCCTATAAAATAGTTTAAAAATTTTCCTTAATTTAAGTAAAATTTTATTAAAACTTAAAAAATTGTTCTTAAAATTAATAAAAATTCCTGTGTTTGAGTAATAAACGAAATAGTTTATGTACTCAAAAATAGTTCATATCTTTCCTAAGTAATATTTCTTGATTTTAGGAAAACAAAAAACAGTTATAGTAAATAAAAATTTATAAATTTTTTAGAAAAACATCCTAGTTTTAAGAAATTTTCATACAACTAAATTTAGTTAAAAACAAGTAAAAAAGGGCTAAATTCGGCTGTGCCGAATCTTTGAATAGCCTCCACCATAGGGGCTGAAGATGATATACGTATATACTAAATTTTGCATAAACTGTAATATGAATATGTTTTGTCAATTTATGTAACGAACTTTTGTTATTTAGTTTTAGCAATGTTATTTACAGAGGTCTGTTAGCGACTTTAACATTGTTGATTTTTACGTTAACTTAGTTATCAGAGTAACACACATATAAGCTCTAAGAATGTTAATCGAACAATAAGAAGACTTAATAACATTTTTACTTACTTAACAGAAAAAAAAATAGATAATAGGTACAAATTTGTATGGAAAATTTAGAGGTACCTTCACATTTTCACTCATAACTTTTGAACCGCTTAACCGATTTTGCTCATTTTAAATACCAAACTGCTCGGGAGGATGTTCAATAATCTGGGTAAAAATAGGCACCCCCGCTTGCGTCTTCGCGTCGTGATCGCCATTTCAACAGACAGACAGACGGACAGACAGACAGACAGACAGACGGACATCGCTAAATCGACTTAAAATTGCATAAGGATCACGAATATATATACTTTATGGGGTCTTAAACCTATATTTCGACATGTTACAAACGGAATGACAAACTGATATATACCGTCACCATATATGGTGGAGGGTATAAAAAAAATTAGAACATAATTTACTACCATTTAGTTCAAAATATGTGTCTAACTTAAAATGAGAAAGTACTTCAACTTAATGTGTGTTCATTTTTTGTTCGCGAGTAGTAAAATTAACTAAATTTTAGAAAGCCATTTCTAAATTCAGGTTTTAAGTCTACCACTTTCTAATTTTTAAGAATTGTTTACTAAAAATTAGTTCAGACAATTAAAAACAAAATGTAATCAATTTTTTCCTATGAATAATCAAAATGTACTTGATTTGAGAAACAGATGAAGTATTTCTAGGAACAATTTTCATGCAATTTAGTTCAGATAAATTTTAATAAAATATTATTATTTTTTTCAAGTAAAAGTTTTCTAATTTATCACAAATAATAACCTTAGGTATAGGATATTTTTTTTTGTTGGAAAATGTTTTAAATTATTTTCAATATTTATCGAAGGCAATAAAACTATTTTTTTTTGTTAATAATAAAAAAAGTCAAAATGTAACTGTGATATTTTGCATTTTTGCAACAATTTCCTTAAATTAGTTAATTTAAGAAGACAAAGGACCCCCAGTGCCCCTTAGCTATAGATGCCGTGTGTGACTTAGGGCGTTCCTTTTTGTAGTTATCTAAAGGAGAACCATTAATTAAGTACGAAAAGGATCTGACTGATACAATTTATTACGTTTCAGAATACATTACATTTTTTTTAACTTGTTTGCCAATCAGCAAGATTTTGTTTACATTTTTGCTGAGTTTGGCATAATTCATTTTAATTTAAAGACAAAAATGTATAGCAAAAATCTTTTTAAAAGCAGTGTTCTCACAAAGCGGAAGTCCTCCGAAAGTGAGAAAATACTTACACAATGAGTATTAAGTACTTTCAAATTTATGGTAAAATATATCACCTTTACCCTAGAAACAGTTTCATATTTATTAGAACATTCTTATCAAATTTAAGGATAATTTTCGCATAAACGAAGTACTATTTAACTTGATGTTAGAAAATATTTTCTTATCTTTATGGAGCTAAGTCCTAGTTTTTAGTAAAAAAAAAATTATCCAATGAACTTAAATAAAAAATAAAATTTTTCTTAGAACCAAGGAAACATTTCCTAACTAACAGTAAAAATTAATATTATATATGAACAAATTAGGAGGAAAATTTTTCTCTAATTTAGAAATTTGGACCAATTTATTTTTAAGTAAAATTTTTTTCAAGGAAAAATTTATTAAATATTGGTAAAAAGTGTCTGTTAATTTTTTTTTGCATGTATGCAAAAAAAAAATTGTATTTTTTTCGGATTATAACCGAAAAAAGTTTATTTGAGTGAGATCTTATTTACTTAAATTTTATATGAGTGTTTCCTTTCGTTGTTGTTATTTCCTTTTTCTCAATATACTGATTACTTAATAAATTCACTCCTTCTCTCACTGTCTTAAATTTACAAATTTTCTCACTCTTTTTCAATGTTTATAGATATTCTCTATATTTCATTAAGTCAAATAAAGCTCATTTGTATTGCTTACCATTGCATTCATTCTTTATTCCGCTTTCCTGTTATCAAATTATTTTAAGAAACAATAGGTCTGTACGAGGTAATTTTGGGTAAAGTCTGGTAAAATGAGAGTAAGCAAAAAATTCTCTCACAAAACCATAAAAATGCCCAAAATACTGCAAACGCACAAAACCATATTTCATACCCAAAAATAAACGTCAAATTTATTCATATTAAAAAACAGATTAATTAATATATATATCTGAAATGGCAAATATCTATTTACATTTTCAAATGTATTTTTCATTATTAAGAAGAAAAAGTTGTTTATAGTAAACTTTTATTTAACTTTAATTTTTTTTCAAAAATGCAAAACGGTTAATTTATTAGCCGTAATTGGTAAAAAGAGAAACACAATTTCTCTCTCATGAACGCTCTCATTTACCCAATTTTTGTTACAAGAAACGCTTTCTGGTAAGATTGGGTTCCCGCGGGCACCCGCGGTAACGTACGTCGAACACACCTAATATCAGAGCGATAAAGATTTTTATTTTTAGTATATTTAATATGGTAAATTTGAGAAATAAGAGTAGTCTGAAACTGGAATTAAAATAATAAAGATTACTTTTTTTATTTAATATAAAAACTTAAGCAAGTTTTTAGTTATCAAAAATAAACAAAGTAATTATGAATTTGAGCCACAGCCATGGATTTTCGATAAAATTCTTCCTTAAAATCATGCACTATAAAAAATAAAACAAAAAAAATTAACCCATAATTTTATTTTCAAATTCTTAGATAAAAATCACAATTCGTAACTGTGTACCGATTACATAATTTGGATAGTAATATATTGGTTGGGGGATAAACTGTAATTTTGATTTGATGTATTCTCGAAACTAAATTTTCCATTAAGATTGATGTCTGCTTATGGAAGAGTCCCTTATTGGGAAGAGTCCCTTATTGGGACTCTTCCAATATCGACAAAAATTGTTCCACTGTGCACTGGCCCAAGAACAAGACAGTATATATCTTTAAAACCGTTTGAGCTTAAACAAATTTATTTGCAGAATTTTCTTAATGGAGTCAAAGTAATACGTGGGCACATCAATAAGTCCGTGACTTTTTGAATGAAACACAGTTTTTTTTTGCAAAAAAAAAATTATTTTTTAACATAATCTCCTTAAATCTCCTCAATGCAACGTTTCTTCAATTTTTGTATCCCTTCCGAAAAATATGATTTTTCGACGTCCATAAAATAGGCATTTGTTTCATCAATAATTTTTATCGTTGGAGCTAAATCTCTTTCCACCGAGCCATTTCTTTAGGTTTGGAAATAGGAAATAGTCACTAAGGGCTAAATTCGGAGAATATGGCGGATGAGGTTACAATTCGTAGCCCAATTCATGGAATTTTGCCATTGAGACTATACACGTGTACACCCGTGCATTATGGTCAATTGAGAGCAAGCACGGCGCCCATCTTGCAGACAGCTTTCTTAAATGCCACTGATCGTTTAAAATCGAAACCACACTGCCATATGAAATGCCTATGGCATCATCAATCTCACGCACTTTTACTCTTCGATCGGCCAACACCATATCGTGGATTTTTTTAGCGTCATTTTGTACTTGTGCGACCACAACGAAAGTTAGTAAATCACTTTTTTGCCATTGAAATCGATGGTACAGAGTCCCCATAATTATCAAGTTTCTCCTTGGTTTGATTGCCGGTTTTTTTTTCGCAAAAAATTATATTTAATGAGCACTCGATATTAATTTTTTTCCATTTAAAAAAAATCCACGAGGTTGTATGTTTTGAACAGCTGTTAAACGCAAAATAAATGACGAAACTTGCTCCAAATTTGACAGTAGTCTATTGACAGGTAGTAATTGATGGGAGCAGTGTTGCATTTCATATAACTATGAGGGAAGTTCGAAAAGTCACGCACAAATTGATGTGCCCTCGTATAAGCAACATTTTTCCACTAAATTTTCTATGAAAACCTTTCATTAAGAATTGATTTATTTTTGTAATTGTATGAAAATTCTTAATAAAGTTGTTTGCCCAGTATAAGATGTTTTTCAAAACAGATTTTGTTAAAAACAAGAACTAAACTGCGCTACTGTATATTTACACTTTTTTTGTTGCCTTAAAAAATTACTGCTGCTTTTATTTTTCATTTCTTTAATTTTCCACAATAGTTTAGTTCATTCTTGTATATTTTTGTTAAAACTAAAATGCAATTACCGTAAATAATTACAGTTTCTGTATACAGACATTTTTTATATAAAAAAAACTACATTTGGTTAAAAAAAAAATTACGTTTCTACAACTAGATCTCTTCTACAAAAAAAAAAAAATAATCAAAAAAGGTTCTTTGTTACTATGACTTTCAAAGGCCAAAGTTATAACAATTGTTTTTCCTTGAATTTATTTCATTTAGTTGAGTTTTGTTTATATACCCTACACTGCTAATAGTACCCTGAATATTGGAAAATATTGGACTGAGGTAAAAAACATTTAATATTAAAAAAAAAATTGCTGAAATAGATAAAATATAAAAAATACATAAATTTAAATGTGTCGATTAAATAGGGCTGAGCTGTTAAAAATGTATGGTTCATAAATAAACTGTATTTGGGTGACTTTTTGGTGACACAGTCAACAAAGCGTCCCCACTTTTTACATTCCCCTTTTTTGGTGACATTGTCAACAAAGTTTCTACTACATTCCTTTCTTTGCAACTGCAAAGTTATGTTTCTTTTTTATTTTTTTTTATTTTTTCATTCTGTTGAAAATACATGTGCAAAATTAGTTTTTAATGAAAATATAAAGAAAAGTAAATTTCAAAGATAAATATACCTATAATTTGAATAAAATATATAATGAGAAAAAGCAATTACAAAAGACTTGTGAAAAAACAATCAATTTCTAATTTATACAAATTTGTGTTAATAAAATATCTAATTTTCCGAAATAAATGCAACTGTTTTTAACATATTTTCCTTTCTAGTGTTGAAATCTAGTAAAAAGTTCCAAAAGTTTAGACTAGAATTAATAAAATGTACTGGTGAATCTCTGGTTCCAAAGTCTACACTTAGTCAATAATTGTGTAGATGCGCAATGACAAGCACATGTTAAATGTCTACAGCAGAGACCGTTGTCTGGGGCATAATTAGTCAGTAGTACTGGTGACAAAGTCAATAGTGAATCAGTACAGTTTGACTATTGACATTTTCTTGAGGGAAGTCAAAGTTATTAAGTGTTGCTATACCGACATAACAAATGGCACTCCCTGTTCTTGGTGGTAGGGCGTTATAAAGTCGCCATGCCCAACTTGAATATTTGCACTAGCAGTCTTTATAAGATAGAAAACACAACAAAAATATTGTTACAAGAAATTTCTATCACTAGAAATTTCTTTACACAAATTTTGACAACTGGAAGATTCTAGTGTCGTAATAAACTGGAAATAACTAGAATACCTGATTACTCATATAAATACTGGTTCTCAGTGACGCAGTAGTTCAGTTTATAAGTAAAACGCAAAGTGTGAAGAACTAAAGTGTGGCTAACGTTTAGTTTATCTAAACCGTGTAAATAAAGTTTGCTATTAAAGTGTATTTCTGTTATTTTTAGTGACGGTTATAAATAAATAGAGCTATAAATAATTTCAAACGGTGTTTATTATTTGCAATATAGAAAGAACTCGATTTATTTAAAAGGTAAATAAATCAACGATTTTATAAAGGGTAAAATCGTAACAATTGGTGTCAGAAGTGGGATTGCAAAATAATAAGCAGTCATGAAATTGGAGGAGCTTAAAGTGGAACAACTCAAGAAGGAGTTGAGTAAGTTGGAGCTACCCACAGCAGGTAATAAAACGGAATTGCAAAAGCGGCTGATAGAGGAATTTGAGCGGCGTAACATTGACATTGCGAATTACGAATTCGATGAAAAGGAAGCAATGGAGGTTAGTACGCGTAAAACAGAAGGTAACTTGGAGTTAAGTACAATGTTGGCTGCTATGATGCAAAAGATGGAAGACAACAACGCGAAATTATTAGAAACTTCTAGAGCATACAACCAGAAACTCTTAGAAACGGCTAGAGCAGACAACGAAAAACTGTTAACTAAGATGGAAACGAAACTGTTAACTAAGGTAGAAACTTCGAGAGCAGACAACGAGAAACTGTTGGCTAAGATGAAAACGGAACTGCTAGAAACATCGAGAGCAGACAACGAGAAATTGTTAGTTAAGGTGGAAGAAAAGCTTCAGGAAACTTCTAAAGCTACTAATGAAAAAATTTCTGTGGTTGAAAAACGAGTTTCTGACTTGGAGAATGACGTCGAGAAAAAATTGCAAGATCTGGAAAGTAAAATAAATAATTCTCAATGTCAAGAAGGCCCAGTACGAATTATTCAGGAAAGTTCTGGTAGAGCAAAGGCCCCTACTTTTGACGGCAGCGTACCATTTAATGTTTTTAAGTTCCAGTTCGAGACAGTTGCCGCCAGAAATATGTGGAACATTGAAGAAAAAGCTATAGAGTTGATTCTGGCCTTAAAAGGAAACGCTGCAGAAATTCTAGAAAGTGTGCCAATCACCTGCAGAAATAATTATGACGACATAATGGTGGCACTGCAACGAAAGTATGGTGGCGAACACAAAAAAGAAATATACAGAATGGAACTAAGAGGTAGGCTGCAGAAACCAAACGAATCGTTACAGGACTTTGCAACAGAAATTGAACGGTTGGTGCAGTTGACTTATCCGGGCGAAAATCATCCATTCTTAGATCAGTTCAAAATTGAAGCATTTGTGAATAGAATTCGGGATTCTGATGTGAGACATGCGGTATGTGCTACGCAGAAATCGACTTTCGCTGAAACTGTCTCATTCGCGCTGGCCCAAGAGACTGCGAAGGTGATTTCGAAGCCGCAAACATTTAAGGTGCGTAACCTTGAAGTGACTGCTGAAAGAGACCAAGATATAAGCACAAAGCTAACAGAAGTATTAACAGAAGTGCTCACGGAGTTAAAAGATGCATTTAAGCAGGCATTAGGGGAGAAACAAGTCAAGGCCAAGGATAAATGCTACAACTGCGGTAGAGTGGGACATTTCCAGCGAAATTGCAAAGCACCAAGGAAGAGCCTCCGGGCCGATCAGCAATCACCTAAAGAGTCACCGTTAAACTAAAAAGAGCTAGCACTACGGGGCATGAGCTAGCTCCCACAACCGATGGCCCCACAATCTCCATATCAGTAATACAGCAGGAGAAAAGTAATCTTACTGCTTATGGGTACATCAACGGGCGAAAGCACATTTTTACGATAGACACAGGAGCATCACAGTCAATCATCAGTCCCGATTTAGTGAAAAAGGCAGTTGAACCACTATACGGGGTAAGTCTGCGCACAGCTACTGGGGAGCCTGCCTATGTCTATGGTAAAATAAATGTAAAACTAACGATTGCCAACATAAGCGTCAATCACGTATTTATTGTTGCCGATATTGTAGACGAAGTAATAATTGGTGCAGATTTCATGATTGGTCACGACATTAATCTGCATATGGAGCAAAAAGTTATGATTTGGCGTAATGTTGAAATACCCCTTGATGTTGGATATGAGCAAGCGGATCGAGTAAGAAAGCTAGTAACCATCAGTCATCAAAAAATATCGGCACGGTCAGAAACTTTATTATGGGTGCGCATGGAGGGAGATTGTGAGCACAGCAGCTTGTGGGTGGTAGAACCAACAGAAATAAAAAGTGACCTGGTAACAGCGAAAGCCCTCGTGAAAACCAGCAAAGACAAAAGAGTTCCTGTAAGAGTACTGAACCTATCAAATTGTGAAAAAGTTGTCAGAGCGAACTCAGAAATAGCCAAATGTACCGCGCCAGAAGCAATAATCAGTTGGGAAAAGAACTTGGAACCATCCAGTGCGTCCGTTAAAGATCGAGAAATGCTGGAAGAATATGTGGAAAAATGGGTAAAAGAACTGGCGCCGCCTGATAGAAATAAAGCCAAACAGCTAATCAGGAAATACGGCTCTGTCTTCGCCATGAAAACCCAAAGTCAAGGAAGAACGGCAATTGTAAAACACCGAATAAATACTGGTGAAGCGAGGCCAATAAAGCAGGCGCCCAGAAGTATTCCTCTAGCAAAACGAAATGAAGTAAAGGAGTTAGTCAACGAAATGGAGCGTAGTGGAGTAATCGAACCATCTTCTAGCCCATGGAGCTCGCCTATAGTTTTAGTTAAGAAAAAAGATGGCAGCACCCGATTCTGTGTTGATTACAGAAAACTAAACGATATCACCAAAAAGGACAGCTATCCACTACCGAGAATTGACGACACTTTAGACACGCTAGCAGGAACCAAATGGTTCTCCACATTGGACTTGCAAAGTGGTTATTGGCAAGTAGAAATTTGTGAGCAAGACAAGGAGAAAACAGCCTTTAGCACAGGTGACGGATTATGGCAGTTTAATGTGATGCCCTTTGGACTCTGCAATGCTCCAGCAACATTCGAGCGGTTAATGGAAAATGTGCTGAAAGGACTCCACTGGAAAACTTGCCTAGTGTACCTTGATGACATAATTGTCATGGGAAAAACTTTCGACGAACACCTGAAGAACTTAGCAGAAGTTGTAAGGCGAATATCTGCGGCTGGCCTCAAGCTTAGCGCAAAGAAATGTACACTGTTCCAGAAGGAAGTCAAGTATTTAGGGCACCGCGTAACTGCAGAGGGTATATCAACCGATGAAGATAAGATTCGGGCTGTAAAAGATTGGCCTCGCCCGAAAAATCTGCACGAGTTGCGCAGCTTTCTAGAAACGAGCTACATGAGTTTGTGCGCAATCGAATTAAAATAGTCAGCGATAAGATGAAGGCGAGGTACGATCGAGCAGCAAATTCTGAAGGATTTAATGAGGGCGAGTTGGTTCTGCTGTTTAACCCGCATAAATAATAAACTGGAAATAACTAGAATACCTGATTACTCATATAAATACTGGTTCTCAGTGACGCAGTAGTTCAGTTTATAAGTAAAACGCAAAGTGTGAAGAACTAAAGTGTGGCTAACGTTTAGTTTATCTAAACCGTGTAAATAAAGTTTGCTATTAAAGTGTATTTCTGTTATTTTTAGTGACGGTTATAAATAAATAGAGCTATAAATAATTTCAAACGGTGTTTATTATTTGCAATATAGAAAGAACTCGATTTATTTAAAAGGTAAATAAATCAACGATTTTATAAAGGGTAAAATCGTAACAATATCTTTATTGTTATTTCGTTAATTTTTCTGTTGTTTTATTTTCATCTTACTGCACATTTACTACAATTGTTTGTTGAGATTTTTAGCAAAGCAATTTATTGCTGTGTAAAAAAATGTAAATAAAACAAGCGAATGAAATTAAAAGAAATTTTTTTAACAATTTCTAGAAAGAGTAGAACGCTAAAAAATTGTTAATGTAAACATTTTTCGTTTATTGCTTTATTTAGTAAAAATAGTATCTAAGCAAAATATTATAATTTCAAGGAATAATTAAATTGCAACTTTTCATCAAATATTGTGTGTTTTTAAATCAGATCAAAGAGAAGAAAGAAAGCTATAAGAAATGCGAAAAAAAATTAAACCTAGAAGCAGTCTGATTAAATCCTTTTATTTGATTTATTATTTTACAATAATCTATTTATATAAAATTGAAAAATAATTTTAATTCTAATATTATGCTAATGAACTGTAAATGTGCATTCAAAAGAAATAGAATACTTGAAAACTTAATTTTCTGTTTATTATGAATTTCAAAATGATAAATGATGATAGAATCTTTGAGAGAAATTTAGAATTTATAAAAACTTGTTTTACCCTGATTTTGTTATACCCCCCACCATATATGGTCAGGGTATATATCAGTTTGTCATTCCGTTTGTAATGTGTCGAAATATAGGTTTAAGACCCCATTAAGTATATATATTCGTGATCCTTATGCAATTTTAAGCCGATTTAGCGATGTCCGTCTGTCTGTCCGTCTGTCTGTCTGTCTGTTGAAATGGCGATCACGACGCGAAGACGCAAGTGGGGGTGCCAATTTTTACCCAGATTATTGAACATCCTCCCGAGCAGTTTGGTATTTAAAATGAGCGAAATCGGTTTAGCAGTTCAAAAGTTATGAGTGAAAATGTGAAGGTACCTCTAAATACAAATTGTAAAAATTTGTACAATTTTTCTATATCTATATTTTTTTTCTGTTAAGTAAGTAAAAATGTTATTAAGTCTTCTTCTTGTTCGATTACATTTATTGTCTTACATACTATGAGAACAATAACATTCTTAAAGCTATATGTGTGTTACTCTAATAACTATGTTAACGTAAAAAGCAACAATGTCAAAGTCGCTAACAGAGCAGACCTCTGTAAATAACATTACTAAAACTAAATAAATAACATTACTAAAACTAAATAACAAAAGTTCTGTTACATAAATTGACAAAATATATGCTGGGCTCATATAGAATGAGGTAAGGTCCAGAGAAGCTGGATTGTCGTTAATACGTCCATTGATGGTGTTTTTCTCGTTTTCGTATATTTGGCTGACAAGCAAATTATCGTGTAGCTCAAGTTTCTCAACAAATCTGGCTTGCAACGACATGGCGTACCTACAGAAGGGTAGAACATCGGCATTTTTATAGAAGTAACTATTTAAAAATCGTTTTATGAAATTTTCATAATTTTTCCCGATGCATTTTCTTCTCCAATTCTTTGGCTACTATAGGAGATATAGTAAACCTGATTGGGTTTTTCTGTTAAGCTTTGTTGGTTTTTCGTTTCATTCCATAAAATGTATTTTTTGTTTTTGTAACCAAAGACATTTATATCTAAAGAAAGAGCAAAATACATAATTGCTTTGGTGCCGCTACTTTTGAATAGATGGCACGCCATGTCGATATAGCCTTGGATTAGGCTTTCAATTAATTTATTTACCAAAAATATTAAATTAACTACAAACGTCAAATTCTAATGCATTAAGATGTTACTGGTAGACTTATTACATAATTTTAAAGTCAAATTTTCAAATGTTTGACGTAATAAAATAGTATTTTTTTTGTTCCATTTGTATTTTTGAGAATTGAGGGATTGGCAAATGTATATTTATGTTAATGTTTTCTTTCAAAAAAAAATACACATGAATAAAGTGCAATATTGTGCTCTGAAGCATCTAAATGAATATTGATTTAAAAAATTAAGGTATAATATGCACATAAAACATATATTTTTCATAGTTTTTGGCAAATATTCACTTATGTTACGAAGAAAATAGAAAATCAATAATACTCTACTGCATATTGTAGCACAATATGGCTAATGGAGACTAGCTCTGCAGCAAAATATGCCTAATGGAGAGAATGCACCTTCTGATGGGCCATCTATTGACAAATAGTTACAACTCATGTTCTTTCCTTAAAAAAATAATTTCTTTGCTATATTCTCTCCATTAGACAAACACACTTCAATTTTTTAAAGAAAGAATATTCGTTGCAACTATTTATCAATGCGTGGCGCATCAGAAAGTACATTCTCTCCATTAGGCATATTCAGCTGCAGAGCTAGTCCCCACTAGCCGGAACAAAATTGAGTATTTGACAAAAACTATGCTTTGAAATGTTTTTTTTTTTTTTTTTGTGCAGTCCATGGTTAAAAAAACTAGTGAAAGTGTAAAGGTGCCTCTAAGTTGCCCATATAAATTTAGTACAATTTCATAGTAGCTACTGGTACATAACATATTTTCTCATATTTTTTTCACCAGTCGCTTAGCAGTAAATATTTTGTATTTACCTCAAACATTTTTTCACCACAAAAATTTTTTTCCAAACAAAAAATTTTTTCACCTCAAAAATTTTTTTTCACCTCTAAATTTTTTTTTCCAAAAAAGTTCTTTTCACATATAAAAAAATTTTCCACCTCAAAAAATTTTTTTACCTACATAATTTTACTTCAAAAGTTTTCTTATATTATTTGTATCAAAAACAGTAGAGAACATCTTTTTAGAATATTGGTGGAGGGTATTCAAAGATTCGGCACAGCCGAATTTAGCCCTTTTTACTTGTTTTTAAATATTTTCACTTTCTTAAATAAAAAAAAAGTAAAAAAAAAACTAAAAACATGTTTTAATCTAAAATAACTTAAGTACTTAATTTCATATAAATTATTACAAAATTAACTTTTCAAATACAATATGTTCAATAAAAAAAAAAGTTCCAAAACACCATTAAACTATTATTAGCTGCTGCACATACTTACATACATATTACAAAATTTTTTGCAATCCAAATCAAAACAAAGTTTTCATTTTTTTTTAATTTCTTAATTTACCAAAAGGATTTCTATGAAATTACAATTGTTTTCAGTTTTACAAAACAGCCAGAAAAAAAAATATTTATTCTACTTTTTGTTCTACATATTTCCATTTGCCTTAATGACTTAATAACCTCTATTTTATAGCCACTTCACTTTGCTTAACCATTTTGCAAAGCTGACTCTGTCTGATACTTATTTACACCTCAAAACTTAATTACCTGTACCGTTGTGTAATTGCATAAGTTATAACCTGAAAGTTGAGTGGGAAAATAGGATTGTAGTTTTTGTTTTAAATTGGAAGATTTACTTTTTTTTTCAACCATTTTTTATTATTTTTTTTGCCCTTTAGCACTTTTATGTGTTGCATGGTAGTTACTACCACATTTTTTTATGACTGTTAATTGCTTTAAAATAGTTTGACAATAAAAATTTACGAGTTTTTAAAAATCTCTAGTCGATTTTTAATATTTTTCCTTTTGGCAGTTAAACGGCGAAAATAGAAAAAATAAAAAAATAATAATAAAAAGAAAATTGCTAATTTTGTTTAGAGTATTAAAACTGTATTACACCATTTCTTCTTTTATACCTTTTCCTTTCACAGATAGTATATTTAATTAGTTTTTAGCCAATCAAATGTTGATTAAATTTATTAAATTCTTCTCAAACATATTAACTAAAAATATGTTAGCATTTTAATACAATAAGGGTCATTAAGTATCACCCTATTGTAAAGTGCTGCCATTTTTATAAATGACAACGTATGACAGTTCCATTTTGGCATTTCTGAAGTAGACATCTGCAAAATTTTTAGGGAAGAACAATGAATTCCTACACGCCTAAGCCGTAAGATTTTGGAATTCAATGACGAGTGTGCAAATGAAAAAAATTACGCACATAAGGCGAAAGATAATTACACACAAAATTTGTTAATTTTTATTGAAAATTGATAGACAATTTTTGGCAATTATATGTAATTTTATCGCTTTTGATATACCATTGAAAAATAAAACAAACAAATAATTTTTTTAATAAAAAATATTGTAATAATATACAAAGAATACCACATCCAAAAGTTAAGAAAAAGGGAAAAGAAACTATAAAATCAATCCTATTATATCATCTTTAAAAATAAAATTCGTTTAGTATTTGTGTGCGGTGGAAGCAACCATTTATTTAGTGAATATAAAGGGGTTTTCAATAAGAGCGCCACAAAAGTTTTTTTAAATAACACAAAAACGGTTTTGGATATCAATGAAATTCTTTATTCCTGTAAAAGTACGTTCGATGCCATTATGTATGGAACTCGATTTCTTTTGCATGGCCACAACGGGCACGCTTGCAGAAGTCCAGACGCTAAACCCAATTTTCGACGGTTTTCAAGCATATATCGGCCGATACTGCTGTAATTTCTCGTTCGATATTCGTACGAAGTTCATCAATCGTCGCTGGCTTGTTGGCATAGACCATAGACTTGACGTAGCCCTACAGGAAATAGTCTAACGGCGTCAATTCCCAAGACCGAGGCGGCCAATCGACTGGACCCTTTCGTGAGATAACACGTTCTCCAAACTTGGTTTCCAATAAATTGATTGTGGCATTCGCTGTGTGTCTTGTGGCGCCGTCCTGTTGGAACCACATGTTCCCAAGTCCGTATCATCCGATTAGGGCCAAAAATATTCGGTTATCATTGAACGGTAGCGATTCCCATTCACAGTAACGTGCCGGTCTTGATCATCACGGAAGAAGTGCCGCCCAATAACGCCGCCGGCCCATGAACCGCACCAAACCTAATTTTTTTCGGGATGCAATGATGACTCATGGAGTACGTGTGGATTGCTGTATGACAAATAACGCATATTTTGTTTATTGACGAAGCCATTCAGCCAGAAATGAGCCTCATCGATGAAAATCCGAATCATTTTCAAGTTGTTGCTCAGCCCAATTCACGAACATACGACGCTTCTGGTGGTCAAGCGGTTTCAGTTCTTGCGTCAATTTGATCTTGTAAGGATATAGGCCAAGATCTTTTCGCAAAATTCGACACAACGACGTCACAGAGATGCCCAACGCTTGAGAACGACGTGTGAGAGACACATTTGTCTCTCGACACTACGGGCACTTCTTTGTCTCACTGGCACGGGAATATTTTGTACTGTGCCTGTGGATTCAAATGTTTCCACTAGACGCTCAATTGTTGATCTGCAAGGACGATTATGACGACCATAAATTGGACGTAGCGTATCATGAAATGGCAAACCTTACTGAAGAGAAATGACAATAGAGCGGCAAGAAATATGGCGTCGTTTGCTGTCCCTGTCGCTCTACTTTTGTAGGGTCCCTGTTGAAAACCCCTGTGTTAGAAATTTAGTACAATCTATCAAATTTGGTAACTATCAAATATATCATTTAATTAGGGTTTCACTAAAAGCAACCGAATTGTGGATTGTATTGATAATAGACGTCACTAATGATTAGTATTGATAAACATATTTTATACTAACATTTTTTATCCCAACAAATTGTTTAAATTCAAAATTAGCCATAGATATTCATAAGTCTTTGTGGTGTAGTGAGTAGAGAGGTAGCTCAGTACTCAGAATTTCCGAGTTCAAATTCCGGAAAAGGCAAACATATAAAAAATTATTCTTTTATTTAAAATAATACATTCAAAAGCTTAAATGGCAAATATTTCAAAGAAAATTAAAATTAGTTGTGGTGCAGTAAGCAAGAGTGTGAACTATGAATCTGATTGCCCCATGTTCGATACCGGAAAAATCTAAAATTAAAATTTTTTTTGTAAAATAAAATTTTTTGTTACCAAAAAAAGTCTGTAATAGCAACTAAAAATGTAGCTGTTATTACGATAAATGTGTGCTAAAATCAGCAAAAGAATTACTTATATTTAGTACAAAATTTTAAATTTATTTTTTTTATCGAGCATCAAATATTTTTTATTTTATTTATTTTTTTTCAAAAAATATTTAATAAAAAAACTAGCGGATCCCGGCGTGATTCGTTCGCTACGCATGAATATTAACATTGAATCAAATTCATTGGTTCATTGGTTTCTTATCCGCGAGTTCGATGAAAAAGATACTTAAAATGATCACTCATTGACAGCTGTCAATGTGTATGCGTGTATGGGCTAAAAGGTGTATTTACTGTGTGTATGATGTCAGCACACACTATACGTACCGCACACGCTCATGGGCGCCCACGTATTTGTTGTTGGTTTTTTATATGGACAAAATCGCATGTTGACATGAAAAGTCATAACTCACGCACGCGTCGACCGATTTTGTGCAAACTTTAGATAAACTATCTACACGACCATACGAACAAAACCTAAAAACTTAATCGAATTCAGTTTGACCGTTCGTGATTTGTGAGGTCACAATACGCTTGCAACAATTTTTTATATAAATAGATTAAAAAAAAATCAAAGGCTTAAAAAATAGTTAAAACATCAACGAATTAATCATTTCCTTTTAATTTGGTAATTTCTGTTTTGAAAAATATTTTAGTCAATATTTTTTTACTTTTTCGGTCAAATTTTAATTGTTTTTAGGGCTAATTTTTAAAACTAAAAAACTTTTTAGTGCTATCTTAAGTGGATGTCCTATTTTTAGACATGAGTCGGTATCTTCACTTCCGATCCCTTTTTTTAATTTATGTAACATTTTAAAGCAATTTAAGTTTTTAGGTGTAAGTTTTAATTAGAAATAACATTTCCTTCAATATTAAAATTAGTAATTTTTTTGCTAATTTTAGCAAATCGGTTTTTAAAAATTTGTAAAATGTTTTCTGAAATTAGCAACAAAAATTTGTAAATTTTCTGTAAAATCTCTGTAATTTGTAAAATGTAAATAGCACAAAGATTTGTTAAATAATAATTTTTTTTACTAAAAATCAGATAAAAAATAATAAAGTCGGATTGAAAAACGTCCCCCCCCCCTTATTCTCCAGATCTGGCCCCCATTGATTACACTGTACAACAGTTTCAAACTTTTTCCAAAATTACGGGGCGCTGACTAATACTGTTTGTAGTTAATAAAAAAAGATTTCAGTTCAGTTAAAAATAACGGAACATTAATTTATTCTTCCAAAAAAATATTTATTTTAACTTTCTTTTTATACATTTTTTCAAAATGATTTACTGCCATTTACCGATTTTTGCCGAATAATTTATTTTTTTTTTTCATTTCTTTGAAATTTAATAAAAATTTACCCACAAAACGGATTTTTGTGGTTTATTTATTTCCGTTACAGTTATTTCAAATTTAAATTTTATTTATATTTCAAATTTTTTATACACTTCACCATAGGTGGAAGGGTATATATAAGTTTGTCATTCCGTTTGTAATTTCTACAATATTGATCTTAGACCCTATAAAGTATATATATTCTGGGTCCTTATGAAGAGCGAAGTTGATTTAACGATGTCCGTCTGTCCGTCTGTCCGTCTGTGTGTTGAAATGGGTTTTCCGAAGAACCCAGACATGATGAGGACTTGATTCTTTTTTATTTCTGTTACATGTGATCCATTTCTGTTTGCTATTAAAAATCAGACAGATCGGTTAATAAATGGCTGAGATATTAGCAAAAAACCAGGACTACCTCTAATTTTTCCAGTAAAATCCCTTTGTTTAATATGTATGTAGAATTTTGAGCATAACAACACATCCATGTGTTAAAATTCTTTTCTTTCATCTCCACCTTTTATACACAAACAACACACATACAAAGATTTGTCATTTAAATAAAAACCAAACAAATCTCTAATTAACGAAGACTTTTATATATGTACCTCTATTGACGATGATTTTGTGTGAGCTTCAATAGCTCAGTTGTCTAGACGCTGTGTCACAAATACTTTTTTTTTTCTCTAAGGCCGTGGGGTTCGAGGTTCAAATCTCGGTGAGGTCAATTCACTTTTTTTTTGTACATTTTTTTTTTATTATTTTCTTAAGACTTTTTTTTTGCTTATTTTTATTTTTTTTTTTAACATTTAATAATTAATTTATATAAAATTTTATATTAATAATTAAAATTCTTTTCTTTCATCTCCACCTTTTATACACAAACAACACACATATAAAGATTTGTCATTTAAATAAAAACTAAACAAATCTCTAATGAACGAAGGCTTTTATATATGTACCTCTATTGACGATGATTTTGTGTGAGCTTCAATAGCTCAGTTGTCTAGACGCTGTGTCACAAATACTTTTTTTTTCTCTAAGGCCGTGGGGTTCGAGGTTCAAATCTCGGTGAGGTCAATTCACTTTTTTTTTACATTTTTTTTTTATTATTTTCTTAAGACTTTTTTTTTGCTTATTTTTGGTTTTTTTTAACATTTAATAATTAATTTATATAAAATTTTATATTAATAATTAAATAATCCATAAATAGGCTAAAAACATCAACATTTTTATAAAAACCCTCTGATACAAACAAAATACAAACGTTTTTATACCTTTCACCACAGGTGGAAGGGTCGCGGGTTCGTTAAGATTTTTTTTTTTGTTTATTTTTTGTTTTTTTTTACATTTAATAATTAATTTAAATAAAATTTTATATTAATAATTAAATAATCCATAAATAGGCTAAAAACATCAAAATTTGTATAAAAACCCTCTGATACAAACAAAATACAAACGGTTTTATTTCTATTTTTTGCTCCGATTTAAAAGAATTTATAAAAAGATTTTTAAACCATTTTATTTCTCACATATTAAGAAAATTTTATACATAATTTACCTTTGAGTGCAACTATTTTAGGTCATAACTTATAATAGTTTATAAAAAAAATTATAAACTATTTTCCTTCAAATTTTTAAAATTAAGCTAAAGAAATTACAAATATTTCTAATAAAAAAGCGAAATAAAATCCTAAATGCAAATTTGCCAGCTAAATCAAACTATTTTGTAGAAATAAAACATATGCAGTTCTAGTGATTTCTTTTAACGATTTGTTGAAATTCTTTTCTTTCACCTCTTAACCTTTTATACACAAACAACAAACACTATTCTAGAGCTGTATTATGACCTATGGATACGTCTTATATAGCAAAAGATCGAAAATCTTTAGTATAACATATTTGCTGAAAAACTCGGAAATATCGGTTCAGATACAAAAAAGTTATGCCCAAAACATAAATTTTTTTAAAATACATATTTTCTGGAACCATAAATCTTCCCGAGTCCAAGTTTTATCTCCAAACTAAATGGTTAATTTCCTCTTAAAGGCGTCCGTATATAAATCTGTCCATTTCATATATGTCCATATATAAACTTCAGTTTTTTCCCAACCATGGTGAAGGGTATATAAGATTCGGCATAGCCGAATTTAGCCGCTCTTACTTGTTTTTTATTTAAGTTGTTGTTGTCTATACACACACACGCACACATGTGTTTATAGACAGTGTGGGTCTACATTTTGCAGATGAAAGAACAAACAAAAACATACAAATTAAAAAAGAACCATTTTCAAAAAATTAAATAATCATTTAATTAACATATATTTTTACTTATATGTCAGGTGCTTAATCCACATTTTAAAAAAATAACTAAGATCATTTGATTTAAATAAAAAGTAACTAGATCGGGATTTAAATGAAATATCATTTCTTTTAATTAGTATTTCCGGTTATTTTAACTTAAAACATTATAAGTATATTTAAGTCTAATACAGGGATTTTGAGTACATTTTTTCTTTTTATAGAAAAAAATCTATGCATTTTTTCCGTCTGAAAAATCTTCGGATTTTTAGGACTTTTGCTTTAAGAAAAAAAAAAGCCCCGAATTCCAAGAATTTTTCCTATATAAAACACTCAGAATCAGTGAAAATTTTTCTACAGAAAAAGTGTTTGATTATGAATTCCTTAGAATCAGAGGGGTTTTATATATAAAGTAGTCCTAATAGTCTAAGGGATTGTCTATGGACAAAAAAATGTTAGGGGTTTTCTATAAAGAAGAAGTCCTCAGAATGTAAAACATTAGTAAAAAGCCCTCGGAGTCGGATGATTTTTCTGTAGGTAAATCCTCACAAAATCTGTGAATTTTTCTATAGAAAAAAACTCCTTAGAATCTGTGGGTTTTCTGAAGGAATGTGCTCAAAATTTTCTTAAGGAAAATGTTTTCAGAATCCAAAGTTTTTTCTTTGGCAAAAATGTACTCATAATCTGAGCCTGTTTTGCACAATAAAAGTAATCAGAATCTCAAGGGCTTTTCTGTAGCAAGTTGTCCTCAGAATCGGAGGATTTTTCATTAGAAAAAAGTCATTAGAGCTGCAAGAATTTTCTGTAGAATAGCTCTCAGAAATCTGTAAGATTGCTCCCAGAAATCTAAGTGTTTTCTGTAGAAATGTGTTTAGAAGCTGAGGGTTTTTCTTAGAGAGAAGGAGCTTTTAAAATCTAAGAGGTTTTCTATTGTTAAAAAGTACTCATCATCTAGCTTTTCTGTAGAAAGAAGTTTTTCTATAGGAAAAAGTACTATGAATTTGTTTTTTTTTTGCATATTTTTTAATATTTTATTATAAATGCATAGTTTTGCATATTGTACTTTGAAGTGGATATTTTTTTGCATATTTTTGTTGGATATTAAAAAAAAAGAGTTTTGATAAAAAATTATCATGTGCAAGAATTAAAAAACCTTAGAACATCACTAAACTAAAACTAGAGAATCTTCATGTTCTCATATTGTTTCAAGGAAAGTACTCCGATTTAAACACTCTGATTTTAATCAAATTTGGATATGTGATAGAAAAAGAAAGTATTAGTCTCGGCTGTTGGTCCACCTCGAACTTTAAAAAGTTATCTAAAAATTTTCGAATTTCTTATCGAAATAATGAGACAGATTGTTCTTAGATTTTGTTTTTCTATCACATAGTATATAGGTTGTAGTACTTTCCTTTCAAAACATCTCAGCATGGACGCCATATTTTTTTTTACTCTGCCTCATTTAATTTAAATTTATATGAGTTCTTATGTAATTTAAACTACAGGGTGTCCGCCGGGAAGGTATATTACTTTGTTTTACCGCTATTTTGGCAAACATTAGTCTTGACAGTTCATATTTGGCAGTCATGACGTACATACCCACGTGGCAAATTTATTATGGAAAAATATTCGATAAACCAACGTGTTTTGATCGTTAAAACATTTTATCAAAATCAATAATCGATTACTGTGACGATGAGACGTGAAATTTTTGGGCGAAACAACGTGCCAATAAAACGCACTATTTATCGTGTAATGAATGATTTCGAAGAATGTGGTGATAGGCCCAAGCATGGACCACAACGTACTACAAGATCGGCTGAAAACATTACTGCTGCTTAAGAAAGTGTTCAAAACAATCCATCAACCTCAATTTGACGACGTGCTCAGGAGCTTGGTCTTCAAAGAACAACTTTGGCCACAAACTTGCACAAGGATTTTCATTTGTTTCCATTTAAGATGCAGTTGACACAAGAGCTTTTTCCACAAGACCATTAACGCCGTCGTACATATGCCAATACGATGTTACAGCTCGACCATGACAACCCTGATTTTCATGAAAAAATCATAATGAGTGACGAGGCACATTTGAATGGATATGTGAATAAACAGAATAGTCGGTTCTGGGCAATAGAAAACCCTCAAATTATTCATCAGTCACCTTTGCATCCATTAAAAGTGGAATCTGGTGTGCAATTTGGTCAGGAGGAATCATTGAAACCTTACTTCTTTGAAAATGAAAACGGCATAACGGTAACTGTGAATGGGAAGCAATATCGTGATATGATTGAAAACTTTTTAACGCCACAACTGCATGCTTTGGCCTTGATTAACATGTGGTATCAACAAGACGGTGCCACATCGCATACAGCCAGGATTACAATGGAATTACTGCGAGACCTCGTTCCACAACAAGTTATTTCAAGAAATGATGATGTTGATTGGCCTCCACGTTCGCCTGATTTGACTGCTCCGGACATCTTTTTGTGGTGATATCTGAAAAGCAATGTTTATACAAACAAACCAGAAACGCTTGAGCAACTCAAACAAAATATTCGTGATGAAATCAATGGAATACCGCGTGAAATGTGTGAAAATGTAATGAAAAATGTGCTCAAAAGGATCGCATTTTTGAGGCAAACAGTGGCGGACATTTATCAAATATTTTATTCCATACTCAAGTGCCGACATTAAATAAAAAATTTATCAATATAAGATCCATTCTCTTTCATTTCATCGAAAATTATAAACAAACAATGTAGTATACCTTCCCGGCGGACATCCTGTATAATACTATGTAAAACTATATTTACTTGAAATAAATCGAGTTATTTTATATTGCAAATAATAAACAACAATTGAATTTTTTATATCAAATCTTTATTTATTTATTCAAGGTTTAGGTAATACATAAATGCATATGCTAAATATAATTTTTTTTATTTAATTAGCTATAGCAACTAGGCCTTAAGCTAATTAGTTTTACAACACACATAATAGATATTAAATTAATACTCATATATTATTTTATTTCTCATATATTATTTTATTTCTCAAGTATTATATTAGAGCTGTAGTATGACCTGCGGATACGTCTTATATAGTAAAAGATCGAAAATCTTTAGTATAACATATTTGCTAAAAAACTCGGAAATATCGATTCAGATACAAAAAAGTTATGCCCAAAACATAAATTTTTTTTAAATACCTATTTTCTGGAACCAAAAATCTTCCCGAGTCCAATTTTTATCACCATACTAAATGGTAAATTTCCACTTAAAGATGTCCATATATAAATCTGTCCAACCATGGTGAAGGGTATATGAGATTCGGCATAGCCGAATTGAGCCGCTCTTACACTTTTTTATTACAGTTATCCCTAAACAAACAAATGCTTATTAAAAATATTTTTAATATTACAAAACAACATAGCCCATGTAGTGTTTATATGCATTAGAGTGTTCACATCAGTGTTGCCAGATAAGGGGATTTGCCTTCAGATAAAAATAATTTAATTTGAATAAATCGATAATCGAAAGCTATTTCTGATAAATTAATGACGTATTTAATTTGATGCAGAGCTTGATAATTCATTTTATTTTATATTATTAATTTTATTTATATCAATGATTTAATTTTGATTCGATTGAATAATTTGTGTTGTGATTCTGTTCGCGAACGATTTTTGGTTATTTTATTTGTTATAATTACAGATGTCACGAATAGTATATTCGGCACTTTACCGAAAATTCGGTATTCGGTTTAAACCGAATATTTGGCACTGGTGTTTTCACATCTCCTACAGACCCGGTTTGCAGTGTGGGTTTGATAAGCGCAAAGGGCTGAAAATATTCCTGCGTCGCATTTTGACTTTTTTGACAGTTTTTACCATAGACACCCGTTTGAACTTGAATACGCAAAATTCTCGGTTCTTGGGACGGGTAAGGTGATTGGGCCTAATATTTGAAAGAGCCGACGGCAGCCGCCATAAAACCAAGATGTTGCCGGCAGTTGCTGAAAAAAAGAGAAAACAAAAGAAAAAAAATAAAGAAAGAAAGAAAGAAAGAAAGAAAGAAAGAAAGAAAGAAAAAAAGAAAGAAAGAAAAAAAGAAAGAAAGAAAGGAAGGAAGGAAAAATGAAAAAAAAAGAAAGAAAGAAAAAAAGGAAGAATGAAACAAATAAAGAAAAAAGGAAGAAACAAAAAAATAAAGAAAGAATGAAAGAAAGAAGGAAAGAAAGAAAGAAAGAAAGAAAGAAAGAAAGAAAGAAAGAAAGAAAGAAAGAAAAAAAGAAAGAAAGAAAGAAAGAAAGAAAGAAAGAAAGAAAGAAAGAAAGAAAGAAAGAAAAGAAGGAAGAAAAAAAGAAAGGAAGAAAGAAAAAATTAGTAAAAGAAAAAAGAAAGAAAGAAAGAAAGAAAGAAAAAAGAAAAAATGAAAAAAGAAAAAAGAAAGAAAGAAAGAAAAGAAGGAAGAAAAAAAGAAAGGAAGAAAGAAAAAATTAGTAAAAGAAAAAAGAAAGAAAGAAAGAAAGAAAGAAAGAAAAAAGAAAAAATGAAAAAAGAAAAAAGAAAGAAAGAAAAAAAATGAAGAATGAAACAAATAAAGAAAGAAAGAAAGAAAGAAAGAAAGAAAAGAAGAAAGAAAGAAAGAAAGAAAGAAAGAAAGAAAGAAAGAAGGAAAGAAAGAAAGAAAGAAAGAAAGAAAGAAAGAAAGAAAGAAAGAAAGAAAGAAAGAAAGAAAGAAAGAAAGAAAGAAAGAAAGAAAGAATGAAAGAAATAAAGAAAAAAGAAAGAAAGAAAGAAGGAAATTATTAAAAATATTCCGAGCAATGCGCTATTGGGCCGCAAATTTTGTATGATCAAAATTTTCATATTTCATAGAGAAAATTAACAATATTTTTCGATTTTGAAAATGGGAAATTTTCAAATGAAAGCCACAAGTCGAATATACATTTCGATTTGGCTGAAA
Organism: Eustalomyia histrio; assembly: GCA_949748255.1. Lineage (NCBI taxonomy): Eukaryota > Metazoa > Arthropoda > Insecta > Diptera > Anthomyiidae > Eustalomyia > Eustalomyia histrio. The sequence continues at coordinate 28,317,496 of OX456524.1, read as the reverse complement.
CTTTTTATAACAAAAATTTTTTTTAAGTCTATTTTTTTTGTCTATCCATGCCCTTAGCAAAACTCCATTAATCTACGAATTTGATCCACGCTAGTACACATGCCACAAAAGTCGACGAAAAATTAAAAAAATATATATATAATTGCCCGTTTTAAGGATTAAAGGGTTTCTTTTAATTGTTTACCGACAAAAAGTAATATCTGCGGGATGTGTAAAATAGAAAAAGCTCTATAGAAACTCAAAAAGAGATTGCCTATTTAAGTTAGTTTCCTTTAAAAAAAAATTCTTAAAGTTCTTTGCAAATATATTTTTATATGTTTCCTTGAAACACACTATCTTTGTGAATCTCTTTTTAGAGTTTGAAAGTACAAAACATATACAATATCTTAACACTTTTTTTATTTTAACTCAAAAGAAATGTGAATGTATAAAGATTTCTTATCATCGTTACTAACGTTTAGCCTACTTTTTTTTATTATATTTCGGCTCTACACTATAAAAAGTAACATCAAAGCTGTTTTTATCTTATCTAAACAGGACGAGTAAAGAAATATGGCGTTTTTTTCCCCTTCTTAAAAAGTTAAATAAATAAGTATTTATTGTTTGCAATGTTGTTGTCTTAGGATCCGAATAACTTGAAGACAAATTATTGTTTACATTTTATTTTCGCTACACTAAAAATACGTTATTTTTTAAAGGTTTTTGTTGATATTATTAATGTTTGTATAGCATATGTGGAGGTTTATGCTAAAAAAAAGGGAACATAGTATTCAACACTATACAAAATTTGAATAAGTAAATTATGTTTTAAATTTAGTAGATTTGCTAAAACTATGTATTTGTTGGATAATATTTTAATATAAATTTACTTGATATATAATAACCTTCAAATTGTTGTTTGACGTGAACTTTTATTACAATTTTATATTTTTTTTACATCTCCAAATTCCAATTATTCGTTGTATATGTTAGAAATATATTTTATATATAAAAACCGTCATCAAAATCATAGTAATCTTTTTACAAAAAGAAAGAAGAATATATATATAATGATATAGTAGCATAAAGCAACAACACAATCAAACATTTAATTCAAAAGAATTTTTGTTTTAGGACATTCCATGTTTGTATTGAATGGAAAATAACCCTCGCACATACAATACAACGGAAAGATAGTAGCACAAATAGATACAAGATAAAATCGTTGACAAACAGGCACATCAAAAACAACAATCCTTTTATTTTCATTTTACAAAAACAAAAAAAAAAATAAAAATAAAAATTAACCATTTTACTACTTTTCTTTTGTCTAATAAGAGAGGAGTCGAAAGACTTATTTTAAAACCAAGGCTTAAATTTTAATGAAAATTTAAAAAAATCGATATAAAATGAATTATGTAATTTAGAATACTACAGCCTGATTAATAAAAGTCCCGTTAAAACTTATTCATAGTTAAATATAAATTTTATGCGAAATAGAACAACAAATGTGTCAGTTAAAATGCCAATTACATTAGATGCTAATGAACCGTTGTACAGGAAGGGGGAAAAAATCATCAAATGATTTGCTTTCACTATATCTTTTGTTTAAACTGAAATCTCATTTGGTTTTTAAATGATTATGTTTATTTGAACTTATAAATTTTATTTTAATTAATTGTAGAAAATTTAGTTCGACATTTGGACACTTGTGATTATATTTTGCATATCTGTGCGTAGCATTTGTAGTTTGAATTTGTCAATTTCGGCTCGAATGTTGGTCTATAACTCTTCCAATGTACATGGATTGTTCGTGTATACCAACGACTTAAAATAACTCCAGAGGAAGAAGTCAAAGACAGTCATATCGGCAGATCTGGCTGGTGAAGCTAAATCAGCAAAACGAGAAATCACTCGCGCTTGAAAGGTATGCTTTAAAATGCGTATTGTGTTGCGCGAAGTACGATATGTGGTATGGTCCTGTTGGAACCGCATGTTCTCCAAATATAAATTCGGTCATCATGGCTCTACAGCGTTACCGTCGGCTCCTTCTAAAATATGGTCAATGGTTTCGAAGTAACCACTGACCTTTTTTCTGGAATCCACTGACCTTTTTCCATCCCCCAGAACCAAAAATTTTGCTTGTGATAAAAATTAGTCTCGTCGCTCATGATCAATTTTGATGGAAAATCATCCACTTCATCGTTAAGTTCCAATATCTCCACAATCGTTTGGTAACAACTGTTGGACCACCTGAATTTTGTATGTGAAAAAATTTTCAAGTCAAATTTCAAAATTCGGCGCAGGGAACGCTGTGCAATTTGAAATTAGACTTTTCGGGCTCCTCTACCACTTGTTTTGTTTTTTTCAACCAGACGGCCAAATTGGAGCCTTCCAGGTCTTCGTGAATCCCGTGTTGTAGCACTCTTTTCAAATCCGTTCGCCAGTCGTCAAATTGTATCCTCTGTGTGCGCTGCACGATTGGTATATTTTCTCGCCAAAAATCACGTTGCGTTAACAGCGCTCCAATATTGTCACAAGTATCGAGCGTTTTTAGGCGATTATTCACTATAAAATTTTGCTCATAACTTCTTTTTGAATATAAATACCAAACTGAAATACGATGCCAATTGCAAAAATGGCAGCACTTTACAATACGGTGATTGTAGAAATTTCGTTAAGAACAGGGTTAGACGCATTATAGATAGATGAAAAAATCGGTTTTGGGAAATTTTTGAGCTAAATCTGAAGATTAAATATTCGTAAAAAGTGAAAACTTATTTTTTTAATTATTTCTTGATTCTTTCTCATTACCAAGGAAAAACGAAAAATCGAAAAGTTTTAAGAAGTGAATTTTTTTTTTCGAAATTGAATTTTTTTTACGAAAATGACGGACATTTCGATTGGACAAAATTTGTGATTTCCACAGCCCCATTAATGGTTCAAAAATCACTCAAAATGGTAATAAATAACTTTTCTTTAAAAGAATTCGTTGTGGCGACCGCAAATTTTGTCCAAGTGTATGAACAATGAATTCTATAAAAAAATTTCGATTTTGTTTAAATTGGCCGATTATTATCGTTACTATTTTGCAATGGACGATTTTTGATCCAAATATTCGAAATTTACGCCGAAGTTAAAATTGGGCCTTACTTTTTCAAGAAGGCTGTGGATAACACGGTGACTGAGACTGGTAAAAAATACAGATCCATGATCAATGGATATTTTCAAGGATGAGTTTCCTAGTCGCCAAATTTCTCTTTTTGGTGATTTGCAGTGTCCAGCAATATCACCCATACTTCTTTATTTAGGCTTTTTTCCAATAGCACCAAAAAAAATATATATAAAGAGTGGTTAAATTTTAAGGGCCGATGTTGAATGTGAACCACTCCTAAACGTCAAGTTTTTTTTTGCATATCATTTGACATTTCTCAATTTCAGACTAACACAATTTGAACCATGGAAAGATACACAATCGAACAACGTGTTAAAGTTATTCAGGCTTATTATGAAAATGGGCGTTCTAATCAAAATGCATATCGTGCACTTCCTGTTTTTTTCAGTCAGTATGCCTACAATCGGTAAAATCGAGAAAAAATTTGAGAAAACCGGGTCTGTAGGAGATGTGAAAACAACAGCGCATGCTCGTACTGCAGAAAATATTGCTGCTGTTCGCGATAGTGTGGCTGAAGAGCCATCCACCTCAACTCGTCGTAGTGCCCAACAATTGCACCTCTCACGCTCGTCGTTGATGAACATTATGCAAAAAGACTTGCATTTACACGCTTACGAGGTGCAATTGACTCAAGAACTAAAGCTTCTTGACCACTCCAAACGTCGTCAAACATCAGAATGGTGGCAAGGAATGGAAACAGTGGATGATCAATTTTCGAAGAAAATCATCTTCAGTAATGCGGCACATTTTTACCTCAGTGTATTCGTCAATAATCAGAATTGCCGCATTTGGGCGAATGATTATCCAAGAGTGATTGTCGAAAAACCAATGCACCCACAAAGAGTAACTGTTTGGTGCGGTTTATGGGCTGGCGGCATCATCGGACTGTATTTTTTCCAAAATGAGGCCGGTCAGGCAGTTACTGTGAATGGTGTTCGCTATCGTGAGATGATAACGCACTTTTTATATCCCGAATTGAAATATATGTATGTGCACGATATGTGGTTTCAACAGGACTTTGCCACTTGCCACACAGCTAACGAAACAATGGCTCTTTTGAGCGACAAATTCAATGGCCGTGTTATCTCACGTGGTGGCGATGTCAATTGGCCGCCAAGATCATGTGATTTGACACAGTTGGACTTCTTTCTTTGGGGTTATTTGAAATAAAGGGTGTACGTCGATAAGCCAGCAACAATTCAAGAGCTAAAGGATGAGCTAGTTCGGCACATTAACGGCATAGAACCTCAATTATGCCTCAGCGTCATCGAAAATTTGGAACATCGGATGACGTAAATTTCCGCCTGGAAAATGGAGGGATATTTGCCCATGGGAAGGGCGCGCTGAAACCCGGGCCATTAAATCCCATCACCCGTATCCTTGTTCAGTTTTTTTCGAGCCATCTGTGAACCATAACTGGGTCCCAACTTCAGAAACCCAAGTCCGGTAAATCCACATGCTCCTATCAAAAAACATAGCGTAAAAGTAACTGACCAAAATCTGTTCCGGTAGTATCCTATTCGCGACCTTTTTGATTGGGTCACTCAGAAGAACCTCGGCGATCCTCATGTGACCCCTTAAGTCACCGCTTCTCATGCTACCGAATTATCTGAGTCTAGTTGAGCTCATGATGGCCGACTCCATTACAGAGATATGCAACGGAGGAATTCCCAGCATGGCCCCGATGGCATCCGTAGGACACGTCCCGCTAGCGCCCATTATACCAATGCACGCCAGACGGTAGATCCTTTTCAGAGCATTCATCCTTTGCAACTGTTATACCTTTGATCACCATGCGATAACAGCATATGAATTGATCACAAACATTTTATGACAGTTTTATCAATATGATGAAAATTTTTCCCAGAGCGTATTTTTTTTTTTTAATTCATACCTTTTTCATAATTCTGTAAAGTATGGCTAAATGGCTTAAATACAGTTAGCAGAAATTGTTGTTTTAAATATGCAGCATTATTCGAAAAAATATATATTTTAGGTTTTTTTATGAATTAATTAATTCTAGTTTACATGAATGTAATTGTTTTTACATGATTATCTAATCATATAAATTTGTTTTCTTTCTTTTCAGGTAAGTTGAATAAATTCAAATATTTTTTAAGGTAACCAATATTACGTATACTCATCTAAAATGTATAAAATGCCGGCTTCTTTTTTTGTTTATATTTATAATTAAGGTAACCCGGTTAAAAATGTTCATATTTATGACCGCATATATGGGTTCATATATGATTCCATACACATATGTTTGGGAAATAAATTTTATAATTTATTATCACATATATTGACAATATTGAATCTATACAAAAACTTACTGCTTAATGAGCATCTTAAGGGGGGTGGATACTGTGTGATGAGAATTCTAATAGGAATATTTTGAATGGTTGTCAAAAATAATAACATTTTAATTAAGGCAAACTTGGTTGACCCAGTGTTCCCTAAACCAAAAGTAAGTCGATTTTTAATAATTTTTCTACTACATGTATTGAAAAGTGCGTGGTCTCACATAGAGATGGCGTGACAAGTGACAATATTTTTTTGTTTATTCAGTAGGGCCAACTGTCAGAAAAAATGTGTCAAAATTTCATGACATTTTATTAAATAGAAAAAATATATGCTTCCCCACACCCGTTTTCTCCAGATTTGGCCCCCAGCGATTATTATTTGTTCCCAAAGTGGAAAATATGGCTCCAGGAAAAGAGAATTTACACAAATGAAGACATCATATCAGAGCCTAGTTTAAAGAGTTTGACAAATCGTATTTTTTCAAGAGTATCAAGAAGTTAAGGGAAATTACGTTGAATAATAAAATTGATTTCAAATCCAAAAAATTGGTTTTTCATTGTAAGGCCACGGAGTTTTCACTCCATATAAATAGTAAACCCGATTTTTGTTATTTTTTTTTATAAGTCTCCGTGTAACTTAAAAATTAAAAAAGGCAAAAATATTAAAACTGTAAAAAGGGCCACAATATGGGTTACAGTTTTTACTGTTATGTGGCTACAAAATAATTAAACCTGGATCGAAATGTGAAAAAATGCATTTTAATTTTGTATAATGTTCCATAGGTTGGTTGAAAAGTTCCTGCGCTCACCAAGAGATGGCACTGCTAGCTCCAAACTTTTTTTTCTCAAGTTGGTATAACTGTCCTGAGAACACATGCAAAGTTGCAAGTCATTCTGTCAATTCTTTCTTTGTTTACAAGCCATTTGAAGTTGACGTGTCATTGATTTTTTTTTAATATGGAAAAAATTTAATATCGTGCAGTCATTAGATTCTTTGTTTTGAAGGGTTTAAAAGCAAAGGAAATTTATGAACAATTATTAGAAATGTATAAGGAGTCCTCACCTTCAAAACGCACCGTTAAATTTTGGGCTGGTGAATTTAAACGTGGTCGTACCAGCCTTGAAGACGATCCACGCGAAGGACGACCAAAAACTGCAACCACACCAGAAATCATTGAGCAGGTACATAATATGGTTGGTGAAGATCCAAGTTTGACTAAGCGTGAAATTGCTAATGCCGTAGGCATCTCAGACGAACGAGTACTCCATATTTTGCATGAAGAGTTACGTTTGAAAAAACTGTTACGTTTCAATAAAAACTGGATCGAAAACAAATTTCTCAGCGTAATTTGGAGCATTTTAAGCCGAATAAAATCGACTTCTTGCGTCGTTTTATAACTATGGATGAAACTTGGATCTACCACCATGATCCTAAATTGAAAAAAGAACTTTTAAAGTGGACTGAAGCTGGTTGTTCAGCTCCAAAGCAGGTGAAGTCACAACGATCAGCAAAGAAGGTTAAGTCATCAGTTTTTTGGAAGCAAAAGGAATTTTGTTGATTGATTATCTTCAGAAAGGTAAAACAATCAACTCTGAATGTTATTGCAGCCTTTTGGATCAGCTTGATGAAAAAATTCGTGAGAAAAGACCTGGTTTAAAGAAGAAAAAAATCATTTTTCATCAAGACAATGCACCTGCTCACAAAATTGTTTTGACGATGGCTAAATTCAAAGAACTAAAGTACGAATTGCTTGAACATCCACTGTATTCACCAGATTTGGCTCCCAGTGACTACTTCAGAAATCTCAAACAATTCCTTGGTGGAAAGCATTTTTCGTCGAATGAAGAGGCCATAGCAGCCGTAGACGGTTATTTTGCAGAGCTTCCGGAAAACCATTATAAGGATGGGATAAAATTATTGGAAGATCATTGGAACAAGTGTATTGAGCTTCTAGGAGATTATATTGAATAAAAAATATATTTCGTAACAAAAACAGTATTCTTTCATTTCGAGCGCAGATACTTTTCAAACAACCTGTACACTGATTGGAACATATTTTAGAAAAAAACTTTTCTTTTTGTGAATTTTTTTATTCAAAATTTTTAAGTACATAGAGAAAAGAATACTGCAAGGAAATATAATACAAAAAAATTTAAATTTTTTCTTATATTTAGTATATACCCTCCTTAGATATAAATATTTCCTTAATAACAATAACATGAAAAAAAGGATGAAAAATATTTTTGTCACATTTAGTTTATATTAATAATGTGGTTGCTCTTTTTTTTCTGTTATCAGGATACCATATGTTTGAAAACTTTAGATTTAAATTTTTGTACATTGAAATAAATATTTGGTTAATATTTCCACATCTTATCTGTACAAGTTTAAAAACTGCTATAGATTTAATGAAATACGCCTCTAAAAATCTAAAATCGTTTACATTAGAGCTTATTGGAGGTGTACTTTCGAGTATTTCTAGCAGTTTTTTATCTCGTGTATTTCCATAGGACTCATTGACTCAACGTCGCCAAGCCCAAATCGGTGCAGCTAGGAACTTGAAATAAGATTAGATTATTGGAAAGAAATAAGGAAAACAGTCTCCCCAATAACAGCCGGCCCACACTTATCTTCCTCCAATTAAATATTTTGTTGAATAAATAAGGCCATTATATATTAATTTTGTAATTGAATCAATTAAAAAATGATCAATATTAAATATTGATAGTTACAGAATTGATTAAATATGATTTTCATATTAATCAAAATTTTTAATTACAGGAATTTTTGAAAAAATTGTTTTTGTGAGCTGAAGTATTGGCTAATTTCCAATGGGGAAAATGTCCCCTTTGACGGCCTAAACTAAACTTAAAATATGTATTCGTTGGAATATGAGGCAAAAATGGGATCTCAGAAAAGAAAAAGTCTCTCCATAACGGCCTGCCCAAACCGCTCTGGCTAGAGACCTCAAATTCAGAAATTCAGAAATTAGTATTCCTTGGATTAGGATAATTTACTAATAAAGCAGTTTTGCAATTTTCGCCAGGATCGTTATACATATGGAGGATGAAATATGGAAAACCTTTTGCTTTTATGGCCTGTACACATGAAATATAAATTTTAAAATATATGTTCTCCGAAGCATAGATTAGGTTAGGTTGAACTGGCTGGTTAAAGACCTCTCATAGACCAATTTGGTCTCTAGCGTTAATAGATAGAAATGAAAACCTTCATAAAGGACTAGTTAGATGTGATGGCACCAAGGCACACTCTCTTAGCCAGTACTCTCGGAATTCCGATTCTAGAGATTTCCTCCAAATCGCGGAACAGATAAGCTTCCAAGCAACTTGCCCTGGAGCGCGCCAGACCCGTACAGTGGCCCTTATATGCTCCACCGTCTCTCTGTCCACCAGTGCCTCACAGAACCAACAATTAACACTCGCCGGCTTTACCACTTTCTTGGCAAGAACCGCACTCCAGCAGTGACAATCGCTTCTGGTTAAGGATAACAGAACATCCGTCGCCTTAGGATCGTAAGACTTCCACATAATCCTCCAAAACCTGCACATTTCGGTATTCTATTAAACCGCCTCATATCTGCTCATTACAGTGGAGTTTACGTCCCGTTTCAAGAACTGGAGTGGACAGTCCACCTAAAGGGTCCTTGCACCCTTGGACAATCGACGAATATGTCAAATCGGCAGAGATCGCTCTAATAACCTTTTGACTATCAATATAGAAATTTGCGTTGGAACCGAAGGTCGTCCTCGATACCCAGCTCTCGATATAAGACCACAGGTTTTATGGTCAGGTCGAAGACCTGCCAACCATCCATACTTCCCGCAGCATGGAATAATTCTCTTATAAAATATTTCGTAAATTTTCATCAGGAACGTTTTAAAAATAGGGGTTTGCAAAAATTCCCCATACGGCATGCCCAATCCTTTCGACTAGATATCTGAAATTTTAAATATGAAGCCTTTGGATTATGGGCTTAAGAGATACTTTTTGGAATTTCCGATAAGGACGTTGTAAAAAATGGTGTTAAAGAGAGGCTTAATTATTTAGACCAACCCACTGAAGCTGAAAACCTGGAATTTGGGATGAAGGTTCCTCCTACGGTGATCGCTAATGCAGAATTTTTGAAAATTCTGCTAGAAGTTGTGTGTCGCCTTACTCATCGATTGGAAAGTTTTTAGAATTTTCTCCAGGAGTTGGTGAACCTGGAGTTCCAAGTAGAGATAGTCTCCCCTTTGACGGCCTGCCCAGATCCCGTCGATTAGAAACCTGACACGTGAAATACTTGTAACTTATAGCTAATGATTGGGCTAATTTACTGATAAGGATTTCCTAAAATTTTCATGAGAAAACTCTTCTCCTTTCGCCAGGAATGTGGCTAAAGTACAATCAAAAAACAGGAGAAATCTCCGGCTTAAAGGCCTGCTCATAGAGTTTGGGTTTTGAAATCTGAAATTTAAAAGATCTGTTCTAAGCAACTCTCAAGTCGATAACTGACGTTTTTATTGAAGTCTCAATCTCGACCCCTTAACGGCCTGCCTATCGAGTTTGAGTCTTCAGATCTAAAACTTTAAACATCTGTTCTTTGCGGCTAATTTACTGAATATTTTTACTTGTTTTTTAGAATTTCTAAATAAAAACGCGATTAATATGGGATGAAAGGGGAAAAAACGACCACCCAATCCGCATGCTTAAACGTCTGAGTTTGAAGTTTGGTATGTTTTTGGATTCTTCTTCAGCACGAATTTTCAATAAAGTTGGATTTTTGGAAATTTTACCGAGCAGTGAAACGGGGGGAAATTATACCCCTTAACCCGAACCAAACGCTTTTGGCGAGTAAATTGAAATTTTAAATGTGAACTACAGACAAATTCACTAAATTAAATCTTTTTGGAATTTTTGTGATAACGGGGTTTAAAAAGAAAAAAAAACCCAGCTCAATCACATGGAGCTAGACATTTAATATTTATGATAAAGGAATAGACATGGTCTAGAATAGCATTTTTGAGTTTTATTTCAAAAAAAGTATACCGACTTTAATTGGCTGTGTAAACCATTTAAACTGGAAATCCAAAACTTGCATATCTAGATTGAAAATTTTATTAGGCAAAAAATTATAAAACTTTTCAGTACAATCTCAAAAAAAAAAAAAATTTCTTCACAAAGAGAATATCAAATTTCTCAGCAAATTTTTAAGGAAACTCCTTTTTTATATGCATTAAATTTTAAATAAGTAAAATAATGTTTTTCATAAAATTTTATGAAAACTTGCATTAGCTTAAAGAAAAGTTTTACTGGACGAGTTTCAATGCAAAATCACTGATTTTAAACAAAAATTTATTGGTATATAGGAGAAAAATCCTCAGTATAAAGGACTTAATAATCTTCTAAATTCATTACGTTATTTAAAACTATCGATTACAAACTGTCCAAATTTAAAACTACCCATCTAAAAATCAAATAACATATGAGCATACATGATCATACATTGGGTGATTTAGGACCATGCATGGGCATACATGATCATATACGTTCATATATAGGTTAATATATTACCATATATGATCTCATATATCTTCCGATCCGATATTTGAGGGTATATGACCGTATATGTGATCATATATGAGCATACATGAATCATGTATGATATATGGAAATATATTAAATAATGTATTGTCACATATTGAACTATGTATTGTCATATATGATCATGTATGCTCGTATATGATCATATACAACTCCATATATGAGCATGTATGTTCATACATATGTCGATTTTTGCATGAATAGCGAAAATGTATTTGGTTCGAGATCATAGAAAATCTTTTTCAAATGAAAATAGTTTTCTTAATTAATTACTAAATAAAAATAAAAAAAAATATTTAAAAACACATTTTCATACATATAAGTATTAAAAAGATGAAATATGTATAAAACAAAAACTTCACTATAAAATTTTTTCTTTCAGTGTATACAACACAATAGTAACTGTTTTAAATAATAGAAAATTCTTATAATGGTATAAATGTGTTATTTGAAATACATACATATATCGGATATAAACTCACAGCAGCAAAAACATTTCAGATATATAAAATATTTAAATAATAAACCATCAAAATATGTGACAGCCATTCAATATTGTTAAATAGACAACAACAACAACAACATCAATACAACTTAATTCCAAAAAATTTATATGTACAGTATTCCGCCAAAACTAAGGACACTGCAATTTGTTTTTAAGGTTTAACAAATTTATGTTTGTTTGACCAAACACAAAACCCAAAATTTAATATACAGTTTGTTTTTTTTATTTGTTTTTGAAAACATTATCAACTTTTATATAAATTCCTAAAAAAATTATTATACTGTTATGGTAACGCAAAACTAAGGGCACACTTATTGTTTATATGGAATAAAGTGCTGCATATTGTCACAGGAAAGTCCTCCAAAAATGAGTTTTGCTGTCGACTAATATTTTCAACAACAAATCAACATCGCTAATGTAAAAATATGGCTGCTCTACTGACCTCAACCCTATTGACCACTTATGAGAAGTTTTGCAAAGAAATGTGCGAAAACACAAAATGCTGCAAAGTTCAGATGTTACCCTTATAAAGGGTGGTTAAATTTCAAGGGCCGATGTTGATTTGGAATAAAAAACAAATTATTTAGGAAATTCAATTATGTATGGAACACAATATCGGCCGAATGGCACACCTCCATCCGATGGTTAAAATTTTCGATGATGCTGAGGTATAATTGAGGTTCTATGCCGTTAATGTCTCGAATTTTCTCATCCTTTAGCTCTTGAATTGTTGCTGGCTTATCGACGTACACCTTTTCATTCAAATAATCCCAAATAAAGAAGTCCAACGGTGTCAAATTACATGATCTTGGCGGCCAATTGACATCGCCACCACGTGAGATAACACATCCATTGAATTTGTCGCTCAAAAGAGCCATTGTTTCGTTAGCTGTGTCGCAAGTGGCACCGTCCTATTGAAACCACATATCATGCATATCCATATCTTCCGATTCGGGCCATAAAATGTTCGTTATCATCTCACGATAGCGAACACAATTCACAGTAACTGCCTGACCGGCCTCATTTTGGACAAAATACGGCCCGATGATGCCGCCAGCCCATAAACCGCACCAAACAGTCACTCTTTGTGGGTGCATTGGTTTTTCGAAAATCACTTGAATTATCATTCGCCCAAATGCGGCAATTCTGCTTATTGACGAATCCACTTAGGTGAAAATGTGCCTCATCACTGAAGATGATTTTCTTCGAAAAGTGATCATGCACTGTTGTCGTTTCTTGCCACCATTCTGATCATTGACGACGTTTTGAATGTTCAAGAGGCTTTAGTTCTTGAGTAAATTGCACCTTGTAAGAAGTGCACGATATGCATTTTGATTTAAGCGCCCATTTTCATAATAAGCCTGAATAACTTTAACGTGTTGCTCGATTTTGTATCTTTCCATGGTTCAAATTGAGTTAGTCTGATATTGAGAAATGTCAAATGAAATGCAAAAAAAATTGACGTTTAGGTGTGGTTCACATCAAATATCGGCCCTTAAAATTTAACCACCCTTTAAAAGTTCCTTATTTTTTAATTAGACTGAATTGCTATATTTTATTTTTTGTGTTATTGTGTATATTTCTTTGTTTTATTTTTTTAAATCGAAAAAAATTAAAGAAAATCTATAAGCATGTTGCTGTGTCCTTAGTATTGCGGGCCACTGTATGTATATATATTTTCAAACAATAGACATCTAACAACAATCTGTCTAAAGTGACCATTGACCATTAAAGCAGAAAAAAGATATAACCTAAACAACACAAAAATGTGACATGACAATGGTCATTTTCAATAGAATTTTCAATTTATATAAAATGTTTAAAATAACATATAGAAATACATGCATATGCAAAAATACACCAATACACATTCACAATACAATAGCATAGCTAACATAAGAATTATTTAAGTATGACCACCATATAAATATATATAATATATAAACGAGTCGATCGTTCAATATGTATGGGGCTGTCTGTGGTTCACAATGACTAAATGTGTTTTTGATTTGTACAATTGTATAAAATTGTCAATGGTTTTCAATAACTCAATCTCTTTTGTTAACATATTTTTTTGTATTTTCTTTTTTGTGTGGTCAACTGGGAGTTTATTGGAAATTAGGATAAAAAAATTTACTTAGAAAAATAAATTTAATACAATTTTACTGTTGCTTAACTTCATCAGGCTATAGAAATTAAGTTGTGAAAAATGTGAAAAAATTAAAAAAAGTTTATTTTCTTATTGAACTTAAGATTTTAAAATTCTTTAGTTTAAAAGAAATGTTTAACGCACATTTAAAGAATTTTCTTCGTTATGTTAAAAGGGTATCCACCTACCATGTGGTAATAAAAGGGATCTGTTGAAGTTCAAGAACCTGTTCTTTGACCGACGATATCAGGAATTTTAAAAAAACCTATCACGTGGTATGTGCCAAGGCAGGTGCAACCAGGAATATTCTGAAAGTGCGCACCCTGCAACTGGCAAAATAGAACCGATCTGCATATACCTATATTGTGACCTATTCCTTGACTAGGTGAAACAGGACAGATCTAAAACATTTTTTTGAAGTGGTACAAATATACTTAAGAAAACGTATATTTTTCTAATCACACTTCAAAGTACCTTTTATATAAAAGAACCGGTCCGAGGACCAGTCACGTGACATGTTCTCTGACAGGTCGCCTTTCCACAGGGTTCTTACAACTGAATTTATTGGCAATTGAATTGTTCAAATGTGATAGCATAATTTTCAAAAGTGACAATAGAAGATCACTTGAAAAAAATTAAACCAAGGACCCTTGAAACCAGGATGAACAAACTACAAAATTTTTAGCCACCCATGATGCCATGAAGCCATGATGCCATGATGCCAAATGATGTGACTACAAAAATTCTTAGCCGAGACCACAAAATTCTTAGCCGATTTTTAGAAAAACAAGGGTTGTAGCGCAAATTCAGTGATTGTGATGTGAATACATACATGTTTGAATTGTTACAACCCTTGCTAGAGGCTAAGTTTTTCTGAAAATCGGCTAAGAATGTTGTGGTCTCGGCTAAGAATTTTTGTAGTCAAATCATTTGGCATCATGGCTTCATGGCATCATGGGTGGCTAAAAATTTTGTAGTTTGTTCATCCTGGTTTCAAGGGTCCTTGCTTAAACTACACTCAAAAAAAAAAAAAAATAATTTGAATTTAAAAAAATTAACTTATTTAGAAGAAAAATTGAAATGAAAACGGCTTTAAAGACACTTTTTACTAACATTTAATAAAATTTTCCTTGAAATTAAGAAACAAATTTTACTTAAAATTTGGTCAAAATTTCTAAATTATATAAAAATTTTACTACTGAGAAGTAAATTTTTATTAGAAAACAGTAAAATTTCCTCCTAATTAGTTCATACATCATCTAAAATTGTACTGTTAGTTAGGAAATGTTTCCTTGGTTTTAAGAAAAATTGTATTTTATTTAAGTTCATTAGATAATTTTTTTTACTAAAAACTAGGACTTAACTTCCTAATAATAAGAAATTATTTTCCAACAACAAGTTAAATAGCACTTCTTTTAAGTGAAAATTATCCTTATCCTGCTTCTATGGTAAAGATAATATATTTTATGTAAAGTACTTTACACTCATTGAGTAGGTATTTTTCCACTTTCGGAGGACTTCCGCTTTGTGAGGACACTGCTCTTAACAAGCTTTTTGCTATACAATTTTGTCTTAAAACTAAATTGAATTATACTAAATTCATGTATTTAAAATATATATTAAATTTTATTAGCAAAAAGGTAAACAAATTAAAAAAATCCCCTTCGTAGTTAATTAACGGTTCTGCTTGAGAGAACTACCCAAAAGGGACACCCTATGTGACACACGGCATATATGGCTAAGGAACACTGGGGGTCCTTTGTCTTCTTAAATTAACTAATTTAAGGAAATTGTTGCAATTAGTTAATTAACGATTCTGCTTGAGAGAACTACAAAAAGGGACGCCCTACGTGACACACGGCATCTATGGCTAAGGAACACTGGGGGTCCTTTGTCTTCTTAAATTAACTAATTTAAGGAAATTGTTGCAAAAATAAAAAATATCACAATTACATTTCTTGTTGTTATTGGAAAATGGAAAAATAACACATGTTTATTTTATGTCATTTTTAACTTAAACTTTATTTGACATACAAACTTAAACTATTTTATTATTAAGTGAAAAAATAGTTCGATAAATATAAAGTTTAATAAGCGCTATGTCAATTATAGGAAAGCCATTATGCCGTTATGTATAAAATGTGCCTGCGATTTTTTGTATTGTACCCAACAAATAAAATTATTACATAAAAGCGCAAATTCGAAATTGTTTACCTTTAAAATATATTTTAAGTTACTTTAAGTTCAATATTTAAGACTGTTAAGATTAGAGATGGGTACGTAAGAGATTTTTGACTCACGCACGATCACGAACCGTGCAATCATGCACGATAGTTTTTTTAAATGGTTACTTTAATTTCTTTTATTTAACAATATTTTTTCTTGCAAATTAGGAACTGGTTTGTTTTAAATTAATTATTTTTTTGGAATAGAATACTAAAAATAATTTAAATCTTTTACAACAAAAAAGAATTCCTATAACAAATTTTATTATTTTTTAAAAATTAGAAAATTTTTACTTGAAAAAAAGAATATTTTATTAAAATTTATCTGAACTAAGTTGCATGTAACTTTTCTTTAGAAATAGTTCATCAGTTTCTAAAATCAAGTAAATTTTTATTATTACATAGGAAAAAATGTATTACTTTTTGTTTCTAATTGTCTGAACTAAGTTTTAGAAAACAATTCTTCAAAATTAGAAAGTGGTATACTTAAAAACTAAATTTGTAAATGGCTTTCTAACATTTAGTTAATTTAGTTAGACACATTTTTTGAACTAAATGGGAGCAAATTATGTCCTTCATTTGAGTATGCAATTTTCTTAAAACTAAGATGTTTTTTCTTAAAATTAATAAATTTTTATTTATTTGACTTGTTTTTTTTTCCTAAAATCAAGAAATATTACTTAGAGCAAAATATGAACTATTTCTGAGTATATAAACTATTTCGTTTTTCCTCAGACTTAGGAATTTTCATTGTTTTTATGAAAATTTTTCAAAGTTTTAATAAAATTTTACTTAAATTGAGAACAATTTATAAACTATTTTGAAGGAAATTTTTGATTACATTTTAGTTCATGTCTTTTTGTTCTTGAGTGTGGTCTAAGAGAATTATCTTCATAATATTATTGAGTTTTTGGCATAAATCTTAGTAAATGGCAATACAACTCGTTCCATTGAAACTGTTCATTGTTAATTTTCATAAAATTTTATAAATTAAATAATTTTCTTTATTCATAGTTTTATAGTTTTGTAAACAAAAGTTTTTTTTAAGTTTCTGAAAATGTCCATTACTTTTCGTCCAATAAAATGTTCTCTGTGCAAAAGTTAAATATCTGTTGCCTCAGCAAATATTTGGCAGTCATGACAAAAGTATTAAGAAGTAGAGTGAATTTTTCTTTCACGGCAAGTTTTTTTCGTTCCATTTAATATAAGCGATTACGATTTATTTTATACACTGTAATAAAAACTTGGTAGAAAAATTGCAAAATTACATATTTTGTACTAATTTTTAGTAAAAATTCTTGCCATCTTTGCTAGTTTTACGAAAATATTTTACTAATTTTCTGAAATATAAAGGAAAAAGTCAAAAGTATTAAAAAGGAATTTGAGGCTTTTAAGAAATAATATCCCATATATTGGGTTTTCCAATAAGGACTTGACAACTTATTTTTTAAGTAAAAGGCAAACCATTTAAGATTTTTCCAAAACTTTATGATCGACTTGAAATACAATCAAAACATTAATGAATGGAACAAGACTTCGTTCATATGGCCACCGTGGGCACGTCGGTGGCAGTCGATTCGTTAGACCCAATTTTCGATGACTCGGTCACACATTTCGGCCGTAACGGCCTTTGTTTTTCGTTTTTCTAAGTTCTTTCAACGTCGTCGGCTTGTTGGTATAGACCAATGATTTAACGTAGCACCAAAGAAAAAAGTTTAGAGGCGTTAAATCGCACGAACGAGGCGGCCAATTGACTGGTCCATTTCTTGAGATAACTTACCTTTCAATAAATCTGTAGTAACGTGTGTTGTGTGGCTTGTGGCACCGTCCTGTTGAAACCACATGTCGTCTAATGCCAAGTTTTCCAATTCGGGCCAAAAATAATCGGTAATCATGGCGCGATAACGATCGCCATTCACAGTAATGTGACGATCGTTATTGTCGACAAAAAAAAATATGGCCCAATGACGCCGCCAGCATGCAAACCGCACCAAACAGTTATATTTTGTGGATGAAGTGGTGATCCATGTAGAACATGTGGATTTTCACCAAACCAATGACGGATATTTTGCGTATTGACGAACCGATTAAGCCAAAAATGAGCTTTGTCACTAAAGATTATTTTGCGATGAAATTCTCATCTTGGCGCATCTTTTCCAAAGCCCAATCGAAGAACGTACGTCGCGTCAAATGGTCCATCGGCTTTAATTTTTGAGTCAGCTTGATCCTGAATGGGTGTAAACCAAGATCTTTACGCAAAATTCGCCATAAAGTAGTCTTGGCGAATCGACTAATTTGGTTCGTTTTCTACGGACGCCTGAACGGCAGCGATATTTTCGTCACTTTGACCAACCCGTTGTCTCACTGGCACGGCAGCATCACACAATGAATATATAGACTCAAATTTTTGCACTAAACTTGTTATTGCTTGTCTACTAGGGCGAGAGTAACGACCGAAAATTGGAGTTAATTATATTATAATTTATAATTTGCATACGTTGTTCGTTCGTGTACTTTACCATAATGAAATTGTTGAGTTCACTGAAAATAGGGAAAGTAACAGTTAGATGATCAGTGAAATAATGCGTTCACAAATTACATTCAAAGTTGTGAAGTACCTATTGGAAAACCCTTTATGATCATCATATAGGTCCATGCATTGTTTAATATATAACCATTCATGTTTTCATATATTTCCATATATCTTCGGATCCGAAATTTAAGGGAATATGACCATATATGATCATATATATGTACATACGTGAATCCAAATATTTTTGGTCATATAAGAGATTAATTATTGTCATTTATTGCACTATGTATGGACGTATATGACCATGTATGATAATGAACCAGAAAAACTAAGCACAGAGCAGTATGTTTTTAGTTTTTCTTTAATTTTGTTTATTTAAGAAAAAAAAAAAAAAAAACAAAGAAAAATACTTAATAACGCAAAAATCAAAAAAATAGTAGTTCAGTCTGAGTAAGAAATAAGGATTTTAATTTCTTAAAAAATAAGAACACACTTATAAAAATAATAAACATTTAATTAAAAAAAAATTAAAAATATAACGAAAATTTTACCTCCCAGCAAAACTTTGGTAATGGGTGCAATATTCTTATGCGTTACCTTGTAATGATAGCTCGTTTCCTTTTTCATTATTTGCAAGCATAAAGCAATAACTTACTCATTGTTAATTACGTAATAAATGATTTATAAATGTAAGGTAATAATTAAAATATTTTTGAAAATCTATTTTTAGATACATTACTTTGTGTTTTTTGTAAGCAAAAGGGTAATGTATGTTTGTTTTAATAAGACTAGCGAAAAAACGAAGCGCAACAATTCATTTAAGTTTAAAGCAATCAAATACTATATGCGTCGATAGCTCAGTGTGTAGAGTTCTTGGCTGGCAACCAGATTTTCCTGTATCAATTCCCATATGGTCCACATTATTTTTAATTACAAATATTTTAAATAAAATATTTGTAATAATTTTTTTTAAAATAAAAATTCCTCTTTTTTAAAAATCTATTTTTAGACACATTACTTTTTCCATTCTCGTAACCATATAAGTAACCCCTTTTATTATCACCTCTAAAGTAATGGGTATATACATTACTTTGAGGCTCATCGCCTGTAAAATTCATAAATGAAGTAAGGTGTAAAGTAATCCTTCGGCCCCTATGACTATACATTACTTTACCCATGTGTGGTTTTGCTGGACTCTTTAGTTCTATAGCTTTTACATTTAAAATACAGCCTTTCATTGTTCAGTTAAGTTACACTCATCGATAAGGACATGTTTCAGTTGGGGTTTGCTTTGTATTTCGTGTTTTGGCACTTTTCTTTCTAAAACTTTTCAGGATTTTGTGGAGGTGTTGCTAGCATATTTGGAGTGTTAAAGCGAAGCCACATTTTTATATTGTGGCTCGTTGTCTTTTTGAAAATAGTAGTAGTCAGCTAAACCCATTTTTGATGCACGTTTTTTTTGCAAATTATTATTTTTTTATTACCGAACTAAATGAATGTATTTGCAATTAATACAAGATTTACATAAGATTTGTGATTTTGCTCATAGGAATCGATTATAATTTGTCTGTCCTCTTCAGTTTGCTGCTTACGTGGTATTATTTTGCTTTTTTTTTATAAATATACTGAAGTTATTACTTAAGGAATTTAATTAATTTATGTTTTTCAATACAACTAACTTTTGCTTCTGTGTGATTTCTGATGAGCCGTTTTTTCCATATAAACCACAAGTGTGTCCTTACTTTTGCGTTGCCATATAATGAGGTTATAAAAATGCTATTTATAGAATTTATATAAAAATAAATATGGGTTTTGTCTCAAAATTTTTGGTCAAACAAACATAAATTGGTAGAAATCTAAAAAAAAAACAAGTAAAAAAATTTTTTGAGGTCAAAAACTTTTTTGGATGCAAAAACAAATTTATTGGTGGAAAAAAAATTTTGAGGTGAAAAAAATTTTTTGAGGTGAAAAAAATTTTTTGTGTTGAAAAAAATTGTAGTGGGAAAAACTATTGGAGGTGAATACAAAATATTCATTTCTAAGCGAATGATGAGAAAATATTTTATGTACTAGACGCTACTATGAAATTGTACTGAAGTACACAAATTTGTATGGAAAATTTAGAGTTATCTTCACATTTTCACTAATAACTTTTTAACCGCTGGACCGACTTTGCTCATTTTCAATACCAAACTGCTCCAACAATCTGGGTAAAAATAGGCTTACGTCTTCGCGTCGAGATCCCATTTCAACAGACAGACGGACAGACATTGTGGGCCACTGATATCCATATACATATATTTTCATTCTGTTACATTAATTATTTAAAAAGAAATAGTCTGATTTTAAGAAATTAATTTCCATTGTGAATTAAATAATATTTTTTATAAATTTTAATAACATTTTTTAATTTTTTCTACTAGTTTCATTTTGCTGAAAAATAGAAAACGTGTTTCTAAAATTAGTTTACTAGACTAAAATTTATACACTTTTCTGTAACTTTTACAGATTTTTTTTTATTTCAAAGTACAGTTTATGCTATGGTTAGGCTAAAACTTGATTATGTAGAGTACGGTGAAGAGAATACTGATACTCTATATGTATTATTTACTCTATAGTCAGAGCTAGTACGAATTTATTGTCTGGAAATATTTTTACAAATTTATCTTAAAAGTTTATTAAATAATTTTTAAATAAAACCCAAATTCTTCAAGTCTTAATTGGGCCCAACTAATTTAATCCTCAAATTTTTATTCTAAACTTGTTGACCTTTTAGCATATTACAACAATGCCAACAACAAACCATACTACCAACAATTGCAACAACAAAACACAATAGTAACAATAGTAATAACAAAAGGAAATAACTAACGACCAAAACTGTAACAAATTTGTTGTTTTTGTTGTTATTTTAAACAAAACGACACTACAACACAAAGTTCTAATTTACCCTTCACTTTAAGAATAAAATTTTACTCTTTTGGAATATTGTTTTTGTATCGTTTACCCCTAGAGACTTTAAAACTATTGCTGTTGCTGCTGCTGCTGCTGCTGCTGCTACTGTTGCTGTTATACAACATTTTTAGTCCACTTAAAATACATAAAAAGCCTAAAGGTCTAAATGACTACCAAAACAAAATTTTATTATTCAAAAAAAAAAAAAAACTGAAAAACAATTTTTGTTTAGAAAACTTTTGATTTTTTTCAATTTTATTTTATAACATTTCTCTTTGGTATTTGACTATGAAAACCCAACAGAATATTGAAGGAAATTTTGAATTTAAGTTGACAAAGTTTAATACAAAATAAAGCTACACGCAGAATAATCCAAACAAAAAATACAAAATTAATGTCAAATTTACGGAAGGTTTTGTAAATAAATAAATAAATAAATTTGCAGCTTACTTAATCTCTTTTAATTATACACGAGTAAAAAAAATTGATCTGGCACAATATTTTATCATATCCAATTTTATATTTCTTAATATATAAATAGATCCGAAAACTGGCAGATCAATTAGATCCAGAAATATATTTATTAAGTAGGATCCAATTTTTTTCCGACAAATGGCAAATTTGCACTTTGCAAATTTGCAAACTTTCACTTTTGCAAAGTAACACATTCGCACTTTTGCAAATTTGCACTTTTGCAAAATCGTACATTTGCAAATTTGCACATTTTCACATTTGCACACTTTCACTTATGCAAATTTACACATTCGCACTTTTGCAAATTTGCACACTTTCACTTTTGCAAAATCGTGCATTTTCAAATTTGCACATTATTACATTTGCACTTTTGCAAATTTGCACATTTGCAAATTTGCACATTTGCAAATTTGCACAAATGCACATTTGCAAATGTGCATTTGTACCAAATTTTAACTTTCCAGCTCAAGCGGTTTTGGCAGGCCTTTAAGGGGGAGAATTTTCGCTTTTTTGCTCCTCCGCATTAGATTTTCCAAAAGTCACGTCTTGTCTGTTATCTATACTAATGAAGGAACCAGCATACCAAATTTTAATTTTATAGTTTCAGCGGTTTGGGCAGGACGTTCGGGGGGAGACTTTTCCCCTTCTTTCACCTCCCAGTAGGAATTTCCGAAAATCCAACTTGGGTGGATGTCTACGCTGGAATGGGAACCTATGTACCAAATTTTAACTTCCCAGCTCTAGTGTTTTTGGCAAGTCCTCAAGGGGGAGAATATTCCCCTTTTATGCCCTCCCCATTTTATTTTCCAAAACTGACATATTAGCTACACTGGAAGAGCCTGCATACCAAATTTCGACTTCCTGGGTCCATCGTTTTTGCCAAGCTGTTAAAGGGGAGGCATTTCTTCCTTTTAAGCCCC
The DNA here is from genome assembly GCA_949748255.1 of Eustalomyia histrio. Lineage (NCBI taxonomy): Eukaryota > Metazoa > Arthropoda > Insecta > Diptera > Anthomyiidae > Eustalomyia > Eustalomyia histrio. Next base: position 28,294,673 of record OX456524.1, on the reverse strand, counting down.
TTTTTACCATGACCCTGCACAAAATTCTAAAATATAGCTTATCGGTGAGTTAGTCCATATTACAGATAATACTTATTTAAAATTTAATTTATCTTGCTATTTCGATGGGGTAGGCCGTTTAGGGGAAGATTCCCCCTTTTGGCCCCCCTCCATAAGAATTTACAAAAATTTCGCCTGGGTAAATGTCTACAGCTCAAGTGGGACCAATATATACAATTTCAACCTTCCAGCTCTAACGGTTTTGGCAGGCCTTCGAGGGTGAGAATTTCATCCTTTTCTGCCCCTCCCCGTTTGATTTTTAAAAAAGCATGTCTTAGCTGTTATCTACACTGGATACAAAATTTCAACTTCCTTAGACGAACGGTTTGGGCAGGCTGTAAAGTGGGAGACTTTTCGCCCTCTAAACCCCTATTTTTACAACGTCACTGGCCAAAATTCTAAAATATACCTTATCAAGGAGTTAGCACATACTCCCAGGAAGGCATATTTAAAATTTCAGGTTTCTAGCTTAAGGGGTTTGGGCAGGCCGTGAGAGGGGGCTTTTCTTCCTTTTTGCCCCTCCCCGTAGGAATTTCCAAAAACCCCGTCTTAGCGGAACATGCTTACAAAATTTCAGCCTCCTCCTGTGGTTTGGGCTGGGTGATGTTGAATGAGAGAGATATAGAGATAATACATTATTATGAGTATACTTGGGTATACTTTTATAAAATTTTCCTATATATTTTTTGCTGGGATATTCTATAGCAGAACAGCAGTTTTGTGCGACAAACCTAATAAAACAATGTACATAAGGTGTTTCGTCTATTGTTTCTCATTCTCTGTTAAAATATTTAAAAGGCTCTTGTTTTAAAGCTGTTGGCATAAAGTTTTTCATGTTTTTATTTTTGATAAAAAGATTAAAGTGTTTTTTTCCCAAATGCAGTGGGTTTTCAAAACAAAGAACATTTTGTTTTTTGTTTACGAAATTTCTTATTTCTTATAACACGGCACAAGTTATAAAGACAATGAAAATACAGGACTTTTGTGTTGTATGATAAATAGAATATTAAGTTATTTTAAAAATAAAAAGTTATTCCTCTTTTCTCAATAAAAAATCTAGTTGAATTTTAAGTTTGAGTTACAATTTATTATGTATTGGAAAATATTAAGAGTTCCTTTGTTTTAAGAGGTAATTAAAATGTTAAGAATTATAGGTTTACATTAAATTATTATTTTGATTTTGTTAATTTTTTTTTAACATTTATATATATGTCCTTTATTTATTTAAATACAATAATATAACATAATATACTTAAATAAAAAGTTCACGGAGAACATAGGGCGACAACGAATTCTCTCCATCTACTTCTGTTTTTGGCAAGCAGTTTAATTTCGTTCCAAGTTCTTCGAGCTGTTTCATGTTCGTTTCTTATGCATCGGATCCATGTATTACGTGGTCTGCCTGGTCTTCGTTGACCTTGAGGGTTCCACTCTAGTGCAGCCCTAGCAATATCACTAGTTGGTCGCCTGAGAATATGGCCGATCCATGTCCATTTACGTCTTCGAATGTCAAATTCGATTGAGCAACAATCTGCCTTATTCCAAAGATCTTCATTGGATAACCAATTAGGCCAATAGATACGTAATATCTGTCTCAGACACCGATTTACGAACGATTGTATTTTCTTCATGGTCAGTTTTGTAAGGCTCCATGTAGTGCATCCATATAGCAGCACAGATTTAACGCTACAGTTAAATATACGTAATTTCGTTCTCTGGGAGATGTTGTTAGCGCGCCAAATTTTATACAATTTGAGGAACGCAACACGGGACTTGTTGATACGATCACCAATATCGGCTGTAGAACCACCGTCTTTCGCAATTTTGCATCCAAGATAATTAAAAGATTCTACATCTTCAATTACGGTACCATCAACAATAAGTGGTGACGAAAAATTAGTACCAATACGCATCAGTTTTGTTTTTCTGAAGTTAATTCTCAATCCTACACTGTTAGCATTTTCGGAGAGTCTATTTATCTTCTTTTCAATGTCTACAAAACGGTGAGACATTAGACATATGTCATCAGCGTAGTCTATGTCATTTAGGTACTCCATCATGTTCCACCGAATGCCGATTGGGGCCTCACTATTCGTTTTTTCCATTACACAGTCCAATAGTAGGATGAATAATGTGGGGGAGAGGATACAGCCTTGTCTTACGCCTGTAATATTGGTGTAAGGTTGACTCTCCTTACCGTTGAAACGGACCTTACATTCCGCGTCTCTGTACAGCTCACGTATAAGGGCGACGATTTTTTCCGGTATTCCTTTACCAATTAATGCAGACCACATAGAGCTTCGGGATACTGTATCTAAAGCACGTTCAAAATCTACGAAAAGCAGGTACATGGGTGTATTATACTCCGCCGATTGTTCGATAATTATACGTAGAGTATTGACGTGGTCTACACATGATCGTCCAGCCCTAAAACCAGCTTGTTCGTTACGCACAACTTGTTCCACCACTGGTGAGATTCGCTGTAGTATTAAAGTTGCCATCACTTTCCCTATTGCGTTAAGCACGGTAATGCCACGCCAGTTTTTACACTGAGTTAGGTCACCCTTTTTAGGGATTGTGACTACGACACCCTCTTTCCAATCTGCAGGAATTTGACCATTGAGCCATGCACTTCTTATCAGTGGGGTGAGAACTTCCGCCAATGTATCAGAACCATACTTTAAAATCTCTGCGGGCAAGTTGTCGGGACCAGACGATTTGCAAGTTTTTAGCTTGCTCAGTGCCGCCGTAACTTCAAAAGAAGTCGGAGGATGGGTTGAAATATCTCTTCTCGGATTGCGGCGTATAGAAAGCGTCACAGCCTCAACGGGATTGTTATTGTCTACAGCTGATGTGTGTAATGAGAAGTGTTCGCGCCACCGTTCTAATTGTTGCTCAGTTGTTGTTAGATCTGATCCATCATTTGCTTTTAACGACATAGTACATCGGATGTTGTTGCCGCTCATCTGTTTTATAGCAGAGTAAACTCCGCGTAGATTGCCTGTATTTGATGCCATATCAGCTTGTTCCGCTATATCGTTAAAATATTTTTCACGGTCAGCCCGTACCATATAATTCACCTTTCGCGCAGACTGACGGAATGCTGACTTTGCTTGTTCTTTTCCAGCAGTTGTTTTGGCTTGCATCCGTGCTTTGCGAAGACGCTTGCGATTTTCAATTTCATCCCAGGATTCAGAGCTGATCCACGGTTTAATTTTATTTTGTTTCAATCCGAGAGTTGATTTTGCGGTAGCCTTGCAGGCTAAAACTACGTCTGACCACGTATGTTGGTCGTTGTGTGCCAGACTGGACCTTAGGTTCTGGTTATATACCGATAAAACGGCTGGGTCGCGAAGGCGAGCTGTGTTGTATTTAACGACTTTTCCTCTTATACCATTTACTGCCGCAGGTCGAAGACGGAAAACACCTACGAGTAGAGAGTGATCACTGGCAACGTCGGCACCTTGTCTAGCTTTTACATCCATAAGGGATCCTAAGAAAAGCCTACTTACAATTATATGGTCAATTTGGTTAAATGTTTGACCGTCTGGCGATTCCCAAGTATATTTATGTATGTTCTTATGTGGGAATTTGGTTCCGCCAATAAAAAGTCGGTTACGGGCGCAGAAATCAACTAATCTATCCCCATTATTATTTCGTGAGGATCCCAGGCCGTGCCTGCCCATTACAGCTTGTAGGTTGTCGTTGTTGTTTCCTACCTTGGCATTAAAGTCACCCAAAAATATCTTAATATCCCCTGCGGGCAAAGAGCTGATCACGTAATCGAGTTGACCATAAAACTCATCCTTAGTGCTATCATCGTCAGGGTCGGTTGGTGCGTAGCATTGCACAATAGATATGTTGCGAAATTTGCAGTTGAATCTGGCAGTTATTATACGTTCGGAGATTGCCCGATATTCCAAAAGGGCATCTCTGGCCTTTGGTGACAGCAACAGACCGACTCCGTTTATCCTGTAGGTGTTGTTACCGGAGTAAATAAAACGGTGACCAGAAGCCAGTAGCGTTGTACCATTGTTCAGCCATCGTACCTCACTTAACCCCAGAATGTCTAGTTTGTATGACATCATTTCCTTACGCACTTGCTCGAGTCTCGATGTTTCAGAGAGAGTTCTTATATTCCATGTACCAATCATAAACCGTTTTTTAAAGCCAAAAGTCGTCATCATACGGGGATCATTATTATTTAAATTTGAATTTGTTGACGTTTCTGTAATCATACGAATTTTAAGAAGATTGACTGATTAGGCCAAAGCCTCCGATCCTAGAGTTGGGGCTGCCAACACCGCTAGGCCGGCTAAATACAGTTGAGTTTCAGTGACTAAATGTCAACGGTTGTCACCTAGTTTCCTGAGACGCGTCGGCATAAGCCTGCACTCAGGATACTCAGTCCTGTACGCCTTCTCACTTTAGCTGTCATCAAACGGGTGCCTGAATGACATTACCAGGGAACACTTGGTCTAAGACCGGAAGTTGTGAGATGCTTGGGAATTCCGGACAAAGGAATCGCTTCTTGCTACCCCCAAGTGGATAGCAGACAGAGAGCTTTTAACCTCTGTGAAAGACCCCATTAACACAATTTTTACTAACTAACTGAACTTTAATTGACATTATAGTTTTTGTTTACCATATAAAATTTAAGTGTTTGGTTAAATTTTAACCTGATATTGTTTCGGGTCTTGCCCATACACTTGTAGTGTACGAAGGCGTATGATTTATATTAAATATATTTTTTTATTCATCATACGCACTGTGTATATTTCATATCAGAGCTTCTAAAGAACTCAATCCTTCATTCGAGTTTCAATTGTAATTGACTATGGAATGCTATAATTTTTGAATGCAACTGAATTCATTCGTTTTTTATCATTCGATTCGGAATTAAAACGATTTTTACTCCATCGATTTACAAATTTGGGAATTCAATAGATAATTTGGAACATTCGACTTTCTTCATTCGATTTTAAAGTTGAAAAAATTAATAAATACGTTATTAGTTTAAATAATAAAATATTTTTTTTGCAAATACAAGAAAACCAAATAAAAATAAAAAAAAAAATCGTTCAATGAAAAAAATCCTCAAAATAAAAAAATCGGCGAAATTGAAAAAAAAAACGCCAAATTAAAGATTCCCCAAAATAAAAAAATTCTTAGGTTGAAAAAAATTGCTCAAATTGAAAAAAATCGCCAAAATTAGAAAATCGTTTGTATTGAACAAATCAGTAAAATTGTTAAACTCGAAAAACTTGAATAAAAATCTCTTAAATTTAAAGAAGCCGAAATTAGAAATTACTGAATTTCGAACAAAAAAATTCTAAAAAAGCTTAAACTTTAAATAATCGCTAAAATTTAATAAAAGTAGCTATTGACGAAACAAACAATATAATTTAAAAAATCGCCAAAAATAAAAAAAATCACTAATATTTAAAAAAAACCAAGATTTATAAAATTTAAAAAACACATATATAGAATTAAATCGCTTAGACACAATTTCCATATCTCCCAAATTAGAAGCACTACAGAAAAACTTTTTGCACCAGATTTTTTAAATTTCGAGCTTCTTGGCAAAATTTTTAGATCGAGTTTATTTCGAGAACTATTCACTGCAGAGATGGTGGTCGCTATACTGTTTTTTTCTGTTTTTTTTTTCTAAGTTTATCTTTTTTTTTCATTTTTATGATTTTTCAATTTATGCTGATTTTTTGTTTTTTATTTAAATTTGTTTGCTAAAAATTGTATAAAACCTTGAAATTGGAGTTATTTTTAAAATTAACAATTTCAAAATTGAAAAATCGCTAGGATGTCAAAAATCCCTTAAGTCGAGTGGCAACGGCATATGTAAAAAAATCGCCAAAATTAAAAAATAACGCTAGAATTTATAAAATTGCCAAAACGCAAAAACTCAAAAAGTCGCTGAAAGTAAAAAAATCGCCAAAAATAAAAAAGTCGCCAACTTTAAAAAAAACGGACATTAAAAAAAAATTAAAAAAATCAAAACTGAAAGAAAATCAAAATTGAAAATAATCGCCAAAATTAGGAACAGGCAAAAGTCGCAGGAGACCAAATCTGGTGAATACGGTGGCTGAGCCATGATCGCGGTATTCTTTTTGGCCAAAAATTTACGAACAAGTGATGACGAGTGAACAGGTTCTTTATCGTAATGCATACCCAATGAATTGTTTTTCCACAATTCCGGACGTTTTTTTTTTGTATTGCTTCTCGCAAGCGGCACATTCTTTCAAGATAATAGTATTTATAAACCGTACAACCATGTAGAATAAACTCATGATGCACTGTGCCACGGTAATCGAAGAAAACAGTGAGCAAAACCTTGACATTTGATCTAACTTGGCGTGCTTTTTTTAGTCTTGGCTCTCCTTAGCTCTTCCATTGAGACGATAAGACTCTGGTGTCGATGTCATAACCATAAACCCATGATCCGTTATGACCCTTTTAAGCAAATTTTCGGCGTTCAACATTTCCTGAGCGATTCCCTTGCGACGGTTTTTTTATTAAAAATTCACCAATTTTTGAACGAACATCCCTGCCACTCGCCTCATGCCCAAAATTTTCGAAATAAATTGTATGGTATGAGTCAACCTACATACCGACATCCTCTGAAACTTCTCTAATAGTGATCTCAACGTTTTCATCGGTTTTTGATGGGATGGAGCTTCCAGAACGAGCGGCGTCATTCACATCTTCTCGACCATCTTTGAAAAGCTTTTACCACTTGTAAACATTTTTCTGACTCAGAATACAATCACCATCAACACATTTCAAGTAATTTTAAGCACTTAATTCCATTTTTGCAAAAAATTTAATACAAATTCTTTGATTCATTTTTTTTTTCCACAGCAGAAAATCGCCTAACAATCAAAACACGTCTCTCACAAACAAACTCAACTAAGAACATATGTTTGAGACAAGTGTGTCAACATAAAAAATCGTTAATCGAATGCACGTAGCCCGAGAAATTTCAAAATTCAGCTTTTCTATTGAACACACCTCGTATATATACGAGGGCTTATCAATAAGTCCGTGACTTTTTGAATGAAACACAGTTTTTTTTGCCAAAAAAAATATTATTTTTCAAGATAATTTCCTTTTAGCTCAATACACTTAGTAAAACGTTTCTACAATTTTTGTATCCCTTCCAAAAAAAAAGGATTTTTCGAGATCCATAAAATAAACAAATATTTCATCGTTGAAGCTAAATCTCTTTCCACCAAGCCATTTCTTTAGGTTTGGAAATAGGAAATAGTCACTGGGGGCTAAATCCGGAGAATATGGCGGATGAGGTACCAATTCGTAGCCCAATTCATGCTATTGAGACTACACACGTCACTCGATTTCGATTATGGTCAATTGAGAGTAAACGCGGCAGCCATCTTGCAGACAGCTTTCTTACTGATCATTTAACATCGAAACCATCAACAATCTCACCCACGATGGGCCAACACTATATCGTGGATTTTTTCGAAATTTTCGGGTGTATGAACCGCAATTGGCCGTCCAGAACGTTCAGCGTCAATTGTACTTGTGCGACCACAACGAAAGTCAGTAAACCACTTTTTTACCATTGAAATCGATGGTACAGATGGGGACACATGGGGACCATAGTATTTATCAAGCTTTTCCTTGGTTCTATTGACGGTTTTATTCGCAAGAAATAATTTTTAATGAGCACTCGAAATTCACTTTTTTCCATTTTTTAAAAAATCCACGAGGTTGTATGTTTTGAACAGCCGTTAAATGCAAAGTAAATAACGGAACTTGCTCAAAATTTGACAGTAGTCTACTAACAGGTGATACTTGATGGAAGCAGTGTTGCATTTGATATAACTACGAAGGAAGTTCGAAAAGTCACGGACTTATTGATTCTTCCTCGTTTATATTTTTTATTTTTTTCTTTTTGTCAACTTGGTTAAATTTTGTCAAATTTTTCCAATATTACCGACTTTTTCCATATCATCCACTATTTTCCTTGTATGATTTTTTCACATTTTAGCGTTTTTCTCAATTTTTGAATTTATTTTTGGCAATTTTTAAAATTTTAATTTTAAATATTCGTTTTTTACTTTAGCGACTTTTTCAAATTTAAAAAATCTTTTTAAAGTTCTGGAGTTTTTTAAATTTTTTAATTTTAAGCGAGTTTTTTCAAATTCGTCAATTTTTTTCAATTTTAGCAACATTTTTAACGATTTTTTCAATGTAAGCGATAATTTACCTGGATTTTTTCAATTTGTTAATATTTTTAGTTTCGGCGATTTTTATAATTTGGCGAGTTATTATACTTAGGAGATTTTTTCAATTTTAGTGACTTTTTCTTATTTTGAAAAACTTTTTTTGGAATTCGGTATTTTTTAATTTTGCTGATTTTTTTAATGTAGCAATTTTTTTTTAATTGTATGATTTTTAAAATTAAGAGTTTTTTACTCATAGTAATTCTCTTTAAGTTTGCCGATTTTTGTAAAATTCTAACAAATTTTTTATATTTTAACTTTTGTTTTCAAATTTAAGCAATTTTCTCAGTTTTAGCATTTTTCAATATGTAGCAATTTTTGTTTTATTTTTGAAGAATTTTTTTTACGTTTTTTTTTTCAATTTTGGCGATTTTTATAGTTTTAAATAATTAATTTTTTTTTCAATTTTAGCGAACATTATACAAAGAGAAAAAATTAATTATTTCATCATATTTGAATTCACATTTATTTTTGCAAACATTTTTAAATTAATAATGAATCTTATTAATGCAAATATGATTTAAGTCAAAATAAACTATTTCGTATTTAAATGATAATGTCAAATGATATCTGATTTTTTCGGATTAAAAAAATTATTTAAATTAAAGAGAAAACAAACTTAATTGGATTTTAAAGCTATTACTATATAATTTATATGTTGCTTCTGGTTGATTTTAAAATATATTTTGTCAGACAATTTTAATATATAGTCAGTTATTCTTGTTGGTTAAAAAAAACCATAGTGTTTTTCTATAACTAATGTAACGGATTGTATCTAATTTTATGTATGTTGTTTTTTTTTTTAATGACTTACTTATGTTAACCGTGCATAACTATCGTCTAATTCACTGACTTCATTACTATCGTTTGGTGTAATCCACCCATACTTTATTAGTATCTGCCTTTATTATTTGTCGACTTCAAATACACAAATAGTATATTTTTCATTAAGAATCAACACCAAACTACTAAAAGAAAAGAATATTTTTTATTTATGTAAATTCTTTTATTTTAAATAATATATTGTTAATGCACATCTCATTTGTATCAACAAACAAACAGACTAAAAAATTGATTCTGCAAAAGTAACTATAACTTATAGAGTTTTGACGTCATGATCCTTTGGGTTGGTGATTTGAAAAGCTGAAAGAATACACAAAGAAAACTTAGTTAATAATTTTTTTTTGCATAAAGTAAAATTTTATGTAAAAATTGAGTTAATTACTTACAAAATTTTTGTTACTTATTGCAGCCATCAAACATGTCGCCATAGTTTTGGTTCATTTCGGACAAAGTTGAGTTAAAATATATATATCACTAGATGCAGAGTGGGTTACTTTAACTTTGCAGCGTATTGTTTTAGTTTGTATGTCCTTTGTATTAACGCATACCTGACAACGTCTCTGTTTAGGTCTCTTAGCTTGTGGTGATATGATTTTCTGGTCATGTATCTTACCACATAGCTGTTTGGTAAATTTTTGGCAGCTTATTTTGAGATTCCCAGCAAAACCACACATTATCAAATAATGGGTAAAGTAATGTATAGCCATAGGGGCCGATGGATTACTTTACACCTTACTTCATTGATGCATTTTATAGGCGATGAGCCTCAAAGTAATGTATATACCCATCACTTTAGAGGTGATAATGTAAAGGGTTACTTATATGGTTACGAGAATCGAAAAAGTAATGTGTCCAAAAATAGATTTTTAAAAAAGAGGAATTTTTATTAAAATAAAATTATTACAAATATTTAATTTAAAATATTTGTAATTAAAAATAATATGGTCAAGATGGGAATCGAACCAGGGAAATCTGGTTGCCAGCCAAGAACTCTACCCACTGAGCTATCGACGCATATAGTATTTGATTGCTTTAAACTTAAATGAATTGTTGCGCTTCGTTTTTTCGCTAGTGTTATCAAAACAAACATACATTACTCTTTTGCTTACAAAAAAATACAAAGTAATGTATATAAAAATAGATTTTCAAAAATATTTCAATTATTAATTTACATTTATAAATCATATGTTACGTAATCAATAATGAGTAACTTATTACTTTATGCTTGCAAATAATGAAAAAAGTAACGAGCTATCATTACAAGGTAACGCATGAGAATATCTCACCCATTGCCAAAGTTTTGCTGGGTTATTTGACAATGTTTGAATTTTATTACGCTTTTCAATGTGTGGTGCAATGAGACTGAAGGCTAGATCTTATTTAAAAAGTGAGCGCTTTTTATATTTCAAAGGTGGATTTTGAGTGTATAACAAAACGATACGCGCATTTATATCAGCCAAATTCATCAACGAGTAGAATATCACCAGAGGCCAGCCACGACAATTTCTGGCTACATTATATATATAGAACATAACTGGTCAGTTGTATCGACTCCACGTAAACGCTTTGGACCACGTAAACGCTTTGCACCATCCAGTATCCTACCATCTCTACGTAAGGTAGAGAGCAACAGCACACACTTATTCTGTTTTGGAATGCGTTTTTTCTAAAATCAAACATCGTGGAAAGAGTTAACCAATTTTTGGCTTGTGAGAATGAAAGTTTCTAAAATTTCACGAACTGAGCAAGTTTATCGAAATTCCGATGCTGCTGACGGGTGTCCACATTGTCGAAACGAATGCATCTCATCAAAAATTGGAACCGATTGTAGGACATTGTGGCGAAAAATATTTCCAGGCCAGTGCCATCTGAAGCGATGTACAATTAACCAAATAAAGCATTTATTTCATCTCTATCTGTGATACGTGTATTTTTCCACACCTTGTATTTTTCTTTCACCTTAGAGATATATATTTGAAACAAAAGTGTAATATGATTACTATCGAAGGCTGCAAACCACCCAAAAATACTGAAGTGGTATTACTATTGTGGGTGCAAACCACCCAAGCTTATTTTCAGACAGATTTTACGTAAATATCAGATCGGATTAAACAAGTAAAAAATACTTCTGAACCTTAATAAGAAAACAAATGAGGATAACATTGGAAGTTAATGATGATTTTCATGAAATATAATATAATAAACTAAGAAATTCAGCCTTCTGGGTGGATTCCACCTAGGTGATAGTAATGCAGTGTTAAAAATAGTTGCAAAATATTTTTCTTCTACAAATAAATACTTTTGTACTTTAAAATTACAAAACTGAAATACAACTGAATCAACTAATAAATCTTGAATGCAAAAGTTTAGCTTCTTTGGGACATTAAAGTCAAAATTGAAGGATATACTTTAAAATTCCCAGAAGTTGTTTTAAAATTTTCCAATAAAAAATCTGTTGTTTTAGTAAAAAGAATCTTTTATTTAAAGAAGAAAAAAAATTATTGAGCAAACATATTTTTAAAACCCTTTTATAATAAAAATTCATTAATAAAATTTTATTGAAAATATTATTTAGTTGATTGTTTTGTAAAGAATATAAAAATTAATCATATTTCATATTTACCTCATTCAAAATTACAACAAAACTGTCAAGAAAATTTAATAAATGACATAATTTTCTCAGCTAAAAATTCCAAAAAAAAAATCATACAAGAAAACAATATTTACAAATAAAAACAGCACCAAATTTTAAACGAAAATAAAGGAAAACTCATCTGCAACCCTGTCATTTACACTCTAAGGTATTTTTCACTATCATTTTAAGCAAAAATTTCAAATTTGTTTGCATGTGGATGTAAAGCTTAACATTAACTATTATGTAGTGTCAACATGCTTTTCATTCATAGAGTAAAAAAGTACAATAAGAAAATTTAGGTTTATCAAAATGGATTTTTAAAATGCCCTATACAATATGTAAGTGAATGTATTTAGAAGGTATAACTAAATTATATATTATTGCATTTACAATTTATTTAGGGGTTTTAACACTGACGATCCTTGAACCTCATGATCATAATGCATCACTATGAACTCTTTACTGCGTATGTTTGGTCTGCTTAACATTTCTTTTAATTCAATTTTTAAAGATGGCGAACTTGTTGTCAACTAGTAGCTCTATTTTTTCCTTTAAATCGGTACACAAATTTAGGCCAAAGTATGTACCGTACAAGTTTTATAAAACTTTTCTTTACCCCCATAATGCATTGTAGAGTGTTTTATAGTAGAAAGAACATAATATTTTTCCAAGATACAGCTGGCAACAATGGTGGGAAATGTTATACATATTAGTTTAGTTGTTTTTGTAGTTGCGAAGTGAAATATAAAATCATGCTACTCATCATGCAGTTTGATAAATGTTCTCACCAAATAATAACAAGAAAAAAAATATATATATATCCAAAAAACAAGACACTAACAAAAAGTTGTTGATGATGGTGTTTACTGCAAATGATGGCAGTTTTTTTTTGTATATTTCAACACTATAAATGATCATTTTCTATATTACATTATGTTAACAAAATTGAAATTTAAAATTACATTTTGTGTTTGTTTTTTTTTTTTTTGTAATACAATATTGCTTAAATGCTAAAAAAATAATCACTTTTTTATTATTAAACATTATACCATGTACTACAGATAAATCTCGGCTTATGCCCCACTACTCTTATACAATTTCGATAGCTTGGAAAATTTGAATACCCAATCGAATTCAAGGCTTAATTAATATTTATTTATCCTTGAAAATATAGCGTATACGTAATATAAATTAATGAAAATTTATATAATATTTTTTCAAAAAATAATATTTTTAATTCTAAACACATACCATGGAATTAATTTCTTAGTTAATTAATGTTTTTCAAAACAAGGATCCCAGATTAAGAATGTTGTTGTCCCAAAACAAACCTCCGCACTTGAAAGCTTGTTTTCCATACAAAAAAGGTTTAAGGGTCCGATGATTTGTGTCTTCAAAAGAACTATCAGATTCAGTGTATGTCAAAAAGAAAACAGATGTATTGCAACAACCGAATTTCTTGCCAACCGAATGGTTTGGTTGAAGCCAGCGAAATATTTGTTTGTCGCAAACGAAATTCGTTTAATGCAACAAAATTTTGGTTGAGTCCAATTGTATCAATAAAATATTTGGTTAGGACAACTAAATAATTCGGTTGCTGCAACCAAAATATTCAGCTGGCAAGAAATTCGGTTGTCACGATGAATCTGTCTAGCTTAAAGAAACGCCAATTCATTTGGAAAAACATCAACTACTGAAAATCGTTGGAGAATAATAGCCTGTTCCTCTATTTCGAACAAAAAAATAGTCGAACGAAAGCAAGTCACTCGAATTCGAATCAAATTGGGTTTCTCTATTTCGAAAGCCTTCGATCGTCTTTACTTACGTGTGTCAATTTTTGTTTCTTACGCATTTACAAATCACAGCGATGCCAGATCATATATTTTGAGTATTTGTTACAATTTTCTTTAAAAGTAGCAAAAATACTACTAAACTGCTTAGAGACAAAAACAACCCTGTTTAACAGTGATCAGCTGAATACGACAAATGAAATAAAAAATAACAATAAACAAATCAATTTTTATTTGAGAATGTGATTATTTGTGAAATTTTTTGTTATCGATTGGTTGTGGGAGAGCTTTTCTGTTGCGGTCAATGCTACAGTCCCGTTAGCTCTTGTAAAATAAAATATGTAAAATAAAAAATGTAAATATGACCTCCTCTGCTGAAAATTTTTTTGCTCCGAACTCCAGAGTCCCTCTAGCAAAATCAGGCCCTTCTTCCATATAAAATACAAGCGTCTTCGACTTGTCCATTGTTAATTTTTTTAAACTAAAATTTAAAATTCTTAATAAACTATAAATATTTGTTTTATTTTGCACTTAGCTTTTGTTATCCATTGCTTTTTTTTTTTGCTTTAAAATAGCAAGTGACTGATTTTGACATTTGCGTTCGCACTGTTCGAAATAGAGAAACCAAATTTTGTATGAAAACAGTTACGTTTTCATTCGACTTGTCGTTCGAGTCATCGTTCGCATAGAAATTAGTGAATTAAATTAGAGTTAGTGAAACCCAAATCAGTTTTCTTTCGTCTAGAAAGCGAACGAACGTGTTCTTTCGAAATAGAGAAACAGGCTATAAATGTCCGAATTATAGGACTTATAGATTTTGTATTTCTGTCAGGATCAATAAGTCCGTGACTTTTTGAATAAAACACAATTTTTTTTAGCTCAATACACTTAGTCCAACGTTTCTCCAATTTGGGTATCTCTTCCAAACAATAGGATTTGTTTGATCAATAATATTATCGTTGGAGCTAAATCTCTTTCCACCAAGCCATTTCTTTAGGTTTGAAAATAGGAAATAGTCACTGGAGACTAAATCCGAAAAATATGGCGGATGTGGTTACCAATATGTAGCCCAATTAATGGAATTTTCCCATTGAGACTACACACGTGTGCACCCGTGCATTATCTTGATGAAAAAGAACTTTTTCCTTGGCCATATAAGGTCGATTTTTTTTTAAATCCTCATTGAATCGGTCCAATAAGTTGGCATAATATTCGCCTATTAGTGTTTTTCCCCTTTTTAAGGTAATCGATGTGGATTATCCCGCGTGCATCCGAAAAAAATGTTGTCATCACCTTATTGGCCGACAAACTTACTTTGGCCTTCTTCGGAGCCGGTACACCCGGAAAACCTATTCTTTAGACTGCTGCTTGGTCTCCGGAGTGTTGTAATGAATCCATTGTTCATCCACAGTTACAAAACGCCGCAAAAACTCATTCGAATTGCGGTTAAATAACTCCAAACAATCCTTTAAAGTTGTCACACGATTTCGTTTATAGTATATTGAGAGCAAACGCGGCACCCATCTTGCAGACAGCTTTCTTAAATCCAACTGATCATTTAAAATCGAAACTACACTGGCATATGAAATGCTTATGGCATCAACAATCTCACGCACTTTTACTCTTCGATCGGCCAACACCATATCGTGGACTTTTTCGACATTTTCGCGTGAATTGACCTCAATTGCCCGTCCAGAACGTTCAGCGTCATTTTTGCTTGTGGGACCACAACGAAGGTCAGTAAACCACTTTTTTACCATTGAAATCGATAGTCCAGAGTCCCCATAGTATTTATCAAGCTGGTTTGATTGACGGTTTTTTTTCGCAAAAATAATGTTTAATAAGCACTTGAAATTCACTTTTTTCCATTTTTAAAAAATCCACGAGGTTGTTTGTTTTGAACAGCTGTTAAACGCAAAGTAAATGACGGAACTTGCTCGAAATTTGACAGTAGTTTATTAACGGGTGGTACTTGATGGGAGCAGTATTGCATTGCATAAAATTACGAGGGAAGTTCGAAAAGTCACGGGAAATCAACTGAATCTAAATCATAAATTTTTAACCGGAATATTATTAAATTAAGGTGATTTGTAATAAGGGTTTTTCCTTTTTATTTAATTTTTTTGACAGAAGCGTGATAGAAACCAAAATTATAAAATTTATGCTTATTGCATATATTTTTCTAAAAATATAGCATTTGAAATGTCCAATAAAAATATAGTAAAAATCACATTTGGGATTTTTTCATTTGCATTGAAATTTCATTAGCATTAAAAATTTTCTGGTATTAACATTTGTCCTACTAATGCTAATCAAATCATACTAATGCCTCAAAAACTATTTACAATTGATCAAAAAATAAAATTGGTTAAATAAGGGGCATGTTTAAATTGCTTTACATAGGCTGTTTTTTTTAAATGGATTCCTCGGTTAAAAAATTTTTGCCTGTTTTGAGCTATTTCGAATATTTTTCAAGATACTCGCCAATTTGTAAAATGACCGGCATCTCGAAAACTAAGCGAGACAGGGCAAATATTTTTTTTAATTACACTGTCCAACAAATTAAGACTTTTTGAATGGAACAGAATAGCGACCCCATAATTCTGAAAGAGTATGTTGAGTAGATAATTTTTGTAGAACAAACTTATGGTCCAGCACGTCTGAGTTTTTTTTACAGTGGGTCAAAGTTTTAATTTTTTGGTCGAAGGGAGCATTATACTATATGAAAAAAGTGCTGTAAGTTAATGTCTGAGAGAATTCTTATGCTCAGAGTTGTATTGTGGAATTGTATGAGGATTATTTTTGTGTAAAATCTTAACACTCTTACTGGTCTCTTTATGGGTCAATTTGACCCTTTTTTCAAGAAAATCAAAAATAACCTTTAAAAAAGGGCATTTAAGGATTAAAATATTCTACGAAAATGTTTGCCGGAAAATTTCAGTGGGGGTCATCAAAGACACCAATGTTGTAAATAAAGCTCGAGACGAGACGAGATTTACGAAAGACGAGATTTCCGAAATGCTTACGATAAGGGGAAACGGAAAAACTCTCCCTTTAACATCCATCTCAAAGCCCTTATTCAATCTGAAAGTAAAAAAAATATGTGTTCCCTGCATATTTAAAAATATGTGTTCTCTGATTGTATGGATTCTTTTAGAATCTCTAATAAAATAGTGGGAAAATGATATTTAAAGCGCAAAAACTCCATCCAAAATATCCCATCGCACATCTCTGAAGCTTGGATTTTAAAATTTGGCTTGTAGACTGCTACTCTGGTATACCAACGGGGATCTTGTAAATTATTACGGTAAGAAGACAAGGGAAGAGTCTGCCTTGTTCTGGTAGTGTATGCGAAATATTTTAGATTTCGTCATCTTCTTAATTTTGTAAATGGTTCGTTCGAAAAACATAATAAAATTTTTACTACAGTTATAAATGTTGTTTTTCTGTTTTCTATTTTGTTTATGTTAAATCTTAAAATTTCGTATTTTTCGAAATATTTTTCATTTTTTCTGTTGCCCATAAGTTTGTCATATATTTGAAAATATTTTTATTACAGTTGAAGTAATTAAAAATAATCCTTTTCTACGTAGTCATAAATTGATACCCATAAACTGTTATTTAAAATTATTTTTAATTTTATTTGAAATTGAAAATAAGCACTGCAACTAGTTAAAAAAAAAAATTTAGGTTTAACTGAAATTGAATAAAAAATGCTTAATAAGAGTTAGTAGCAATTTATGTCCATTGATATGTATCTTATAAAAGTATTTTATAAACTGTATCACTAAACAGGTCTTAAGTCCTCTGACCATATGAAAAAGCTTAACCGTTGACACAATTCAAGCATCAGTTTAATGTGTGATAGAAGAACAAAAAAAAAAAAAAGACAATCTTCATGACATACATAAAATACCAACCACCATACACTAAAAACCATTTAAAAGCTTATATGTGGCACATGGTCATAGTTAATTTTCATCATCATGCTCCACATCTTGGTTCGTTTTATGGTCACTATTTAAAAACGTTTTCACACTTATAATTGTTGGAAACAAATTCAACACATAAACCCAGGTCGGCACTTATAGCATAAGGACAAAAATTGGTCAAATATCTTAAACAAAAATTTAAAATTTATGTAAAATTTTAAAGACTTAAGTAAAAAAAAAATTTTTAAATATTTTGTTATTTTCTTGTAGCAAATTCATAGTTCTAATATAAATGGCAACTTTAAGTAATTTCATATATTAGATCCACTTCTCGTTTGAGGGATTTTTACGTTGTTGTTGTTTCATACTCTAGAGGAATTTATTTCTAAATATATACCAGTACCAGAGTGTTGTAATTGCTATAATAATTTAGTTTGTTATTATAATTCCAAAAATTCCCAAAGTTATATCATAAACAACATGTACGTTAAATGTTATAAATACTTTTCTATATATAATTGTATGCGATGTAACATTAATATTTGTAATATTTGTAAACAATATTAAATCAACTTGAATTGTCAACAGACACGTTTGCACCTTTGAATATAACAGTATTACGGTGACACTTAAATCAAACCTTTGAGATGTTAAGCAATTTGGAAAAATGAATTCAAATATTTTGAAAAACTGACATTGTTGTTACGGTTTTAGATTTGAATGAATAAATTTCAAATATAAATAAGTGTTTCCCTAGCATATACATTTGTTATATAATCTCTATGCATGTATGAGTAACTAGTACCCACTTATATACAATACTTACAATTTACAAGAATAAAAGCGTAAAACGCCTATTATTTATATATGAGACATTCCATATCAACTGCCCATCCTAAGAAAAAACAAGTTAGAGCGACTAAATTCGGTTGGGAAAAAACTAAAGTTTATATATGGACATATATGGATTGGACAGATTTATATACGAACGTCTTTAAGAGGAAATTAACCATTTAGTTTGGTGATAAAACTTTGACTGGGGAAGATTTATGGTTCCCTAAAATAGGTATTTAAAAAAAATATGTTTTGGTCATAACTTTTTTGTATCTGATATTTCCGAGTTTTTTAGCAAATATGTTCTACTAAAGATTTTCGATCTTTTGCTATATAAGATGTATCCATAGGTCATATTACAGCCCTTTTTGTTTTTTATAAAAATTTTGATGTTTCTAGCCCATTTATGGATTAATCTATTTTGTGCCACGCTCAATTCACGGATCCCGCCCATATTTGAACAGATGTTGTGTATTGATAACCAAGATGCTTGTACCTTATTTTGAAACTTTTTCTCTCTCCGTTCTCCAAATATACAGAAGAACTGACCGACATCGTTAAGTCAACTGTGCTGTACGTATTTGTTATGTTAAAAAAAAAGTCTTAAGAAAATATAATAAAATTGTATAAAAAAAATTGAATAGACGGGGATCGATTGCGTGAATAAAGAAAAAAAAACTATTTGTGACAAAGCGCTTAGACCACTGAGCCATTGAAGGACATACGCAATCGTCGTTAATAGAAGTAAATAAACAGTTTTCGTTCAAAACAAATTTGTTTGGTTTTTAAATGACAAATCTTTGTATGTGTTTGTTGTTTGTGTATAAAAGGTGAAGAGGTGAAATAAAAGAAGTTCAACAAATGGATGTGTTTGTTATGCGTAAAATTCAACATACATATTAAATAAAGAGATTCTACGGAAAAAAATTAGAGGTAGTCGCTGTTCTTTACTCATATCTTAGCAAACAGAAATGGATCACATGTGACTGAAATATATAACAAACAAGTCCTCATCATGTCTGCGGTCTTTGGAAAACACATTTCAACACACAGACGGACATCGTTAAATCATCAATATACTTTAAAGGGTTTAAGATCAATATTGTAGAAATTACAAACGGAATGACAAACTTATATATACACTTTTTCACCACCTGTGGTGAAGGATATAAATATATTAGATCAATATATAACTTATACAGTATGGAACAACATTTTAAATTTTTCCTGCCACCGATATAATTTGAATTTTTTAAAATATGTTATTCATCTCTTTACTCAGGAAAAAAACGTCATCATATTTATGACAAACTTTACAAATATGAGGAAAAAATTCATAGATACATATTTGTCGAATATAAGACTTTATAAATATGATGAAGCTGTTTCAATGAATGTGATAAAGAAACTTAAAAAAAAATTTAGTAAGATTAAGTTGAAAAAACTCTGAAGAAGTATCGTCATATTTATGAAGAAGTTTCTTCATAATTATAAAGAAACTTAATAAAAATTACAAACAGAAATATTTTGCAAACGAAATAAATAATTTGTGAGAGTTTTTTTTTATTAAATTGTTTTTATGAAATCTTTTTATATGATTATATAAATGTCATAAAATTTTTGGAAAATACTTGTTCTTATAAAATACTTGTTCTAATAAAAACTTTATTAATATTATGAAGAATTGACAACAAAAGATTTATGAGACAGTTTCATCAATATGATGGAAACTTTTTTCCCTAACTGTGTGGAAGAATAACGTGTCTCACTCATACACTCAACATCGGACAACCTATGTCACAAGTGCACGCAGCTTGAAATTTAGTAAGGAAGTGGGCTCAGACGGAATTTGTGTAACTTACGTTATTAGGGGGAGGAGCGTAAAGGGGGTCAAGAAGCCCCCACTTTTAGTATAGGCTACATCAATGATAAGGTAATTTAAGGATTTTTTTTCAGAAACGTAATAAAAGTTATGGTAAAAAATGGAAAGACTTCCCAATTCTCTTTGGCTAGAAACCTTAAATTTAAAACATATGTTTACTGGAGAATTTGCTTATTTACTGATTTGGAAATTTTGCGACTTGCATTAAGAACATGGTTCAGAAAGGAAAAAGCCTCCCCCTTAAAGCCTTATTAAACCGCTATGTCGAGAAACCAGAAATTTCCCATGCGTGCCCACAGTCGCTTTTATTAATTGCATGCAAGACGCTTAAGGAGGTGGTTAACTTGATTTTCGCCAGGAACATGGATAAATGGGTGTTCAAAAAGGAAAAAGTCACCAACGGCCAATCCAAACGGCTTTAGCTAGAAACCTGAAATTTTCCATGCGGGCCCTCAGTCGTTTTCATCCTCCTTAGGCGAGTTGACTAATTTGGTCTCCATACAAATCAAAACAAAAACATAGAATAACCCTATGACAGCACAATACAGGACGTTGAAGATTCAGAGCCATGAGGAAGCTTTAAGCGAACTCTACCTCACATGACAGGCTCAGACTTTGAAGTGTCAAAGTCCTCAAAGTCCTCAAAAGAGGCAAAAGTTGCTGTCGACCAATTTTCTCTGACCAACGAACTTTAGCCGACCAATAACCTTAACAATACTGATAAATCTCCATTTTAAAATATGACAACACAGACTTCGATAAAACAACTCCGAAAGAATAATATTTACATCGTTTTGACTCTGTATGCTTGGGAAATTAAACATGTGATATTTGGATTGAACTTTCCGAGTTATTAACTTTTTATGCACAGACTCGCACAACAACAAAAACTTGAACTTTTTTCTAACGGGAATCGTCGACGAAAGGTGCTCGATACTACCTCACAAGAGCCACAGGTTATTCCAGGCATTTATTTAGTTTCTGTCTGATTCGGTTACTCCACCATGTTAGCCGGAGCTTTAGCAGTAATCAAGGCTGTGGCACTTACAGGTGCGGAAATTCTTACTGTTTGAGAAGTAAACTCTCACGCTGCAATAACCAAAGGGATGCGCTGCTTCACTTTCTTAATACAAATAACCTCTTTACCCTCAATGTTAGCAAGTTACCTACGTTTGTTAACAAATTAATGAATGAAGTAGACGCGCTTGTGAACAGGAGTTTGGCTCCTCCTGAACGTACATTCTTTTTAGGATCATCTGTACATCTTGTTAGAACTGGCTCATCTACCACCCGAATTAATATGGTTCCGAAACAAGGTGAATAGAATTGTGGTGTTCGCGGAACACCAACCTATAGAACATCTTTGATGAGTTACCGGGTTGCAGCATCACAGAATTGAATTGTGATAGCATCTCCGAGATGTCAAACACTGCAATTCGCAGAAGACGAATCACAAGCAGAGAATCCCGGTTAGAAGTAGCCTTTTTGCGGGACAATCCAGGCATTCACTACTACATGCATGATTCGAACATGGATAAAGAAATTGGGTGTGGCTTCTATATCTGCGCCTTTTTTTTGGAAATCAGGCCGATCATGAAATACATTCAATTTATTAATATTGAAGTGATACACGGATTAGGCCAACTCAGTAAGATAAACCACTATCCTCGCGAGTTACGTTTCTGAGGAAACTTCCAATATCACACAAAAAAAATTAGTTTTGATTTAGAAATTACAAAAGTTTTGATTTATTTAATTTTTACAAAATTACAAAATTATAATTTAATTTATTAAAATTACAAAAGTTTAATTTAATTTTACGAAGTTCTTTCTTTAATGGTCCCTTTGTGTCTGCCACGATATCCAGAAAATCAATCTTTTATATTATTCAATCAATACTGGCAGAACAATCAATATTGCTGATCGGAAAAATCTAAACAAAGAAGTTCATTGTGCCACTTACAAGCAGAGCTTGTATGTTGCAACAATGTCTGGATTTTATAATTAGAACATCAACTGTAGGCAAAATTCTACAGTTGCGACAAAGTTAAATCAAAAATACATTGTTTTGCTGTAGAAAAGGGCATTGTTCTTTGTTACAATTTTACTAAGAATTTAAGTGTGCTGACGTACTTGAAAAATGTAAACAACCAAAATTATTTAGAATTTTAAATGTCAGCACTTCAAAACTATTAAATCATTAATTGTAACAAAGCAGAATGTTTATAATGAAATCTTAATTAAAGTAATATTAATAATAATAATAATAGTGTTAATAATAATAGTAGTGTTAGTAATGATAATAATAATGATTTGTTATTAAATGATGGTTACTGTTGAGGTGCCGTAACTCCTCCCCCCTTAGAATAGAGTGAAGGCCACAATCAATTAGTTGGGGCTGGAACGGGAACTGATGTGGTTGTTGAATAAATTATTTGTTTTCTTGATGATACTGATGCTATTATTATTATTAGGATGAATAATGTTGTTAGTGCAGCATAGATCGAGCCGACATGGATAATTGCTGTATCGTTAAATGTTGTGATGTTGTTGATGTTATCGATGTTTAGTTGTTCTAGCGTCATTAATGTTGTTACTTTAGTTGTAGAGTTCACCTTAATTGTGGAGTTGTCATTTGGTAGAAGGTTGACTTGATCCCAAAATATGGATGTTTCATCGTAATAAATTATATTGTTGATCTCGATGCTACAATTTTTGAAGAAAATGAAGCCAGTGCCTTTAATTTCCACTGGAGTCTTTATTCTGCAAGTAGATTTTATTAGTAATTTCGGACTATTTATAAATATAATAAGGTTGTTTTCTATTTGCAGGATTTTGGATATTTTTCCCAAATCCCTTAGATTGCAGTGTGCCGTTCCTCCGTTGAACAGTGGTCCCAAGCATGTTAAATCTTCCATCAGTTCTTCTTGTAGTGAGTTACAATAAAAAATGTTCTCCACCCTGGGGCAAATGCTCGTGAGTTTGTGTAGTTTATGTTTATTATGTATTATATATGGAGGAATGATTATCTCCTTAGTGTTATTAATAGGCAATGGAATAATGTGATAAAGTTTGTAATTCTCTTTACTTATTATTGGTATTTTGAAATTAAATATTATATTCGTACCGTTATAAAAGGCCTGTAGCCCGAGCAATTCGTATATATGCTCGTCTGAATCTAAGAAATTCTCATATTCAGTGAGGTTTCTTAGATATTTGCCATCTGAACTCAAGAAATTCTCATATGCAGTGAGGTTTCTTGAACCCAAGGAATTGTCATATTCCATGACGTCTTGTCTATTTGGGAGTTTATCATATTCCATGATATCTCTTACTTTAGCAAGTTCCTCAGTATTCAGAATGTATTTAGAAATAATATTCAGTTTAGCGAGAATAATTGCTTCTCCTATATTTGTTATATGATTATACAATAGGTCTATGTTATAATTTACCCTATTCAAATATTGCATTTCCGAGATTTCCTTCGAATTCTTATTAATTCTATTTGAGTTTAATATGAAGTTTCTTGATATAATTTCTTGTTCCCTATTTATGTGTTCTGTTATATTCCTAAATCTCTCGATTATCTTATTGTTTAAGAATTTTTGTCCCCTTAGGCTATTTTGTGACGATATATTTTCCTCGTGCATTTTCCTCATTTCCATATCAATTTTCCTTGCATCTTCAGCATCCATGTTTCCCGTTATGAATTTGATCGCCGATCCAAATCCGTTAACAAGCCCTCTTTTTGTGCGTTTAAATGGTAGAAGAGAGTTAATTCTATTCCTGAGTTCATTAATCTTAAAATCCGATACTGACAAAAGACTCTGCATTTCCTCATCTCTTCCATGATTTTTCAATGAATCAATAGTTTGAATTATACTATTCATGCTAGAAATGTAATCGTCGAGATTAACAATATGTATTAAATTACGATAGCCTTTTTTCACTTTTGCTGGTCCCAGATCGAATTTCATTATCTTTTGATCATGATCCACATTTTGAATATTGATGACTTGCCCAGTTGTCAATGCAAGTCTAAAATGAGATTTAAAACAAAACAAATTATGAGAGGTTCTCGAATTTTCGTCTGTTTTGGAGTCAGGTTTTATGGATCTTCTTATCCTTCTGTGTTAGAATTGTTATATTATTATCAGTTTTAATTTTATGCTCTGAAAATCTTGGTGTCATTTTATTTCGTTTACATTCCTTTCGCAGAATTTTTTCACCAATGTTCCTGTCCAGTGGTTTGGACCTTCTTTCATTAAGTTTTTCGATTATTTTCTCTGTTTGTCTTTCCATGTGTTTCTTAATTGAAGGAAATAATTTTTCTTGAAATTCGTTGAGTTTTTGTAAGTAGTCATGCTCATTATTATATGTTATCTGCCTGTCAAATGTGTAGGGTCGACCAAAAAACAGTTCATATGGGGTTAGCTTTGTGGCTGAGTGAATGGCATTATTATAAGTTATTAAAACTTCTCGGAGAATATCCTCATGATCCATTGACAATTTTAAATTTTTTCTCTTTATCATTACTAAACGATATATTTCAGTCAACGTAGAATGTAGCCTTTCTACTGGAGAATTACTGCTACTTTGTTGAAACGAAGTAAAATGAAGGTTTATGTCATATTGCTTGCAATAGTCCTTAAATATGTTTGAGTTAAATTCAGACCCTTGATCACATACTATTTTTCTGGGAATACCATAGAGATATACAAAGTTATTTATGGCCTTAACCACTGACAAGCTTGTCCTATTAGGAAGTGTCGAAGCGAAAGCAAATTTAGAAAATTTATCGATAATCGTCAAAATTTGTTCTTTATTTATTGCATAAAGGTCGATATGTAAAATATCCAGGGGTTTTAAAGGTGTTTCTGGTTTCATAAATTCTATAGTTGGAGGACACCTATCATACTTTTGTGTGCGGCAAATGATACAATTATTTATTGTTCGAGTGATCTTCTCCTTCATACAGGGGAAAAAATATTTTCTCTTCAGGTGAATATGAGTCTCGTTAATGCCCCTATGGTTATTATTCTCGTGATACTCTCTGATAGTGGCTTCTTGTGCGTCTTCTTCTGTTATGTCTTCTAAGATTTCCGTGCTTCTGAGTATTTTGAAGAGTTTACTGTGGAAAAAGTATTTAGAGTATGCTGCTTGTACCATTTTGAATGTATCATCGTCTGTAAATATTACTGTAAGTTTGTTGGGCGGAAGGTATTTTCGAATAATTTCAGTAATTTTTTCTTCGTCGAATGCTTTCTCTTTAATTATACGGCGCTGTTTATTGCGAAAGATGGTTTCAAGAATCATTGATGATTCGGGGCAATTTTTTAAAACCAATTGTAGATTGAATTTCAATTACTTCACTGTAAAAACCTTCCACAGTTTTATTATCCTGTCTAATCGAATGTAAGAGGATCAAATTATTCCTTATGTCATCCCATATAAGTGGGGTGCCGTACATATTCAAGACTTCGTTCGCCTTGTCCACCACCTTGTTCCGAATGGCCCTTAAAAGTATCTGGCCATAAGGGGTGTTATCCGTGCCCCTGATATGGAGAATTATTTCCTCCACATTATTAATAAACTCGAACAAGAGTTTTTGGTTCCCATCAAATTTTGGCAAATCCTTGATGGCGTCCGGAATTCGCAAGGAATTGAAAATGTCGCCCTGTGTCGCCATAACACCCTCCGTACCAGTTGGTACGGTTTGCAACCCACTTGATCCAGGAACTGAGGTCATTCTGGAGAGTTCCGCTTGAACAGTTTCCGGAATAGTTTCTAGGGATCTGCTTTTAAACAATTTCGAATTAGGGGAGAACCTTTTTGTTAATTTTGACATTAAGGTCACAAGAAATTATATATATTCTCCCGTGTTGTTACAATTGAACAACTTTCACGAACACTTTTATTTTCTTTTTTTTTTTCTAAAAAAAAAATAGTCAGACAAAGGGAAGAAAGAATGTAAAACTTCTCATCGAAGAGAGAACAAAAAGTCCAAAAGTAAATATAAGAACACCTTCCAAAAACACTTTAATTGAATTTTCCTTTTCCAGAGTTTTATAGAAATAAGATTTCAAATGAAAGAGCCCTTGGAGTTCTCATTTACTAAATCTAAGGACACCTTCCAAAAACACTTTAATTTTCCCTTTCCAGAGTTTTATAGAAATAGGATTTAAATGAAAGAGCCTTTGGAGTTTTTATTCAACAAATCCAAAATTCTTTTATTTTCCGTTTTTTCTTCCTTTCCAGAGTTTTATGGAAATAAAATTTCGAATAAAAGATTGAGGACCTTCTTGCTTCACACTTCCGGTAATATCTCTTATTAAATTAATTTTCAATATTTGTTTGGTAAAATTTCTTTTATCTTCTTTTTCCTTTTCTTTTTTTTTATATATATTTTTTTTAATAATTTATAACTTAATCACATATCCCAAAAAAAAATCACGATAATAATGATAATTATGTGTGTTTATATTTTATAATTTCAAGACTTACAGTGCCCCAAGGATGATGATTTGCATTATTGTTGGATTCTCCTTTTTATAGTTGCAGTTGCTTTTTGTTGCCTTTTGTTGTATTGTAGTTGTTTTTGTTGCCTTTGAGAGCGTTGCTTGTTAATACAAGCTTCCGTAGACTGCGCCAGTTACGTTTCTGAGGAAACTTCCAATATCACACAAAAAAAATTAGTTTTGATTTAGAAATTACAAAAGTTTTGATTTATTTAATTTTTACAAAATTACAAAATTATAATTTAATTTATTAAAATTACAAAAGTTTAATTTAATTTTACGAAGTTCTTTCTTTAATGGTCCCTTTGTGTCTGCCACGATATCCAGAAAATCAATCTTTTATATTATTCAATCAATACTGGCAGAACAATCAATATTGCTGATCGGAAAAATCTAAACAAAGAAGTTCATTGTGCCACTTACAAGCAGAGCTTGTATGTTGCAACAATGTCTGAATTTTATAATTAGAACATCAACTGTAGGCAAAATTCTACAGTTGCGACAAAGTTAAATCAAAAATACATTGTTTTGCTGTAGAAAAGGGCATTGTTCTTTGTTACAATTTTACTAAGAATTTAAGTGTGCTGACGTACTTGAAAAATGTAAACAACCAAAATTATTTAGAATTTTAAATGTCAGCACTTCAAAACTATTAAATCATTAATTGTAACAAAGCAGAATGTTTAGAATGAAATCTTAATTAAAGTAATATTAATAATAATAATAATAGTGTTAATAATAATAGTAGTGTTAGTAATCATAATAGTAATGATTTGTTATTAAATGATGGTTACTGTTGAGGTGCCGTAACTCGCGTGTTAGTAAGAAATCAATATTTTCTCAACCAGGCGTAGTATAGGATTGTATTGGTTCCGTAACATTACAACGAACGAGATGTCTGACGAATTTGCCAGTGAAGATTATTTTATGAGCGCAGTCAACTTTCAGAATGCGAAAAAATTTCAGGATCTTTAAGCTGAATTACGTAAATAAATTGATATTGTCGGGGAAAGTGAGAAACTAAGAGACTTTTTTAACTGTACAAAAAGGAACTTGATTAGATAAAAAGCATTCGCACACTCATTCCGAATGGACCGTGTGGAGTCGGTTATTTGTAGGACATATGGAAAGAATGACGAGGCCTTAGAACACTTATTTGGATAAGACGGGAATTTCTTCAACAGGACGGAGTTCCTGCAATAAATTTGGACGGAAACCATAGAGACAACCAGCCCACCGGCTCAGGATTATGTGTATGTCCTCTTTTTATGGCCATGAGTCGGTTGTCCTTTTTGTCAACCTAACCTACCAACATTTATTCTTTGTGTAGTTGGTGTGGAAAGCCTTATATATACTATACATAAAGGACTAAAATAAAAACGAGGACATTACTGATGAGGATGTTGTTGATGTTATAAACAATTTTTTATCCTTTTAACTTTTCCACTCTTTTATACACATATATTTTTTTCACGTCGTCTTATTTTTCTGTGCAAATAACAACAATCATTAGCCGTTGCAAACGAAAAAACGGGGGGAAAAACAAAGTCCTTTTTGTTTGTATATGTTACAAATACGAGCAGCGAAAAAAAAAACACAAATTCAGGTATTAGTTTCATGTATGAATGTTTCACAAACGTAGGTGTACCTTACAGCTTCCTTGTGTTAGGTACATACCTATTAGTGTGAGTTAATAGATGTTTTTTTGTTGTATATATAATTTATTACCACTAACATGAAAAGGGATGCTGTTGGAATTTGAAATATATATTGTGTACATATGTACCCTTAATGCTCTTAGCTATAAACCAACACAATAAAATATTTTTATTTTTTTATTGGACACAAAAAAATTTTGGAAAATTTATAAGAATTCCCATTGAAAAAATTCGGCTTCTTAAATGTCAGCAGATTTTTCAAGCTTCCTCTGATGTTTTTAGGCACTAGGCCAGCCCCTGAAAATCATTAAGTTATATGTGCATTATTTTCAATCATTTGGAAAATGAGCAGAAATTTAAAAAAACAAAACTTGGAAAGAAAAAATTAGGTTTCATTTAAATATTTTTTTATATAGTATCATACATACATAAGCATATACATATACGAAGTCTTTAATTAATACGAGCTAACAAAAAAAAAATTTGCATTAAAAGTTTGCTGTGACCATGATAATGGTTTCATTGTTTAAAATGGCGTGTACTGTATTAAACAATGCACATACAGTGGCCCGCAAAAACAAGGACACAGCAACATATTATTTTAGGGTTTCTCCAAAAATTTTTTATTTATAATAAAAAAAACAAAACAAAGAAAAATACTCAGTAACATAAAAATAAAATAAAGTAAATTAGTCTAATTAAGAAAAAATATAGAACTTAATTTCGTTTAGAAAATATTAGTATAACATCTGAAATTTACAGCGCAAAAGTAAGGACACACCTATAAAAATAATAAACGTTTACTTAAAAAAACATATCGAACATTTTAACTCTTTTTATATTTAGGGCGGGTAACTTATCAAATAAATAACCACAGTAAAAAGTTAACCACATATATTTCCATACAAAATTTGGCATTCATAACTATGGTTAGGCATTAAGCTGTGGTTATTCTGAGATAAGTTGGCCTTTATTGTTTAAATCCCGCCTTTAATCGTTTAGTTTAGTTGCACTCATCCAAAAGGACCTGTTTCAGTTGGAGTTTTCTTCATATTTCGTGTGTTCGCACATTTATTGTTGAGGAGAAGCTACATTTAGACAATGCGGGATGTGAACTTCTCTTGTTAAAAGTAATAGTCATCGTTTTTGCAAACTTTATGCGCTTGCCTCAGCATACGCTTTGTCTTGCGACACATTACATTAGACATCTTTGAACAGTATCGGGTGAAACTTTTGTGTTTGAGTAAATTTCGAGTTCATCGGCAATTTTGTGGCGATTGTAAACGGATTTTTCTTAACGATATACTCTATAACTGCCAAAGAGGCTTCTTTTCGATTCGGTTCAGTTTTTTTTGCAGTTTTTTTTTCATGCTTGTACAGCTTGTACTGCGGAAAATATTGCTGCTGTTTGCGATAGTGTGGCTGGAGAGCCGTCCACCTTTACTCGTCGTCGTGCCCAACAATTGCACCTCTCACGCTCGTCGTTGATGAATATTATGCATAAAGACTTGCATTTACACGCTTACAAGATGCAATTGACTCAAGAACTAAATTCTCTTGACCATTCCAAACGTCGTCAATCATCAGAATGGAGGCAAGAAATGGCAACAGTGGATGATAACTTTTCGAAGAAAATCATCTTCAGTGATGAGGCACATTTTCACCTCAGTGGATTCGTCAATATGCAGAATTGCCGCAAATGATAATCCAAGAGTGATTGTCGAAAAACCAATGCATTCACAAAGAGTGACTGTTTGGTGCGGTTTATGGGCTGGCGGCATTATCGGGCCGTATTTTGTCCAAAATGAGGCCGGTCAGGCAGTTACTGTGAATGTTGTTCGCTATCGTGAGAAGATAACGAACTTTTTATGGCCCGAATTGGAAGACATGGATGTGCACGATATGTGGTTTCAACAGGACGGTGCCACTTGCCTCACTAGCTGTGAAACAATGGCTCTTTTGCGCGAAAAATTCAATGGCCGTGTTATCTCACGTGGTGGCGATGTCAATTGGCCGCCAAGATCATGTGATTTGACACCGTTGAACTTCTTTCTTTGGATGAGATAATTTGGCACATTAACGGCATAGAACCTCAATTATGCCTCAGCGTCATCGAAAATTTGAACCATCGGTTGGAGGTGTGCCGCCGAGGTCGCGGCGGCCATTTGGATGATATTTTGTTCCATACATAATTCAAACATACCATATTATCATAATAAAAAGAAATGACAATAATTGCCTAAATAATTTGTGTTTTATTCAAAATCAATATCGGCCCTTAAAATTTAACCACCCTTTATTTTACCGATTTGTCCATACAATTGAAACATTAATAAATAAGTTGAATTTAATAATTTATTGTATGAAGTTTAGTTACCCAAACAACAGTAAGTAATTGTTAAAAAAGTAGTCATGTGCGAATTGTTGTTAGAAACTTATAGAGAATGAAGTGTGTAATAAATTAAATGCAAAATATAGAATTTTTAATAAATTAAATTAAATAACAAATTTTATCCTAATACCCTAACTGAGCACTTGCAACGAAGGCTTTTTGCTCGTTGTAGCGAAAACAGACCAGAGCGTCTGGTAGGAATCGAACCCACGACCCCCGCACTGATAAGCTAGCACGCTACCAACTAGCCTACCGGGGCTAGTTGTTAATTAGAGAAATCTATTAATGTGAAATTTTTACAAACAATTGTCTTTAATAAAAAAATTCGCAAGCGTATAAAAGTTAGCGGCTATAATTTTGAGTTGAAAGAATTCAAATAGATTTCCGTGAAACCGCCAAAAACTATCTTTAAAACTTTTAAACATTTTCATGACTTATAAATGATGTTGCAAAGAGAGCACTAAAATTAATTTTACTGGAAAATGCACTAACACTAAAATTATTGTGTGAACAGATATGTTTAAGTTATAACTTAAGGAATTTTTTTTTATGTTTTTTTCATGCATGAAAAAAAGTTTGTAAGTTAAAATAACTGAAAATATCATTTAAAAGAAATGATATTTCATTTAAAAACCGGTCTACTTAATTTTCATTTAAATTAAATGCCATTTGTTATTTATTTTATACTCGTACAATATAAAATGTATGTATGTATGCATATGAAGCTATAAACACTTTTTGTGTGATTGTATTTTTTTATGTATGTGTGTTTATGAAGTTCTTGTAATTTGTATTGAAACATTTTGTATATATACAACCAATTTAAATAAAAAAACAAATTGAAATTTTTTGAATATTTTTTTTTTTTGAAACAGACAGCAAACAAAATTTAAATTTGTAGTAACTGTTACGGACACAAATAAACCACAAGTTTCCGTTTTGTGGGTAAATTTTTATTAAATTTCAAACAAATGAAAAAAATAAATGAAACTGAAAAAAAATGGTAAATGATAGTAAATTATTTCGAATAAATGTATAAAAAAGTTAATATAGATATTTCTTTGAAAAATTAATGTATGTTACTTTATTTTTAAATGGAACGGAAAACATTTTTTATTAAACTACAAACAGTTAACTACATAATATCCTGAGTGTGTTAACTATGATGCTGCTTTCACAATGCAGCTGAATTGTGCTTTTCTTCGATTTTCTATATAACATTATTCCAATAATTAATAAGTATGCCCTTAGTTTTGCGTTGGTATGAGGTAATATTAGTGTTCCTTATATTTTTCTTTTGAAATTTATATAAAAAGTCATAATATTCTAAATCAAAAATAACAAACACAAATTTTATGTCAAAAATATATACGGATTTTGTCTTAAAATTTTTCCTAAAAAAAATGTGTGTCTCCTTAGATTTGCGGGTCACTGTATATGTAAGTGAGTGTATATAAACTGGGTACTTATTTTCATGATTGGTAAGCACTATCTTTTCATTATAACGGTAGTTGTCTACCACGCTATGATCAGTACCAATACGAAAATTTTAATACTACGATTCCAATAGTGACATGTGTCTTTAAATACCACGGGGTTTATTTCATAATATTACCTGTTACATTGGGTTATATCTGCGAAATACCGTTATAAATCGGTGTTTAAGATATTTCAAAATTAAACCGGTAAAATGCCTTTAATGGAATCGCCATTTTAAAATTTTCATATCGGTCTTAATGTGGCTGTGGTAGCCAACCGCCGTTATTATGAACAGGTAATAAATGCCAACCATGCTTTCTTTTGAAAAATGGACTTTGAAATAACTTTGACCATAAATTTCTCCACTTTTTTCTAAAATATTTTTAAGATGCATACATGCAAACAAAGAAAAAATCTGCCAGTATCCAAATATGTATATTAAAGCAGTAATGCCGCCCTAATACAGATACATATTCTTCTTCATTATTAATATTGCTGTTTACTTTCACAATCATTTTTTCCATGTACTACTAACCCACAAAAGTATATTTTTTTAATTTCCATATTTTTAGGAAGTAATTTTAGATTTTAGAACAAAAAATATGTTTGCTAATTTTTTTAATTAAAAAAGTTTAAACACTACACTATGTTACAGTACGAAAAAAACCAGTGAAACGACTAATTCTAAAAAGCTAACAAGAAAGGTCTGTGGCGTGTTTCACCCCTATATGGATAAAATTTTGATATGTTGTAGGGCGTGTTAAGTAGTGGGATTAAAAGTTTTTTTTTTGAGGATTTTTCATATATTTTCCAAAGCAATTATAGCTGGTATGATATGAAATGAAAGGTATTTGAAAGACCCATCTCTGGGTAAATTTTATTCTGCTGTGATTATAATTGTTTTATAAACATTTATAATTTGGGTTGATTTGTATGGGGATAAATATGAGTGTAGCTATCAAATGTTTACTTGGATGTTTCAGTTTTTTTTCCATTAATTTTTAAAGATTATATCGGTCAAGTGGTCGCCGCGACATTGCTGATGATCATTTCGTCTCATTTTACTATGTTTTTGATCATTTTGGAAAGAACTTCGGCGATAAGTTTTCGTATTCTTGTCGGGTATTCTATATGGAAGCTTCCAGGGCCCGAGACTTGAAAAAAAAAACACTCAAGCAAAGTCAAAAACAAAAAAAAAAAGGTAGAGTGCTGGTCACTGCAAATCGGTCTGCAAACGTATCCTTCAAAATGTCCATTGACGTGCGAGCTGTGTGCTCAGTTGAGCCGTCCCGTTAGAACTACATGTCTACCAGTTGCAATTCATCAATTGAAGCAAAACCGCGAATAACGTTGTAAGCGATAAAATTGAAATTGTTGAGAAATCGAAAAAAACGTTTTAGAACTTGTAGGTGTATCCTACAGACTGACTTCTTTAGATTGCATTTTGATAACGAATCCTGCATAATTTTGCCTAATTTCATTTTTAAGAGTTATTCTATCGGTAATCTGGAAAAAAAAGTTTTGTAAAAATTGTCGCTAAAAACGTTATTCGCGGCTCCGCTTCAATTAGGGACAATAACACCTCGTTGATCACGATTCTGTACCGCTGCCGAGCCATAGCAACCGTGTTACCCATGGCGTCCTCGAATAAATAAATCTTTGAGTGGATGTAATGACTCCTCGTGGATGATACGTGAACTCTCAGTGCGACAGAAGCGCAAATTTTGTTTGTTTGATTTAGATTAAAATTTGGATATTAAATCGTTTATTGCAAAATAGGCACGAGCATTCCGCGTTTTTAAGCAGTAGCGTCATATGGCTTGTCGCCGCAATTCCTGTATTATCTGTTTACTTCAAAAATGTTAAAACAATACTGACAGCTGCCGACATTAGCAAAAGTTATATCATCTTCAAATAGATTTTGGGTCACCTTTTATTAGTAGATTAAAAGCCCGATATTTCGTTGAAGGCAGTTTTAAATATCCCAAAACACGAGGGCGGATCAATATGTCCGTGACTTTTTAAATAAAATTTAGGTTTTTGAATAAAAAAAATCATTCTATTTTTCAGCATAATCTCCTTTGAGCTCAATACACTTTGTCCCACGTTTCTCCAATTTGTTATCCCTTACAAAAAAAAATAAGATTTGTTTAGGTCAGCAAAATAATTATATATTTGTGAGATGATTTCATCGTTGGAGTCCAGTCTCTTTCCGCCGAGCCATTTCTTTAGGTTTTTAAACAATAAATGGTCACTCATGGAGACGAAGTTGTCACAAGATTGCGCTTGTGGTCGATTGTGAGCAAACGCGGCAGGCACCCTTCTTGCGGAAAGCTTTCTCACATCTAAGTGATCGTCCAAGATTGAAACTACTGAGCTAAGATGTCTTCCGCAAACTCTCGCACTTTCAATCTCAGATCAACCAACACCATATTTGAATTTTTTTTCAATTGTTTCGGGTCTAGAGTCTTCAACTGGGCATCCAGAACAGTTGGCACCTTCCTTGCTTTGTACGGCCACAACAAAATTCAGTAAACTACCAACCAATAAACCATGTTTATATCCTTATTTATAGAGAATGTCAATATCGGAATAGCAATGTATAAATTTTAAAACTGAATTTTACTCTCTAAATATCAACTTGAGCTGATATATCAAAATGGGGGAATACATTCTCCATGAAATTTCCAGTTTATTTATTTATAAAATTTTGTATTAAATTAACGAAATATTTAATATACTATTTTTGTTATTTTTTTTTACTTAAAAATCGAATATAATTGTTTAAAAATGTTAAGTATATAAATCGTACGTCTTGCGGTATTATGCAATTGTTTTAACATTTCATTTTTTAACCCATTTAAAAATAAAATTTAATTTATAGAAAGAAAAAAAATGTTCTTTATCACAATGAGAACGTCATATGTAGTTTAACATGTAAAAAATATTTTTAATGGTAGAGTATGTAGTTTCATCATACAATATTTATGTTTATATTTATACAACTACAAGTAGAGACTCACAAAACATGATTCTTCTGAATGCATGTTGTGAGCAGTGATGTCGACATTAACTTTTTTGCAGCTTAAATAAGCGGCTTTAAACCAACAAAAGAAACTGTTATATGAAAATTTTTGTTAAATATTTTTAAAATTATGGCAAATAGAAAAAAAGTCAATATATATTGTAACAGGGTTTTCTCGTCCGCTGAGGTAGTTCAGTCGTGTCCAGGGTCTACTTGATAACCCGAACCCCTAAAGTAATAACACAATAGAAGTTACCCTTTTTGGGGCTTATAAATCTCTCTTTATTCAAACAATTAATTTCAACTACAATAAATAAATGTATTTCACGAATGGCAACACCCTTATTATCCGCACGGGTGCACTCGGTGTATAATATCTTTCGGCAACGTAGTCGTCTACTGACTCCGTTACGGGTTCGGCAGGTAGGCGTCTACTCACTCGGTTACGGGTTCGGCAGGTAGTCGTCTACTGACTCGGTTACGGGTTCGGAAGGTAGTCGTCCATTGACTCGGTTACGGGTTCGGCAGGGAGTTGTCTGCAGGTTCGAGTCGGCGACCTCCCCGGCGTCGCATATGATCCCACTGAAAAGAAATTAGAACAGTCCGCGAAGGCTGTAAAATTAGAACAGTCCGCGAAGTCTGTGAAATTAGAACAGTCCGCGAAGGCTGTGAAATTAGAACAGTCTGCGAAGGCTGTGAAATTAGAACAGTCCGCGAAGGCTGTGAAATTAAAACAGTCTGCGAAGGCTGTAAAATTAGAACAGTCCGCGAATGCTGTAAAATTAGATTGATTAAGAGGCAACCAACCGAAGTCTATCGCCCAGGATTACTCGTTAGTGGTCTCGTATAAATATTCCAATAAGGCAATCGACCGAAGTGTTTTGTCTCTAAACATGCCTGAAGACCGACCAAAAAGTATATAATTTTCTATAGAGTATGTTTCTCTCTCACGAACTTTTTAGTACTCTCTTAGAACACGAACATAGTTTGGCGGCAACAAAGGTGAGTTTTGGTCGGCAACTTTTAGTAGTGTTTAGCGGTGCTGCCATATAACCAATTTTAACTATTTTTTTGCCGTTTTTTGGGATGCTAGGTAGAGCGGGAAAAATACTCTATAGAAAATTATATACTTTTTGGACCGACCAGTGATGAGTTATGGCAGCTCATGTTAACCAGCAAACATTGTCTACATATTCAAAAAATTTCATCAACTGAATGAGAATTGCATGCGGCTAAAAAGTAAAACAAATAAATTCGGTATTAATTACTAGTAGTGTGTGCTGTAAAACACACACAAACTAGCTTGTATAACATATAAAAAACAAGTAAGAGCGGCTAAATTCGGCTATGCCGAATCTTATATACCCTTCACCATGGTTGGGAAAAAACTGAAGTTTATATATGGACATATATGAAATGGACAGATTTATATACGGACGCCTTTAAGAGGAAATTAACCATTTAGTTTGGAGATAAAACTTGGACTCGGGAAGATTTATGGTTCCAGAAAATATGTATTTTAAAAAAATGTATGTTTTGGGCATAACTTTTTTGTATCTGAACCGATATTTCCGAGTTTTTCAGCAAATATGTTATACTAAAGATTTTCGATCTTTTGCTATATAAGACGTATCCATAGGTCATAATAGTGTTTGTTGTTTGTGTATAAAAGGTTAAGAGGTGAAAGAAAAGAATTTCAACAAATCGTTAAAAGAAATCACTAGAACTGCATGTGTTTTATTTCTACAAAATAGTTTGATTTAGCTGGCAAATTTGCATTTAGGATTTTATTTCGCTTTTTTATTAGAAATGTTTGTAATTTCTTTAGCTTAATTTTAAAAATTTGAAGGAAAATAGTTTATAATTTTTTTTATAAATTATTATAAGTTATGACCTAAAATAGTTGCACTCAAAGGTAAATTATGTATAAAATTTTCTTAATATGTGAGAAATAAAATGGTTTAAAAATCTTTTTATAAATTCTTTTAAATCGGTGCAAAAAATAGAAATAAAACCGTTTGTATTTTGTTTGTATCAGAGGGTTTTTATACAAATTTTGATGTTTTTAGCCTATTTATGGATTATTTAATTATTAATATAAAATTTTATTTAAATTAATTATTAAATGTAAAAAAAAAGCAAAAAATAAACAAAAAAAAAAATCTTAACGAACCCGCGACCCTTCCACCTGTGGTGAAAGGTATAAAAACGTTTGTATTTTGTTTGTATCAGAGGGTTTTTATAAAACTGTTGATGTTTTTAGCCTATTTATGGATTATTTAATTATTAATATAAAATTTTATATAAATTAATTATTAAATGTTAAAAAAAAACAAAAATAAGCAAAAAAAAAAAGTCTTAAGAAAATAATAAAAAAAAAAATGTAAAAAAAAGTGAATTGACCTCACCGAGATTTGAACCTCGAACCCCACGGCCTTAGAGAAAAAAAAAGTATTTGTGACACAGCGTCTAGACAACTGAGCTATTGAAGCTCACACAAAATCATCGTCAATAGAGGTACATATATAAAAGTCTTCGTTCATTAGAGATTTGTTTAGTTTTTATTTAAATGACAAATCTTTATATGTGTTTGTTGTTTGTGTATAAAAGGTGGAGATGAAAGAAAAGAATTTTAATTATTAATATAAAATTTTATATAAATTAATTATTAAATGTTAAAAAAAAACAAAAATAAGCAAAAAAAAAGTCTTAAGAAAATAATAAAAAAAAAATGTACAAAAAAAAAGTGAATTGACCTCACCGAGATTTGAACTTCGAACCCCACGGCCTTAGAGAAAAAAAAAAGTATTTGTGACACAGCGTCTAGACAACTGAGCTATTGAAGCTCACACAAAATCATCGTCAATAGAGAGAAAAGAATTTTAACACATGGATGTGTTGTTATGCTCAAAATTCTACATACATATTAAACAAAAGGGTGTGAAGATAAATACGTAGGTTAAATACGTTTCACAACTATTGTGAATGATATAAATAAAAAACAAATAGTAGTGTCGCCAACTTTTTTTTGCATAGAAAATGCCAAATTTGACAAGAAAAGCGCTGAAACATATGGAAAAATAAAAAATTTGAGATTTTACATGACATATTATTTTGGACTAAAATTTTTGGACATTTAAGAAAAAATAAATGGGGATACCGCTTGTCTGTGGAGAGATATGAGGTAGTGGATTCCAACGATGTATTCATCTCCTCCAGAATCGCTCTAGGTTTCGAGTTTTGCATTTGACAAGAAAATTTATTTTTGAAATTTCTCATAACATTATTTAAAATTAAAATTTTTGGACATTTAAGAAAAAATAAATGGGGGTACCGCTTGTTTGTGGAGAGCTATGTGGGAGTAGATTCCAACGATGTATTCATCTCCTCCAGAATCACTCTAGGTTTCGAGTTTTGCATTTGACAAGAAAATTAATTTTTGAAATTTCTCATAACATTATTTAAAATTAAAATTTTTGGACATTTAAGAAAAAAATAAATGGGAGTACCGCTTGTTTGTGGAGAGCTATGAGGAAGTAGATTCCAACGATGTATTCATCTCCTCCAGAATCACTCTAGGTTTAGAGTTTTGCATTTGACAAGAAAATTTATTTTTGAAATTTCTCATAACATTATTTAAAATTAAAATTTTTAGACATTTAAGAAAAAAATAAATGGGGGTACCGCTTGTTTGTGGAGAGCTATGAGGTAGTAGATTCCAACGATGTATTCATCTCCTCCAGAATCACTCTAGGATTCGAGTTTTGCATTTTAAAGAAAATTTATTTTTGAAATTCCACATAACATTATTTAAAATTAAAATTTTTGGTCATTTAAGAAAAAAATAAATGGGAGTACCGCTTGTTTGTGGAGAGCTATGAGGAAGTAGATTCCAACGATGTATTCATCTCCTCCAGAATCACTCTAGGTTTCGAGTTTTGCATTTGACAAGAAAATTTATTTTTGAAATTTCTCATAACATTATTTAAAATTAAATTTGTTGGACATTTAAGAAAAAAATAAATGGGGGTACCGCTTGTTTGTGGAGAGCTATGAGGTAGTAGATTCCAACGATGTATTCATCTCCTCCAGAATCACTCTAGGTTTAGAGTTTTGCATTTGACAAGAAAATTTATTTTTGAAATTTCTCATAACATTATTTAAAATTAAAATTTTTGGACATTTAAGAAAAAAATAAATGGGGGTACCGCTTGTTTGTGGAGAGCTATGAGGTAGTAGATTCCGACGATGTATTCCAACGATGAATGAATCAACTACCTCATAGCTCTCCACAAACAAGCGGTACCCCCATTTATTTTTTTCTTAAATGTCCAAAAATTTTAATTTTAAATAATGTTATGTGGAATTTCAAAAATAAATTTTCTTTAAAATGCAAAACTCGAATCCTAGAGTGATTCTGGAGGAGATGAATACATCATTGGAATCAACTACCTCATAGCTCTCCACAAACAAGCGGTACCCCCATTTATTTTTTTCTTAAATGTCCAAAAATTTTAATTTTAAATAATGTTGTGAGAAATTTCAAAAATAAATTTTCTTGTCAAATGCAAAACTCTAAACCTAGAGTGATTCTGGAGGAGATGAATACATCGTTGGAAGCTACTACCTCATAGCTCTCCACAAATAAGCGGTAACCCCATTTATTTTTTTTAATGTCCAACAATTTTAATTTTAAATAATGTTATGAGAAATTTCAAAAATAAATTTTCTTTAAAATGCAAAACTCGAATCCTAGAGTGATTCTGGAGGAGATGAATACATCGTTGGAATCAACTACCTCATAGCTCTCCACAAACAAGCGGTACCCCCATTTATTTTTTTCTTAAATGTCCAAAAATTTTAATTTTAAATAATGTTATGTGGAATTTCAAAAATAAATTTTCTTTAAAATGCAAAACTCAAAACCTAGAGTGATTCTGAAGGAGATGAATACATCGTTGGAATCTACTACCTCATAGCTCTCCACAAACAAGCGGTATCCCCATTTATTTTTTCTTAAATGTCCAAAAATTTTAATCCAAAATAATATGTCATGTAAAATCTCAAATTTATATTTTTCCATATGTTTCAGCGCTTTTCTTGTCAAATTTGGCATTTTCTAGGCAAAAAAAAGTTGGCGACACTACTATTTGTTTTTTATTTATATCATTCACAATAGTTGTGAAACGTATTTAACCTACGTATTTATCTTCACACTCTTATTAAACAAAGGGATTTTACTGGAAAAATTAGAGGTAGTCCTGGTTTTTTGCTAATATCTCAGCCATTTATTAACCGATCTGTCTGATTTTTAATAGCAAACAGAAATGGATCACATGTAACAGAAATAAAAAAGAATCAAGTCCTCATCATGTCTGGGTTCTTCGGAAAACCCATTTCAACACACAGACGGACAGACGGACAGACGGACAGACGGACATCGTTAAATCAACTTCGCTCTTCATATGGACCCAGAATATATATACTTTATAGGGTCTAAGATCAATATTGTAGAAATTACAAACGGAATGACAAACTTATATATACCATATATATTCACCATAGGTGGAAGGGTATAAAAAACAACATACACACGAACCTATATAAAATATACAGGCTATGCCCATGTTGCATTTACATTGAATAAAACTTTAGTGCGTTTACACCGAATGCAATTTAATTTTACATTAATTGTAAAATAAACTCTATGATTATGTACGTGGCCAAATCGGAGTAGTAATTTGCGACGTTACAATATACTCAAATTATTTTTTGTTTAAATTTATCCAATCTATAGTAGGAAACTGTACTCTTAAAATAAATTGGGTAAATTTACTCTGGGTGTGTAAACAAAGAAGTACACACACACATTATATACAATTTGGTTGAGTAAGATATAACAATGTTTAACAATATCTTCTGAAAATGTTAGTAATAAAATATTTAGTATTTTAGGAATTATTTTGTTAACATCTAGTATGTATTTTTTCACAATTACTTTGTGGTGTTATTGACAGCAATATTTTCGCTTTGAAAAACAAAATTTTCTTTATTTGTTTTTGTTTCATACTTGTGTATTTTTGTTTTAAATATTTTCCACATATTGATTTCATTTATAATTAAATTTCAATACAAATCTTGCTCATGTGTAAATTTACCCAACAAATGTGTATAAATTTTTAAACATGTTTATCAACATAATGAATATTATATTAAGTATGTGTGCACTTTTGTAGACAAAAGTGAGTAAATAATATTTTTTAACATTTTGTGTGTAATTTTACATATTTTTGTTGTCATTTTACACAAAAACTTGCATAATTTATTGTAGAAATTTTACATGCATTTTATTTAAATTGTATATGTTTAGAGTGTATTTTACATGCATTTTCTTTAGCATGTATTGCTACTACTGCTTTCTTCTTTAGCTTCCACAAAGTTGTTGTCATCATTGGCTGTTAGTATGAAAAAGTATACAAATACTTGTATAAAATACATACTTGTAGACTTTTATTCCATTTGACAGCTTATAATGTTTAACATAATGTTTAACAAGCATTCCCTTCTTGAAAAATAAAATAAAAATTGCAGTCAGACTCATTAGCATATACAACAGCATCAAAAAAAACGGAAAGAGTACAAATATATTTACAGAAAATTCATTACTGAAAAATTACAGACGAATGGTAAAATTTACAAGAAAAATAAATAAACATTAAAAAGGAGAACAAATAAATAATTTATTTGTTAAAAAAACAAAAAAACAAAATAAAATTGCAATTATAAAATGCATTTTATTGTAATTTTATTTTAATAAAATTGGTTTATAAAACCAATTTCAAATAAAAAAATATTAAAATTTCAAGTAAAGTTTTATTTTGTAATTTTTGCATTGGGAAATATTTAACACAATTGAAAATTAAATTAAAATGAATTTAAATCAAAACTGTAAAAGCTTTATCGAGACGACGCCAAACGATATTTTTTTGACATTTTTTAATTTCATTACACTTCACTTAAATCGTTAAAAAATAAAAATATCACTCTAATTCATACACGGGATGGGGCAAAAACCATCATCTAATTTTCTTTCCCTATAACTTTTATTTAAAGTGAAAATTTATTTGGTTTTTAATTGATTATGTGCACTAGCATTTGCAAATTTTGATTCAATTAATTGTGCAAACTTATGTCCGACGGAAGGCCGCCGTCGACGATTTTGCGAATTTGGGCCCTTTTGTTTACATTTTGCATAACTGTGCGCAGTAAAAATGCTGTCGCGTTGTAAATTTCGGCTCGAATGATGCTCTTTAACTGCTCTAATGTGCGGGTATTGTTGACGTACACCAACAACTTCTAAAGTCCGGGACAGTAAAATCGGGGTATCTGGCTGGCCAAACCAAATTACCAAAACACCTGCAGTGTGACATGTGGTCCCGTCAATAAATAATTTTTTTAAGAAAAAGTCTTTAGAACCAAATGCTGTTTTTTTTTTAGAAAAAGTTTCTTATACAAGATATAAGATTTTTAAAAATATTTCTGATAAAAGCATTTTTAGATTTTATGAAGTTTTCCTTAAAGATTCTGCAAACTGTTTCTTAGATAAAAGATAATAATATATTTGTTCTTAAAAAACTTAGATTCTAAAAAATTCTTAGATTCTAAGGACTTTTCATCATGAAAAATGGATAGA
The DNA here is from genome assembly GCA_949748255.1 of Eustalomyia histrio. Taxonomy (NCBI): domain Eukaryota; kingdom Metazoa; phylum Arthropoda; class Insecta; order Diptera; family Anthomyiidae; genus Eustalomyia; species Eustalomyia histrio. The sequence continues at coordinate 28,251,689 of OX456524.1, read as the reverse complement.
TTCTAAAAACTTTTTCTAGTAGAAATATTCTTAGATTCTAAGGATTTTTTTTTAAAGAAAAATTCTGAAACTCTTAGGTTTATCTAAAAAGAGATTTTAAAAATGTCGGTAAAATCTTCCAATTTTTTTCTTTAAAAAAGTTCATAGAATTGAAGAATTTTATTAAAAAATCCTTAATGGCAAATTTTTTCTGTAGGAAAAATATTTCTTAAAGAAAGATTCTTAAATAGTATAAATAACTCTTCATAGTTTCAAATCATAATATAACTGAAGGGACCATGTTCTGGTAATATTATGGTTATTTTATTATCATAATATGATAATTATATTATAGTACGACTATGGTTGGTACAATCATAATGGCACAAATATATGACGCTCTTCGAATATAACTGTCCCAACTATGTTTTTCTTTGCGTGGGCACACGCACCTCAATTTTAAATGTTGTAAATTTCTTTGAGTTGATTTCAGTCTTCTTTTCATAAATTTTATGCATTTACAGCGCCCCGGTAGACTAGTTGGTAGCTTATCAGTGCGGGGGTCGTGCGTTCGATTCCCATCAGAGGCTCTGTTCTGTTTTAATATATAATATATAATAGATTAATATAAATAAAAAAAATAATATGAATTTAATCATTTGACGTTTTTAGTTTTGTTATATTTTTTTAATTTTGTAATATTATTTTTTTTATATTTATTATAAATTATTTGTGACATTTTAATTTACTTTTTATTGTTTGTAATATTATAGCCTTTTTTAAATGTTATTTTTTTTAATTTATTATTATTTTTGTTTTTAGGATTTATCCATTGATTATAATGAAATTGATTTTGCTGGTTCTGGTGCGGTATGTTTTTTAAATTGTTTATTGTTTGAGTTGAATTTTTTATTTTTTTTTAATTTCATTTCTTTTATGTTTTCTTTTTTAATTATTTCTAATATTATCTCTAGTTACCTCCTGATGTTGCATCTGGGGATATATTCGATGAAAGTATCTGGGGCGATGATGTAAGTAAACATTTTTGGTTGCTTTCACTTCCTACTAACATTGTGGTTTTCCTACTAACATTGTGGTTTTTCTACTAACATTGTCAAATAAGGACACTACTATAACAGATACAGAGTTTTTAAAGAGAGCAATCCTAAAATTCATTTGAGTTCGATTTAAATGAAAAAAAATTCTAATTGTGCGCGCTAAATGCAAATATGTTGTATGAATTCTAGCTTGTTAAACTCGAAAATCGCATTTCAAAAAAGTGTGTGGCTTACAATTTTTGTTAATTTTATGTATGTATGTCTATGCGGCAAAAGATGTTGGGTAATTATTTAGGTAATTAGGTATTTTAAGGCGATTTGAATCAATATCGATATTTTAGAGATATTGCCTGCAAACTTTGAAAAATACTCCAAATCGGATAATAATTTATTGAAATTCCGTTATTGCCTTCAGTCTTCGACAAGCGAGATCGAAGTTGCTGAGATTTGAAAATTCGTTGAAAATTTCTAACGGTTAATTTATGTCGTTTGATACATCGCTGTTAGGTAATTTTGTTACGCTACTCAGGATACTCCAATTTGGAATATTTTTTTACACCATTTCTGTAAAGACAGATTGAGATAGCGGATATACAAAAATTCGTTCAAAATATGATTAACAAAAACAATACCGGACAAATACAGAGGATATAACCTACCATCCCCTCATCACAGCTACTTATGCTGGGGAGAGATTCAGTAAGCCCCAGATCGTAGTCGGTTCATGTCATCCTCGCTATCACACATGTTACAGTCTACGACATCTCCCCCTAGGCATCCGTAAGTAGTACTAGAAAATACCACCCTTAACATTAAGACATTAACTTAAGACATTAAGACAGACCCTTTCCTTGCTAAATCGTCTAATCGTTCTTGTGACCGGGCACCCATTCCAATATAACTTAGCTTTGGCAGTTGTTCCTGGCACTGACCGTCGAGGATAAGGTTAGGTCGAAAAGAAAAACGACCATTTGCCCTTCATGATCACCCAAAATCACCAGAGAATCGACATGTTGTGCGTTCTCCAAAACTGCGTGAATAAACATTCCAGTCTAACTGCAAAATTCAGTATCCCTCAGGTATCCCTTCGGTTTCCCCAAATTAATCCCCCGAAAGCACTGCAAATGCGGTAAAGAGATCCCATGTCATTGCTTTTCCCTACTCCTTGCGAAAGATGGGCAAAAACAAAGGAAGTATCCCAGGCTCTAATCATCCTACCCAAGGCCCTGCACACCACAGCGGGACTACATTCCACTTTTAAAAGTGTGATCGTAGTGTAGCGTGGCCTATGAGAATTTCCATGATGTTGTCCATTTCGCGTTTCCCCAGCATTAAGATTACCCTTATCCTGTTCACATCCTGGTCATCTTACTGGACTTTTGTGATCGCACCAACATTATCCCCATTCCAGATCTCCTTGTTTATGTTTGTGTCCAAACTCCGTTTTCGTTATCCAAAAAGGTCTCGGATTTTGAAGGTTAACAGAGACCAGGTTTGATTCATCTCTTTCCAGGTCGTCACCCCTCTCATTCCCTTCAACTCCACAGTCTTCAGGAGCTCATATCAACCTCACACGACTCCTGCCAAAGTATCCTCTTGCAGTCCAAAACCGTCTCCGATTTTACAGACTCCTCTGACAGAGCCTTAACTGCAACCTGACTACCATTGAAGATGACTGCATCCCCATAATAAACAGTCGCAGTTAAAAATCGAATGTACTCTATTATACCAATGAAGAGTACTGATGTAATAAAGGAGTTTAGTGAGATAAGCGTTGCCTGGCTATCGACGAAAATTCCCTGGGTTCTCCGAGCACCACCCGCACAAACAGGTCTGCAAGATTCACAGATAGCAATAATCTCCGCTTAAAAGAGACTAGCATGATAAGATAACCTAAAGGAGCCTTGTATGCGACAATCACCAAAGATTATCTTTAAGCCTAGGTCAAATACAACTGTTGGATTCCACTTGTCGCTTTTCAAGAAAAAAACCTAACCCGAAACAATCAATCAATGTCAATTCTGGGATAAGAGTAGTCAGAAATGTAGTCTGAGCTACGGGGACAGCTCAATCAGTGATGAAAAGGACTAGTTCTATTCCCAGACCACAGCCATTGGCCCAGTTGCAGAAAGTATCGAGAGCGCTGGTCATTATGTCACTTAATACATCCAGAAAGATTCTGACTCCAGTATCACCACATCGTCCGCGACGATCAACGACTTTAACACCATGATTTTCCAGCTTTACGAGAAATGAGTTAATAACCAGAAACTGCAATAGGGATGAGATCACTCCACCTTTAGGGTGTCCCTCTGCTAACTTGTTTTTACCTCTCGTTATCAGCCAGACGAGCATTATCAATTTGCGAGCCCAGTATGGTCACTTTCCAGTCGGTTACAAAAATCTCAACACCCAGATGCAAAAGGGCATTCTTTATTGCATCAGTACAGATTTTGTAAAAAGCTTTTTCAATATCTAAGAAGGCAGCCAAAATATATTTTTAAAATTCCATGGATCTCTTTATTATCCTCACAACCTCCTGAAGCGCAGTTTCCGTTGAGCATGCATGCTGACCCACTAGAAAGCTATCGCGATCTCTGAGATTGCCTGAGGGGCCTGAAGACCCCTTTTACTAGTTGCCACTTTAACCTTTCTCCAGCTGGCAAGTACTTGGTTAAGCGCGAGACAAAGTTTATTTTTCACCAGCAGCCAGGTAATGATAAGATTTTGAGAAATCTTTAGCATTATAGGAATAATTCCATTCAGACCTGGTGATTTGTATGGAGAGAATCATCCAATTGCCCAGGTTATTCTTGGATGTGGAATTATTAATTTTTAGTTAAAATTATTGCCCCATATGCCAGCTATGTCATCGAATAATTTCACATTAAAAACGAAATTTCGTCCAACTTGTAGATAGCTGAAATTAAATATTAGTCAACAACATGTAATATTATTTTAAAGAATTTTCTTATTTTATTGTTTATTTTTTTTTTTTTGATGTGTTTTCTTAAAAAATAAAAATAAAATTTACATAAAAAAACTACTCTTTCCTGGTTACATTTTGTTCCAAAAAAAAAAATATGTATGTATGTTACTTAATAGGGGCTAAGTTCGCCTTATTATACCCTTCACCACAGGTGGAAGGGTATATATAAGTTTGTCATTCCGTTTGTAATTTCTACAATATTGATCTTAGACCCTATAAAGTATATATATTCTGGGTCCTTATGAAGAGCGAATTTTGATTTAACGATATCCATCTGTCCGTCTGTGTGCTATTAAAACTCAGCCAGATCGGTTAATAAATGGCTGAGATATTAACAAAAAACCAGGACTACCTCTAATTTTTTCCGTAAAATCCCTTTGGTTAATATGTATGTAGAATTTTACACTTAACAAACACATCCATTTGTTGAAATTCTTTTCTTTCATCTCCACCTTTTATACACAAACAACAAACACATACAAAGATTTGTCATTTAAATAAAAACCAAAAAAATCTCTAATGAACGAAGACTTTTTATATATGTACCTTTATTAACAATGATTTTGTGTGAGCTTCAATAGCTCAGTTGTCTAGACGCTATGTCATAAATACTTGTTTTTCTCTAAGGCCGCAGGTTCGAATCCCGGTCAATTCACTTTTTTTTTATTTATTTTCCTCCTAAAGGCGTCTGTATATAAATCTGTCCATTCCATATTTGTCCATATATAAACCAGTTTTTTCCTAATCATGGTGAAGGGTATATAAGATTCGGCATAGCCGAATTTAGCCGCTCTTACTTGTTTTTATTTGTAGTTATTTCTTCAATAACATATTTTTTCTTTTTGTTTGTTGAAAAAAAAAAAATGTTTCATTTTCTTTGTTAGTAACTTTATTAAATACAATATTTTTTTCTGACAGTTTCATTGTGGTTTTCGTGATTTTACTTAAACATAGAAAATAAAATAAACTTTTTTTGTTTTATTTTACACACACACACACATCCCCTAATAGATCACAAGTGTGTCTTTTGTATGTGGTTGGGACACATATAAGTGTGTACACATTCATATGGGTCTTATTGAAAACCTAGTGGGTGGTGACATGTTTTTTTGACATTTTCGTTTACTTATAAGTTTTTAACAAGTTAAATATTTGTTGATTTTCTTTACTTTATTTTCATAAATAAAAACTTCTTTTATGAATAAAAGTAATTTTGTTATTATTTATTTTCCGTTCATAAACGACAAGAAATTAAATTAAAAAAAAATAAAGTTTTTTGATTAAATATTGTACAAACAAGGGAATGCCCCTTAACATTTAAACGCCAATTTTTATGAAACTCATATATGTGATAAAGAATAAAAAAGATATAAAAATGTTGCCAAAAATTTGTACTTTTATTTCATATAAAGGGTGTTTAAATTTTAAGGGCCGATGTTGATTTTGAATAAAACACAAATTATTTTGGAAATTATTGTCATTTCATTTTATTATGATAATATGGTATGGGTCAATTATATATGGAACAAAATATCTTCCAAATGGCCGCCGCGACCTCGGCGGCACACCTCATGAACAAAAATTAAATCCTCACAAATAAATGTTAACGGTTTTGATCGAATTGCAACCAATCTTTTTCCCGGTGTAATAACTGTTTTGTGGGTAAATTTTTATTAAATTGCAAACAAATGAAAAATAAATAAATGAAGCTGAAAAAATTGGTAAATAACTGTAAATCACTTTGAACAAGCAGACAAGATAATTTTTGTTGGTTTAAATATCCTGCGGTTAGTGCTACTTTTAGCTTTTCTAACTCTGATTATTCTTTGCAATTTCAGTTGATATCTATCATCAAACAAAATACTGACTAGTCGGTTAAAAAAAAAAAAAAACATTTCCTTTGATAACAAAATCCACCAGAAATCTTATATTTTCCGGAAAAAATCGACGATTATGTACTTTTATCAGTTGAAAAATATTTTTGCTTCCCTTTTGAAAAGACGTATTTTGCTTAACCCTCCGATGAGTGAGAAGGTCCCTAGGGACCTTTTTGCCTTTTCAAACTGAAATTACTCCTACTTCAGCCACTACAACCCCCCAAAGTTTCTCTGTATTCCAAGAGTATTTTGTTGCGCATCTTTTGAAAAAAAAAATCAAGCCGATCGGATCATTACTTTAGGAGTTATTGAGGTTTTAGTGAGAATAGTACGCGGACGTGTGAATAGGTCCGTATGGACCTTGTTCTGAATTTCACTAATAAATGCATGTTTTTGGGCATCATTATAATTTTTTTATTGTTTCAACGCATAACTTACTTGTTCTGAACACAAAGACCTAAACTCAAAGACATTAGGGATGATGATAAAAACAAAAAATTCTAAGAAAAATTGGAAGACATGAACTTTATTGCTTTCAAGCAAAGGCACAATATTCTAATTTTATACTACTAGCAATAAACCAGTTCTTAGAATTTTTTGTTTTTATCATCATCCCTAATGTCTTTGAGTTCAGGTCTTTGTGTTCAGAACAAGTAAATTATGTGTTGAAACAATAAAAAAATTATAATGATGATGAAGTAATCCCTAAATGTCTTTAAGTTCAGGTAGACGTACGAAAGAGTATAAAAGAAGTTGTAGTTTCGTAAACCAAATCAGTCAAAATTTAGAAAAGCGAAGAGTAAAATCGTGTGTGATAGAAACAAAAATATAAATATGGCAGATGCAAGTAATTTGGACGTTGCTCAAATGGTTGTACGCCGTAGTACACGTTACCAGCAAATGACTGCGGATGAAAGGCGTGCAGCTGATAGTAGATTTGCTGATTTTATGGACGAAGACATGGATGAAGAAATTGATATTGCTGCAATTGATAATTATGAAGTTGAGGATGATGAAGATCGCACATACCAACCTGCTGAAGAGTCAGATGCCGAAACTGAAGGATACGTCGAGCTAAATGAAGATACTGATGACGACGATGATGAAGAGGAAGAAAATGATGGACAGGAAACGAATGAAAGTTACTATATTGGTAAAGATGGCACCCAATGGAGTAAAAAAGCACCACCAAGATCACGCACTCGTAATCATAACGTGGTCGACTTCACAAGAAAGAAACCAGGACCAACAGGAAATATACACGACCCCTATAGAATAATGCGTTCAATCATGACACAGGAAATAATACACTTAGTGCTACGTGAAACAAATCGTAAAGGCAGGGAGGTTACAGCTGCATGGAATTTGGCGAATCCCACGAAGAAAAAGGAGTGGAAGCCAGTGACAGCAAAAGAGTTTGACGCCTTTGTAGCTATTCTTTTGTATGCTGGACTCACAAGATCAAACCATGAACCAGCTATGGAATTATGGGGCGCGACGCGTTGCCCAATATACAAAGCTGCGTTGTCGTACGATCGCTTTATGTGTATAAAGCAATTTATTCGATTCGACAATGGAAATACTCGACAACAGCGACTCATCAACAGCAAAACTGCGGCTATTGACGATATTTGGCAAATGTTGCAACATAACTTGGCAGCAGCTTACACTCCTCATGAAGCACTAACAGTTGATGAGCAGTTGTTCCCTTACAGAGGCCGCACCCGCTTCACGCAATATATTCCGTCAAAGCCAGCTAAGTATGGTTTAAAAGTATGGTGGCTATGCGACTCACAGAGTTATTATCCTGTGAAGGGAATGATATATTCTGGAAAACTGCCAAACCAACAACGGGAGATAAACCAAGGGCAGAACGTAGTGCTGGATCTTGTGGAAAAATATTTAGATGCTGGCCGTACTATATACGCGGATAATTTCTTTACCACTCTTGACTTGGCGCGTATTTTGATGAGGAGGAAGACCGCATTTGTTGGTACAGTGCGCTACAACAAAACATTCATTCTACAGGAGTTCAAGAAGAACCCGAAGCGCACCATCAATGGTACATTATTTGGGTTCAACGAAGGGGATATAGCGTTATGCTCATACGTGGCTCATACGTGCCGAAAAAAATAAAGTGGTGAACGTGCTCTCCACAATGCACTACACCTGCCGCGTTGACGAGCAAACCGAGAAGCGGATGCTCTATGCCATATTAGATTACAACGCCAACAAATGCGGCGTTGATGCCATGGATCAAATGCTAGGCACTTACAGCTGCAAAAGAGCAACACAACGATGGCCGTTGGCCATGTTTTATAATATGCTGGACGTCGCTGCATTGGCTGCTTTTACGATTTACAACGAAATAAAGAGTGAAAGACGGCGGTAGTTCTTGTTACTGCTAACGAAACAATTGGCCACACTAAATATCGAAGAACGTGCCCTGAACAACCATATAACCTCATATCCAAGGATACGCAATGCGATGGAAACATTCGATGTCAGGGTAAGAAAAACATCTTCAAATTCAAGAATAGAATATATATTTATTTGTTTTTTATTTTTCTTTTCATTTCAGGTATTACCAAGACCAATGGAAGGCAATGCACCGTCGTTTGCGGCTAGGTCAAGTAGACCGTCATGTCGCCTTTGCCGTTCTGAGTACGGGCGGCAGCGGAAAACGCGGGGATACTGCTTCGGCTGCGGCAACGCTGTTTGCGGAGAACATAGCACACTTTTACATCGCTGCAACACCTGCGCACAGGGCGGGGGACAAGAAGTACACGCTCAACAACAATAATTTTTAAACTTTTTTATAATAGTCTTAAGAAAATTCAAGCAAAAAAAAAAAAATTAAAAAAATTGAAAAAATTATTTTTGTATGTAGAATTTAGTTATAAACAATAAAAACAAAAAAAAAAATAAAAAAAATTTTTTATATGAAAAAAAACATGATTTACAAAAAAGGTCCGTAGGGACCTTTTCACACGGCCGTGAAGTTCAGAACTGTCACTCATCGGAGGGTTAATTAGGAACCAAAGCGGAAGGCATTATTTAACCACATAGTTGACAAGTTATTGCAAATTCTCTATTGGATTAAGGGTACTTACGTAAAGTCTGAGCCATCTCGAGTGCGCCCTTTTTTCAGATTGACTCCAGCCACTCTTCCAACAGGTGTAAGTTGCAGTTCTGTTACATCCAACGATATATGAATTGATTGTAGAGTAGGTGTCCGCCATGCAGAATATTATATTTTGAGGCAGCCTGTTTCAACTCAGAATGAGTGGCAAAGTATCAGGTTTGATTACTATGTAATCAAATCTTGTAGTACATCATATTTTTCTTGTGTTACATTTATAGTTAATATTGCTCATGGTTGGCTTGTTATTCCAGTTCAACATACTTACAGGTCTTCTCTGATTTTACAGCATTTACTCTTTCAATCTTTCTAGCTTTTTCAAATGGTCAATATATGAATGATGATGATAGTTTTTGTGGTATTTTGTAGTATGTGAATTATTGCTAATGTTATTGTTGTTGTTACTTTTATAGTTATAAAAGTCATTTTTTTTCCATATGAGGATTTACTGGCTTTTTGCATAAGTGACTTTATTGGCATTTTGAATTTTATAGTTATAGTATAAATATTTTGTTGTTGTTTTTTTTTTCAATATTATCCTTTTTATTTTATTTGTATTTTTAGTTTAGTTTTATTGATTGGCTGTTACACGATGAGTTATTTTACTAGTTTAAGTGTAATAATAATTTTGATGTCATTGCAACTTTAGGGAGTCCCTTAAATTACAATTTTTTCAGTTTCCATACTAATATCTTTAGATTTTGAACAAATCAGAATTTTGTTGATATTTGTTTTTTTATTTTGCAAAAATATTAACATATTATTCAACCATTGCAAGCGTAATTTCAGTGGAAATTTTTACAATAATGTAATCAAAATTGAAAAACTGGAATGTTTTTTTATTATCAAATTCATGAATTTAAAATAGAATTGCACAAACACGAGGAATGTTAAAATTTAAATTTGATAATTCATAATTGAATAGTCACCTTAATGTACATATGTCGGATGCAATTTGGTCGTTGTCCAATATTGTTAGCTTAGCAATAAAACTACTCATACCAGTTGACATTTTAAAAGGCCAGTTAAGTACCAGCAATATGTTTAGTTTTTATTGGTATTTTTTATATTTAATTTGTTTTATTTTGTTAAATACTTAAAAGAATAAAAAACTTCCAATATGATTATGACATTTAGACCAACAAAACCGAAGTTATGCGATTAATATTTGGATTGTGAATGTTATAGGGCACCGTAAATCACACATCCGAACCCTCTCTGAACATTAATCAAACTACAGGTCGTGAATATGAAACGATTTGGCTGAAATTCGCTCCCTTAGTTTTTATTAACACAACGATGAACTCTGTTCATATCGGTTCATATTTAGACCTACGAGGGCGGATCAAGAAGTCCGTGACTTTTCGAACTTCCCTCGTAGTTATATGAAACGCAACATTGCTCCCATAGTGCCACCTATTAATATACTACTGTCAAATTTTGAGCAAATCCCGTCATTTACTTTGCGTTTAACAGCTGTTTAAAACATACAACCTCGTAGATTTTTTTAAAAATGGAAAAAAGTGAATTTCGAGTGCTCATTAAACACTATTTTTTAGGAAAAAAAAACCGTCAAGCTGGATAAATACTATGGGAACTCTGAACCATCGATTTCAATGGTAAAAAAGTGGTTTAATGACTGTGGTCGCACAAGTACAAGTGACGCTGAACGTCAAAAAAAAATGTCGAAAAAATCCACGATATGGTGCTGGCCAATCGAAGAGTAAAAGTGCATGAGATTATTGATGCCATAGGCATTTCATATGGCAGTGTGGTTTCGATTTTAAATGATCAGTTGGGTTTAAGAAAGCTGTCTGCAAGATGGAAGCCACATTTGCTCTCAATTGACCATAAACGTAATCGTGTGACAACTTTAAAGAATTGTTTGGAGTTGTTTATCCGCAATTTGAATGAGCTTTTGCGGCGTTTTGTAACTGTGGATAAAACATGGATCCATTACAACACTTCGGAGACCAAGCAGCAGTCTAAACAATGGGTTTTTCCGGGTGAACCGGCTCCGAGGAAGACCAAAATAAGTTTGTCTGCCGATAAGGCGATGGCAACAGTTTTTTGGAATGCACGCGGGATAATCCACATCAATTATCTTCAAAAGGGAAAACCAATAAACGGCGAATATTATGCCAACTTATTGGACCGATTTAACAAGGAAAAAGTTCTTTTTCATCAAGATAATGCACGGGTGCACACGTGTGTAGTCTCAATGGCAAAATTTCATGAATTGGGCTACGGATTAGTACCTCATCCGCCATATTTAAAAAGAATTACTTAAATGAAAACATATGTTTTAAGTTTCAAGGCACCAAGTTATTTAGCGTTCTTTTTGGAGTCATCAAATATAAACGATTTCAGTGATTTTGTACACATGGAAATTGGTCACCGTTGTGTATTTCAATACTTTTGTTTGAAAAGGGGCAGTCCAACCAATATTAAAGCCAAGCTAGATTCTACTCTGGGGGAGTTTGCTCCTTCGTTTACAACTATAAAATATTGGGGGGCAGAGTTTAAGCGAGGCCGTACGAGCTGCCAAGACGAATACTGTAGTGTTCGACCAATTGTAGTGTTCACGCCAGCAACTTTTAAGAAAGTCCACTAGAATCATATTTACTTTAGTAAAATTTATATTTAATTTAAAAATGTTAATTATAAAGCAAAATATAAATTTACATATAATAATTGATTTAATTATTTTGATTTTTTCTCTGTGTTTTTTTATTATATTGTCACTACAAATAAATTATGAATATTTGTGTTTGTGTTCTAACAACTTTATTTTAAACGATTATACAAATTTTGCTGGAAAATCTCGAATGGTTTTTTTTAATAAAATACAATCATACTGGGGAATTTATTATTACCATTCAAATTTAATTAACATTAATTAAAACTAATGCAAATTAAAAAAAAAACATTGCTCCCATTTAAAGGCAATGAATGAATGATTAGTTTAATCCATTAGTCCCTTGTATGAGTTGAAATGTATATATTTTTAATTAAAATTTTGAACTAATTACATACTTTCTATAAAAAATTTTAAAATAAATGATAAATTATGTTATTTGAAATATGTGATTTAAATTTTTCTGTATTTTTTGTTTCCTTTGCAGGCGACAAGCATTTACGATGGCAGTGGTATGCCGCCACCACAATCACAATATCCGCATGAAAGACGTAAGTACAACCAGACCTTGAAAGAGATAAATCATTATTGAATTAATTCCAGAAAAAAATAATACTTCTTATTTATCAGCGAGTTGATTTAATATTTTATAAATCAATTTAATAAATCAGATTTAAAATAATAGTTGATTAATCAATTTCTTTTGAATATTTTTTGATTTAGTTGAATCAAATCATTTCAAACATAATTCTTTGAATAATTCACGAATTAGAAAAAGATTGATTTGATTTGCGAATTAAAACAAAATAAAAAAAAGCAATAAAATTAACTTGTAAATCTCGCTTTGTTTTCGAGGGGCGAGTCACTTTAAAAAGATTACCATTTTACAAAAATTACCATTTCAGCAAAATGATCAAAATATTTTTTCCAGTTGAGTACTAATATACTGCGATAATAAAAATAGGCCAGGTCCGGAAGACATCCCGAGGTATCTATTTTTATAAAACAGCCATAGCGTGACCCATTTTTTTACGAACGAAATGGAACGGTAAACAAAATTTGTATTATCGGAGTGTGTTAATTTAAATTATCATATAAATTGATAAAAAAAAATAGTCACTCTTTGGCTGTTTTAAAAATTTTAAAAATTCCAGAAAACCCTTTGGGGACCCACCGAATCAATTCTATCGAAGGGTAACCTGTGTTGAACTTTTAAAAAATTTTGTCTGTTTTGCGCTATCTCGCTTAGTTTCCGAGATATTCGCCATTTTATAAAATGCCCGTTTTTTAAAATGGGGTGTCTCGAAAACTAAGTGAGTTAGGTCAAAATGAGTTAGCAAAATGAGTTAGCCCATACTTCAGGTAACACATATATAAAATTTCTGATTTTTTTTCTCTTTGAACTCCCATTTTTATTAAGTACCTGGCTAATATTCTAAAATGTAGCTAATCAATGAGTAGCTAATCAATGAGTTAGCCCAAATTTTGGGTTTGTAGATAAATCGGTGTGGGCAGCCCGTTAAGGTAAGACTTTTCACTTTTTTGCCCCTCCCCGTAGACTTTTAAAAAATTCCAACCTAGATGAATGTCTACTCTGTAGCACGAACCCAAATTTTAACTTCCCAGCTCCAGCGGTTTTGGCAGGATGTCAAGGATGAGAATTTTCAACTTAGGGCTTAGGAATGCCGTGAAACGGGAGTTTTCCCCATTTTTGCCCCTCACCGAAATTCAGCTTTCTAGCTCTAGCGGTTTGGGCTGGGCGATGTTAAATTAGTCAGTAGTAACGTTACCTTTATATATAGTATACTACGATAATATTAATGGGCCAGGTCCGGAAGACATCCCTAGGAGGCTTTTCTATAAGAATTCCATGAAACTATTGTGATTTAAAATAAAATTAATCGTGATTTAAAAAAATTTTATTTTTATTCGCGAATCAAATCATATTCGAGAATCAAAATAATTTTTTCTTTGATTCGCGAATCAAATCAAAATTTATTTGATTCTTTGATTTAAAATTGAATTGTTCAAATTGAATTATTTTGTTTGATTTATAAAAAGAATTATGTAAATCAACTTGATTCTTCTAATAAGATAAAGATTGAATTATGGTAGTAAATAATCCAATCAGAAAAATTAATTCGCGAATTAATTCGTGAAAATATAAATCACATTTAAAAATTGAACAACTGATATTTTTATTTAGTTGAATGCATATATTTAGATTAATGCAATTTTTGAATTTGGAAATTTGTTAAACAATTTCGATGAAATTTGATTAAATGGCAGGTTAGACACAAATAACAAGAATTTTGTTGTCTGTTTAATTTCACATTTAAGTGATAGAAAACGACAAATTTTCTAGGTTTTTATGCAAAATTGGTTCGGCGGTTAAAAAGTTATGAGTGAAAATGTGAGAGAACCTCTAAATTTGCCATACAAATTGGTGTATTTTTTCACCAGTCGCTTGGAAGTGAATAATATTTTGTATTCACCTCAAAAAATAGTTTTCACCACTAAAATTATTTTTCTCACATAAAATTTGTTTCACCACAAAAAATTTTTTTCACCTCGAAATTTTTTTTCTACCAAAAAATTTGATTTTACATCCAAAAAAGTTTTTCACCTCAAAATATTTTTTTCACCTCCATAATTTTACTTCAAAAGTTTTTCACATTATTTGTATTAAAAACAGTAGGGGACATTTTTTTTAAGGTCGAGGGTACAGGTGATCGGTATGGCGGTAAATAAGCTTTTTTTACTGGTTTTTTTTTAATAAAATATTGTTTTCTAGTAAAATTCTGTAGGCAAATATTTTTTTAAAAATCGTTAAAGGCAATTCCAAAAAAGGGGAAAGTGTCAGTTGTTGGTAAAAATCCATACTTTACAAATATGCATTCTGTTTTCAAATCGAGAGTGGCCAGATTTTAGAAAACTGCATTTAATACAAAATTTGCATTGCTTTCGACGTTTAGAAAATTTTTTAATCCACAATATAAAAAAAAAAATTTTTTTTTACCTCACATGTTTTTTGCATATATTTTATTTTCCAAAAATAAAATATATATAAATATTCTAATTTCAAGAAAATAAAAATGACAATATTTAAAAATTCTGCAAGCAAAATATTATTTAAATCAAAAGAACCATTTTCAGATTTTGGCCGAGTAATTTGCATATATAAGTGTACATATTGAACAAAATTAAATGACATATATATCAACATCTACACTGAAAAAAAATATAAGGAACATCTTACGAGAAAATATGTGTCGCTAGATGGCAGATTGGTGAAGAGTTAATGTGGAAAAGCTGTAAGCCAAGTGTTTTCAAGTCTTTGATACTTTTGAAGTTTCCAGAGAGAAAGGTAGCCATTGCTAGCAAATGTTTTACATTTCAGGGCTGGCATATGGGAATAGAAAATTCGCCTTTGCAAAGTCTTTTTATTAAAAAGTCTTTTGATTAAAAAATAAATAAATTTCAAATTACGAAAATGAAAATCATAGCTCATGTAAAAATCTTATATCCGATCAGATTTTCTTTAGTCTGACTATATATAACTGAATATTATTTTATCCGATCTAAATATATATGATAAGATATGGCACGAGTGATACACTTTATGGATACACCTGATCTGATCTAGTTGCCGACTCATATCTATAGGGATCTGTAAGATTTGGTGATTTCGAATGACCGTAAATTGAAATTGAATGAAATAGCAGGTACTCTAAAGATATCAACTGAACGTGTACAAGGTGGCGCAAAAGTAATTCTCCTATCAGAAAATGCTATAAATTTTGCGATTGGCCCCTAATGTCATTTCTGTTTTGACATTTGTGTAGTAAACACATGCGAAATACACGTTAATAAACAATGTTACGCTACACTGCTCCAGAACGCGGAATATAGGTGACTATTTATTTGAGCAATAATGAAGATGATTTTTCATTAAAAATAATCATGAGTGATGAGGCCCATTTCCATCTTAGCGGGTACGTAAATAAGCAAAATTTACGCTTCTGGGGCACTGGAAATCCGCGTGTAACCCACGAAGAGCCATTACACCCGCTCAAAGTCACTGTATGGTGTGCTGTTTTCGCTGGAGGAGTCATCGGACCTTTTTTCTTCGAAGACGTCGCGGGCCAAACGGTTACTGTGAATGGTGAGCGCTACAGAGCAATGATCAACGAGTTATTTTTGCCGCAACTTGATGAAATGGGATTGGAAAGAATGTGGTTCCAACAGGACGGTGCAACGCCACACACTGCACGTGCCACAACCGATATGCTAAAGGATGCATTTCCCGGGCGATTTGCACTGGCCAGCAAGATCGCCTGATTTGACCGCTCCAGACTTCTTTTTGTGGGGCTTTTTGAAGTCGCGGGTTTATGTCAACAAGCCTCAGACTCTTGCAGCTCTTAAAGACAATCCGTCAAGAATGTGAGGACCTATCGCCGGAAGTTTTGGCCAAAGTGATGGAAAATGCCATAAAAAGGGCTCAAATGACAATCAACTGTGGCGGCGGCCATTTACATGACATCATATTCTCGACTTGATGTAAAAAAAATTAAAAGACCAAATAAAAATAATCCACAAGAAGAATCAAAGGTTTTCATTTTTTTTTAAATTACAGCCAAAAAACATCGGAAGGTTATTTTTGCGCCACCCTGTACATCCTATCATTCACGAATATTTTGGTATGAGAAAGCTCTGTGCAAAGCGGGTGCCGCGCGAGCTCACTTTTGACCAAAAACAAGTCAGCGAAAATCCCTGAATTGGGCTTCGAATTGCTACCGCATCCACCGTATTCTCCAGATCTGGCCTTCAGCGACTATTTCCTGTTCTCAGATCTCGAAATGAAGAGGTGATCGCCGAAACTGAGGCCCATTTTGAAGCAAAGGACAAATCGTACTATAAAAATGGTATCGAAAAGTTGGAAGGTCGCTATATTCAGTGTATCACCCTTGAAGGGAACTATGTTGAATAAAAAAAAAAACATTGTCAATAAAAATGTGTTTTAGTATGGTAGGCCGGGGACTTTTCAATTGACCTGTTATATGTCCAGAGTAATTTGGATCTGATTACATATGGTGCGTCAGATGTGTCTTAATTTGATCACATCTCAAATTAGTCACAAATTTTTATATCTATTTGGATCTGGTGCAACTAGATGCAATGATATCTGCTCGGATTTGATCTTTGTTAATAGGAGATTTTTCGTATATTTTTCTACAAAAATAATTTCATGGTAGTAAATAACAAAATATTTTGTACAATGGACGAAAGTTTTCGTATGTATTACATATGAATTTTTTTCAATGTATTTAAATACACAGATATACACATAAAATGTATATCGATGGTGATAAATTGACAAATCACATGAATACGAAGAGAAACTTATTTAGTAGACTTGAGGTACATTGGAAATTTGTGTAAGTTATGAAGTGTCATTCTATAACCATCAATGAATTTATATAATACATATTGTATGTTTGTTTGTAATTTGGCAAATAGGACAATTGCAAATAGTAGTTAATGTGTTGAATATTCTTTGCAAACCTACACTACTAACACATGAATTTACCCTAAACACTTACACACATACACTTTTACACTCTCACAAATTGGTACTTTTTCAAAAATTTATGCTTGTTTGTATATGCAACAAATATTATTCTTATTTGTTTTTATACCCTTTACCACAGGTGGAAGGGTATATATAAGTTTGTCATCCCGTTTGTAATTTCTACAATATTGATCTTAGACCCTATAAAGTATATATATTCTGGGTCCTTATGAAGAGCGAAGTTGATTTAACGATGTCCGTCTGTCCGTCTGTGTGTTGAAATGGGTTTTCCGAAGAACCCAGACGTGATGAGGACTTGATTCTTTTTTATTTCTGTTACATGTGATCCATTTCTGTTTGCTATTAAAAATCAGACAGATCGGTTAATAAATGGCTGAGATATTAGCAAAAAACCAGGACTACCTCTAATTTTTCCAGTAAAATCCCTTTGTTTAATATGTATGTAGAATTTTGAGCATAACAACACATCCATGTGTTAAAATTCTTTTCTTTCATCTCCACCATTTATACACAAACAACACACATACAAAGATTTGTCATTTAAATAAAAACTAAACAAATCCCTAATGACGAAGACTTTTATATATGTACATCTATTGACGATGATTTTGTGTGAGCTTCAATAGCTCAGTTGTCTAGACGCTATGTCACAAATACTTTTTTTCTCTAAGCCGGCGGAGTTCGAGGTTCAAATCTCGGTCAGGTCAGGTCAATTCACTTTTTTTTTTTTGTACATTTTTTTTTATTATTTTCTTAATATTTTTTTTTTTTTGCTTATTTTTGGTTTTTTTTTTTAACATTTAATAATTAATTTATATAAAATTTTATATTAATAATTAAAATTCTTTTCTTTCATCTCCACCTTTTATACACAAACAACACACATACAAAGATTTGTCATTTAAATAAAAACTAAACAAATCCCTAATTGACGATGATTTTGTGTGAGCTTCAATAGCTCAGTTGTCACAAATACTTTTTTTCTCTAAGCCCGCGGAGTTCGAGGTTCAAATCTCGGTCAGGTCAATTCACTTTTTTTTTTTGTACATTTTTTTTTATTATTTTCTTAAGACTTTTTTTTTGCTTATTTTTGTTTTTTTTAACATTTAATAATTAATTTATATAAAATTTTATATTAATAATTAAAATTCTTTTCTTTCATCTCCACCTTTTATACACAACCAACACACATATAAAGATTTGTCATTTAAATAAAAACTAAACAAATCTCTAATGAACGAAGACAAACCACCCTCAGTAACACAATCAAAATATTGCAGCAGGGTTGCGAAATAAGAATTTCAATTTCGTACAAAAGTCATTATCAAATTGTACTTTTTGAACTCAATTGTACCATTTCTTCTGTATAAAAAAACACCAATTATAGAATTTTTTTTAACAAAAAAAAAACTGTACAGAAATTCAGTTGTACATTAAAAGTATTTAATAAAATAAAAATATATAAAATAAGGTACAAAAATACATGAGATAAATATCATACTTAAGTAGGTAGCAAACTATTTCTTAGACTGGAAATAGAGTATTCAAAAAACCGGCCTTTTGGAAAAACCGGTTTCGGTTTTCTTCGAAAAATCTAATTTTAAAAAAACCGGTTTCGGTTTCGGTTTTTGCAGAAAAAACCGGTCAACCGGTTTTTTCGTTTTTTTTTTTAATTTGAATAAAAAGCTTATAAAATTCGTTGTTTTAATTACAAACAAAAAAAAGAAATTTAATAAATAAAGTAATAAAAAAAATGAATATGAAAAAAAAAAAAAATATTTTATAATATTTTTTTATTGTATTTCATTTCAACATTTAATTTATTGGTTTTAATATTTTTTAATATAATATTTTTATACCCTTCACCACAGGTGGAAGGGTATATATAAGTTTGTCATTCCGTTTGTAATTTCTACAATATTGATCTTAGACCCTATAAAGTATATATATTCTGGGTCCTTATGAAGAGCGAAGTTGATTTAACGATGTCCGTCTGTCCGTCTGTGTGTTGAAATGGGTTTTCCGAAGAACCCAGAAATAATGAGGACTTGATTGTTTTTTATTTCTGTTACATGTGATCCATTTCTGTTTGCTATTAAAAATCAGACAGATCGGTTAATAAATGGCTGAGATATTAGCAAAAAACCAGGACTACCTCTAATTTTTCCAGTAAAATCCCTTTGTTTAATATGTATGTAGAATTTTGAGCATAACAACACATCCATGTGTTAAAATTCTTTTCTTTCATTTAAATAAAAACTAAACAAATCCCTAATGAACGAAGACTTTTATATATGTACATCTATTGGCGATGATTTTGTGTGAGCTTCAATAGCTCAGTTGTCTAGACGCTATGTCACAAATACTTTTTTTCTCTAAGCCCGCGGGGTTCAAATCTCGGTTAGGTCAATTCACTTTTTTTTGTACATTTTTATACCCTTCACCTCAGGTGGAAGGGTATATATAAGTTTGTCATTCCGTTTGTAATTTCTACAATATTGATCTTAGACCCTATAAAGTATATATATTCTGGGTCCTTATGAAGAGCGAAGTTGATTTAACGATGTCCGTCTGTCCGTCTGTGTGTTGAAATGGGGTTTCCGAAGAACCCAGACGTGATGAGGACTTGATTCTTTTTTATTTCTGTTACATGTGATCCATTTCTGTTTGCTATTAAAAATCAGACAGATCGGTTAATAAATGGCTGAGATATTAGCAAAAAACCAGGACTACCTCTAATTTTTCCAGTAAAATCCCTTTGTTTAATATGTATGTAGAATTTTGAGCATAACAACACATCCATGTGTTAAAATTCTTTTCTTTCATTTAAATAAAAACTAAACAAATCCCTAATGAACGAAGACTTTTATATATGTACATCTATTGGCGATGATTTTGTGTGAGCTTCAATAGCTCAGTTGTCTAGACGCTATGTCACAAATACTTTTTTTCTCTAAGCCCGCGGGGTTCGAGGTTCAAATCTCGGTTAGGTCAATTCACTTTTTTTTTGTACATTTTTATACCCTTCACCACAGGTGGAAGGGTATATATAAGTTTGTCATTCCGTTTGTAATTTCTACAATATTGATCTTAGACCCTATAAAGTATATATATTCTGGGTCCTTATGAAGAGCGAAGTTGATTTAACGATGTCCGTCTGTCCGTCTGTGTGTTGAAACGGGTTTTCCGAAGAACCCAGACGTGATGAGGACTTGATTCTTTTTTATTTCTGTTACATGTGATCCATTTCTGTTTGCTATTAAAAATCAGACAGATCGGTTAATAAATGGCTGAGATATTAGCAAAAAACCAGGACTACCTCTAATTTTTCCAGTAAAATCCCTTTGTTTAATATGTATGTAGAATTTTGAGCATAACAACACATCCATGTGTTAAAATTCTTTTCTTTCCTTTAAATAAAAACTAAACAAATCCCTAATGAACGAAGACTTTTATATATGTACATCTATTGGCGATGATTTTGTGTGAGCTTCAATAGCTCAGTTGTCTAGACGCTATGTCACAAATACTTTTTTTCTCTAAGCCCGCGGGGTTCGAGGTTCAAATCTGGGTTAGGTCAATTCACTTTTTTTTTTGTACATTTTTTTTTTATTATTTTCTTAAGATTTTTTTTTGCTTATTTTTGGTTTTTTTTAACATTTAATAATTAATTTATATAAAATTTTATATTAATAATTAAAATTCTTTTCTTTCATCTCCACCTTTTATACACAAACAACACACATACAAAGATTTGTCATTTAAATAAAAACTAAACTAAACTCTAATGAACGAAGACTTTTATATATGTACCTCTATTGACGATGATTTTGTGTGAGCTTCAATAGCTCAGTTGTCTTGACGCTATGTCACAAATACTTTTTTTCTCTAAGGCCGCGGGTTCGAATCTCGGTCAGGTCAATTCACTTTTTTTTGTACATTTTTTTTTATTTTCTTAAGATTTTTTTTTGTTTATTTTTTGTTTTTTTTTTTTTACATTTAATAATTAATTTATATAAAATTTTATATTAATAATTAAATAATCCATAAATAGGCTAAAAACATCAAAATTTTTATAAAAACCCTCTGATACAAACAAAATACAAACGGTTTTATTTCTTTTTTTTGCTCCGATTTAAAAGAATTTAAAAAAATTATAAACTATTTTCCTTCAAATTTTTAAAATTAAGATAAAGAAATTACAAATATTTCTAATAAAAAAGCGAAATAAAATCCCAAATGTAAATTTGCCAGCTAAATCAAACTATTTTGTAGAAATAAAACACATGCAGTTGTAGTGATTTCTTTTAACGATTTGTTGAAATTCTTTTCTTTCACCTCTTCACCTTTTATACACAAACAACAAACACTATTCTAGAGCTGTATTATGACCTATGGATACGTCTTATATAGCAAAAGATCGAAAATCTTTAGTATAACATATTTGCTGAAAAACTCGGAAATATCGGTTCAGATACAAAAAAGTTATGCCCAAAACATAAATTTTTTTAAAGTACCTATATTCCCGAGTCCAAGTTATATCTCCAAACTAAATGGTTAATTTCCTCTTAAAGGCGTCCGTATATAAATCTGTCCATTCCATATATGTCCATATATAAACTTCAGTTTTTTCCCAACCATGGTGAAGGGTATATAAGATTCGGCATAGCCGAATTTAGCCGCTCTTACTTGTTTTTTTTTGTAAATTACAGCATTTGGTTTTTTTTTTACAACAAATAACATGTCAACGGTTGCAAAAAACCAAATGTAAAAATAGTAAAAAAAAAACTACATATATTTACGTGTTAGTAACACCTTTTTTAGTTAGTTGTGGTAACGAAATGTAAACAACATTAATATGCAAAGATAGAAGAACAACGAAGATAACAGAAAAAAAATCACATTTTTTTTTTCAATGATAAAATTAAACAAATGTTAGTGTTAGAAAAAAAATATATATATTTACTACTATGTAATTTACAATGTATAATTTTATATTTGCATAAATATATGTACATATTAACAAGCGCTTATAAGGAAGAATAAGTGTGGTTATATATTCAATTTGAGCTATTTACAAATTTAATGAAAATGGGTTTTTGATAGAAAAATATTTGCAGGCATTTTTGGCAATTAATTTTAAATTAAAAAAGGGTTATGCAGAAATTTCTTAATATCATGAAGATGATTCTTTTAAATTGGATGAAAAAAGGTGCCTTGTAATAAAGCCATAGGCAATTAAGCCATATCGCCTTAATTCACACTGCATTGAGAAATAATGCCATATGGCTTTATTTCCATCGGCGAAGTGAAATAAAGCCATTATGGTATTATTGTATCTTTGATAATTTTCTGTGCAATATTTTTGTAGTGTATTTGATTTCTTTTAATAACAAAAAAAAGGCAAATGGAAATGTGTATCGATTTTTATTAATTTACAATACAGGTTGGTTGAAAAGTTCCTGAGCTCGAAATGAAAGAATACTGTTTTTGTTACGAAATATTTTTTTTTATTCAATATAATCTCCTAGAAGCTCATTACACTTGTTCAAATGATCTTCCAATAATTTTATCCCATCCTTATAATGGTTTTCCGGAAGCTCTGCAAAATAACCGTCTTTGGCTGCTATGGCCTCTTCTTTTGACGAAAAATGCTTTCCACGAAGGAATTGTTTGAGATTTCTGAAGAGATAGTAGTCACTGGGAGCCAAAGGTGGTGAATACGGTGGATGTTCAAGCAATTCGTACTTTAATTCTTTGAATATAGCTATCGTCAAAAAACTTTTGTGAGCAGGTGCATTGTCTTGATGAAAAATGATTTTTTTCTTCTTTAAACCAGGTCTTTTTTTCTTTTTTTTTTTATCCAGCTGATCCAAAAGGCTGCAATAATATTCAGAGTTGATTGTATTACCTTTCTGAAGATAATCAATCAACAAAATTCCTTTTGCATTCCAAAAAACTGATGCCATAACCTTCTTTGCTAATCGTTGTGACTTCACCTGCTTTGGAGCTGAACAACCAGCTTCAGTCCACTGTAAACGTTCTTGTTTCAATTTAGGATCATGGTGGTAGATCCAAGTCTCATCCATAGTTATAAAAGGACACAAGAAGTCGGTTTTATTCGGCTTAAAACGCTCCAAATTACGCTGAGAAATTTGTTCTCGATCCAGTTTTTGTTGAATTGTTAATGTGTGCGGCACTAACTTTCCAAACATTTTTTTGGCAATATGTATTGTAACTATTGCAATTAATTGCATTTTTTCCACTTCAATTGTCAAACTAATATGACTTTATTTCACTCGTTCTGTAGAAATAAAGCCATATGGCATTATTTCCCAATGAGGTGTAAAATAAGGTCATATGGCTTTATTTACACGGTATCGAAAAAAATATTCAAAAAAAGAAGAAAATTTTTTTTTACATATTGTTTAAAATATTTAAAAAAAACAATTTTACCAGGGCGGATCAACAAGTCCGTGACTTTTTGAATGAAACATAGTTTTTTTTCCAAAAAAAAAAAAAAAATATTTTTCACCATAATCTTCTTTAAGCTCAATACACTTAGTCCAACGTTTCTCCAATTTTTGTATTGCTTCCAAAAAATAGGATTTTCGAGGTCCATAAAATAGGCATTTGTTTGATCAATAATGTAATCGTTGAAGCTAAATCTCTTTCCACCGAGCCATTTCTTTAGGTTTGGAAATAGGAAATAGTCACTGGGGGCTAAATCTGGAGAATATGGCGGATGCGGTACCAATTCGTAGCCCAATTAATGGAATTTTGCCATTGAGACTACACTCGTGTGCACCCGTGCAATTATATTGATGAAAAGGAACTTTCCTCTTGATCATATGGGGTAGTTTTTTTTAAATCCTTCTTATGCCAATAAATTGGCATAATATTCGCCGTTTATTGTTTTTCCCCTTTTGAAGGTAACCGATGTGGATTATCCCGCGTGCATCCCAAAAACTGTTGCCATCACCGGTTCACCCGAAAAACCCATTGTTTAGACTGCTGCTCGATCTCCGGAGAGTTGTAATTGATCCATGTTTTATCCACAGTTATAAAACGCCGCATAAACTCATTCGAATTGCGGTTAAACAACTCCAAACAATCCTTTGAAGTTTTCACACGATTACGTTTATGGTCAATTGAGAGCAAACGCGGCACCCATCTTGCAGACAGCTTTCTTAAATCGAAACTACACTGGCATCAACAATCTCACGCACTTTTACTCTTCGATCGGCCAACACCATATCGTGGGCTTTTTTGACATTTTCGCGTGAATTGACCTCAATTGGTCGTCCAGAACGTTCAGCGTCATTTGTACTTGTGCGACCACAAACCACTTTTTACCATTGAAATCTATGGTGCAGAGTCCCCATAATATTTATCAAGCTTTTCCTTGGTTTGATTGACGGTTTTTTTTTGCAAAAAAAAAATAAAAAATGTTTAATGAGCAATCGAAATCCACTTGTTTCCATTTGAAAAAGAATCCACGAGGTCGTATGTTCTGAACTGCTGTTAAACACAAAGTAAATGACGGAATTGGCTCCAAATTTGACAGTAGTCTATTAACAGGTAGTACTTCATGGGACCAGTGTTGCATTTCATATAACTACGAGGGAAGTTCGAAAAGTCACGTCCTTATTGAGCCGCCCTCGTAAAACCCACAATTTGTTTATTGTCTTACAAGAGAGGCTTTCTAAAATTGGACTTGTTGCGACGTTATTATAATTATTTGATGTTAATTTTTTAAATGCTATTTTTTTATTTATTTGCCAATCACTACATCTTTATAATAATATATTTATTTTCTTTTCAGTATATCGTACTATAAAAGGTGAAAAAGGTGAACGTGGCCCCAAAGGTCCACCTGGTGATAGTATACGTGGTCCACCAGGACCACCTGGTCCCGCTGGGCCTAAGGGGGAGCCGGGTTCATTTCCACCTTTTGTTGATTTTTCTGCCAATCCGAATGCGGTAAGTTAAAAATAATAAATATTTAATTTATAAAATTTTCAAAAAATAATTATATTTATGAAAAACATTATCAACACAATTTTTGATTTTCTTAAATGTTGAGTAACTGAGAAACAAATCAAAATAATATTTCACTTGTATATCTAAACGATTAATAAAGAAATTAAAGATCATTGCAACTTCATATTTTTGCACAGCAAGTCATGGTATCCCTGAAAAAAAAAATAACAAAACTTTATTAATATTTTGTGATTTTTGAACCGGATTACTTTACCTAATATTTAGTAGGCTATGCATTAAGTCGTAGAACTTCAATCAACCATGTCGGCAGTGAAGGTACACACTTTTTGTGAAATTTTTTCCTATTCAGTCAAAAGTATTTTCCTTAGCTTCGATTTATTATAAATTGTGTGATTTCGTATGCGTTTTTCTAAATAATCCCAAAAGTGATCAATAGGATTTAAATCGGGTCTTTGAGGAGGGATTTTTAGCATATGTGGTGTGTTATTTGTGATCCACATTTTAAAGGTCAGCTGGTGTAAGCTTAGGAACATTGTCCTGTTCAAAATAATTAATATCTCTAATATTCAGTTTTTTCAGCATTCTGATTAAGATTTTCTATCAGAATTTTCATGTAAACCGTTTTGTCCATTGTCTCCTCAATGATCACTAAACTGCCAACACATAACATTACTCCACCCTCTCCATACTTCAAAATTTTTAAAATATTCTTTCCATTTAGCTCGTCGCTTTTTGGCGACACACCAATTCACGTATGTTCGATCTAAAATTGTTAAATTTTGATTTTTCCGAGAAAATTACTTTTCTCAAAAGTCGTTTGCTTTAATTTTGAATTCCGTTGCAAATCCATAACCTTTTTTCTGTTTGTTACGCTTAAGTGCAGTTTCTGTTGAGAAGTTTGAGCAATGTAACCGGCCAACAGAATGCCCCCACGTACCGTGTCTGCAGCTTCCCAATTTATTTCCCCAATTATTTCTTCAAACCCGAAGATATTTAAGATGCACTTCTGAATGGGTCTTTTTTAATAATGGCTTAAATTTTTCGTCTACCTTAATTATTGATAATTGAATTTTAAGCTGTCCACTAAAGGACGGTTTAAAATTCAATTTTACGGTCCGTTAATGTTCCACTTATGTATAAGCTTTGACGGATAAGTATTTTTCGACCGTAAACGTACAGTAGAAGCCGGATTCATGAATCCGTACGTGTCGGAGAGTCCTTAAAAATGTTTTCTTGGGGAAGACATGGAATTAAATTTTTTTTAAAGCGCGTAACTTTAAACTGTCATCTTTAAAATTCTACAACAATTTTCTTTTTAAATAGTTACGAAATGTGGGGGTTTATATGGGGAACAATTAAATTAATCCTACAATTTTTTCAAATAGTTTTATTTAAAAGTGGAAATATGGTAGAGTTGTACAAGTATAGAGAATTTAGAATTTTACAATTATAGGCCAAGGTGTTTTAAAACTCCGTATTTTCGTGGAGCATTTTCTTGTCAATTTTTGATATTATGCAAACCTGTTAAGATTTTTCTAAAATTTAAATTTTGTTTTTTTCGTCTCAAAACCTTACATACGATTATATTTTTTTTTATTTATCGCACAAATTAAAAAAAAAATTTTTTTTTTGTTCCTTTTTCTATTTTCTATTTTTTTTTTTTTTAATATTTTTATAAGTTTGCCAAAATTAATACACTTTGGTGGTAGGGATTTAGAAAGTTTATTAGACATTTTTGGAAAAATAAAAAAAAGCTTGAGAATGCTGTAATCCTGAGGGTCAATTCTCGTTTTATGAAACGGTGAAATGAAAAGTTTTTTCACGTTTTCATAGTACTTTTGACTCGCGTTCTGTGAACAAATGTAAAGAAGCATCAAAACGTTTTCATATGAAAAAAAGTGGAACGAAACAAAATTTTTTCACGATTGCACAGCAATGGCGATTCTTGTTTTGTGTAACAGTGCAAACAACTGTCAAAATATTTTCATATGAAAAAATTGTTTACACAGACTATTTATAAGTGAAATAAACATGGAGAAGGTTGTAAGAGGAAAGCGTGCCAGCGAAAGCCATAAGAAGTATTTAATTAATTATTTAGAAAAGCATGTGGACATTGCAAACGATAAGTAGTTAATTTACCATATTCATACTTTTATTAATCCCATATATACAGATTTGTAACAGCAGATGGTGCCAAATTTAGAGACGAAAAGTGTAACGAATAAGCGGCAAGCCTTAACAGTTTTAGTGGGACCCAAAAGGACGGTGAAAAATGGAAAAAGTATTGGAGCGACTTAGGGTTTATTTATTTATATTCTATATGAAATATTTTTTTTCTTTAAGTAATATTAGACTTCATACGCGCACCAAATATAGTTCACTTAAGCAAGCCGATATAAATCCATGAAGTGCTTGTTAGTTGTCATCTCGAATGGATTTTGGCCATAACGAAGTATGCGTCTCAGCACTCTCAAATTATTAAATTATTTACTGCAATGAAATGCTTGTAACATTATTGTCTTACCTTTGTTCATCCCGAATTCTTTAAGTAATATCCAATAATACAATTAATCCAGACATTTTTATATAATTATTTAAAATAAATTTTACGAACTTAATTCACTTTTGTTTACGTTTTTCTCTGTTTTGACATTTGCCTTAAATTTTGGATAACATAGTTACAAAATTTTCATGGGTACAGTGCGAATGAAACATTTTTTTCATAATACATACGAAAAGTTCGAGTGAGAAGTGCTTATGAAAACAAAAATGAAAAGTTATTTTTCACTTCACATTTTCACAGAACGAGAATTGACCCCCTGGTTAGGTAATTTTTTCAGCAGTAGTTTTTTTATAGAAAACATACTAAACTGTTTAATAAGAACAAAAAAAAAAAAACTCCATTTCTGTATGTTTTGGAACTGACCGGTGAGATTTGATATAACATATGATTTTGCGAGAAAATTTTGGAATTTTAACCTTTAACTGTCGAGGTGAAATTTTGGGACATAGTTTATGACGTGATGGTAAATTTTACCACTCTTAATTTTACTAAAAGAAATGTTGTAGAAAATATTTTTTAATAATTATTTGTCTTTTAAAAATAATTTACTATATTTTTAATTACAAAAAATAAGGAAAACAATTTTTTTTTATTCGTTTAAACAAAACAGGTACTTTACTTCACAAACCTTTTTTTGAACATAAAAAAAAACGATATATAAATAACTTATAAAAAAATAGGAATTAAAAAAAAAACATAAACTTAAAGGGCATTTTTTCACTGCCAAATGTATACATTTAAAGATATAAAAGAGATCATAAAAAAAAAGTCAGGTATAGAAACTGCAGGTCCACCCATATACATTGCAGACAAAAGTGTGTATTTTTTCGCTTATCTAGCATAACTTACGAGCAACAGGGATCGACTCTACTGGAGGCGAAGGCGGAATTACTGCGCCCGGAATTACTGTCTCGTAATAAACGAGGGAGCTTTTGGTTGTGTTGACGTCTTTGCAAATGTGGTAAAATCATTTTTATTAAAAAGTCCCCTTGAGCTGTTATCATAATCCTATGAAGATTGAAAAAATGAAAAATTTGACACCACAATTATCCACAAGATACCGAAAAATGCACGCGATTCTATTTTATCAAGCATTTTCGCTTCAATTTGTGCTGTTAAATCAAACGCGACCAATAACCACATAAATCCTTTTCCGATTGCGGTTGTGCAGCAACTGGTAACCGCACAATATTATGTAGAGTTCTTACGCAGCGTGTTGGTTCCAATGCAGATTACTTGAACCCGTTTTTTCCATAAAAGTAGTTTACAGTGGATTTGTAGTGTAGTTTAAAAAATGTATAATATAACGTTTTTGAAATAAAAAAATTTTACCAACAAGAAAACGGACAAGTTGTAAAAATAATTCCATGAAAATATTACGTTAATTTTTATGTGGGGTAAATTTGTTTTTACTAAATACTTACGCTAACGCTGACGTGGTGGTAAAATATTTTTAAAGAAAAACTTACGTAAATGCTAACGAGTGGTAATTTTTACACCAGCATGTGCGTAGCACCGCTCGTGCTATGTCTAGCTCAGCCAAAATACAACTGAATAACAATGATCACAATTTGAGAAGATACTAAGAGAATTAAATTAATTGAGCGCAATAGAAGGGAAAATTTTAAAAAAATGTAAAGATAGGGTAAAATTTACCACCACCTCGTTAGTTAAAGGTTAAATAAAACAATATCAAAAAACTTAAATCTTCTTTTATTTTCAAATGATTAAAATAAATTATTTAAATTAAATTCAAGTACATGCTTATACATATATTCTTTAGTTCAGGGGTGTCCACGGCCTATACTCTTTATGCTCATTTGTTTTTGTAAATGCTCTTAGCTATAGGCTGTGTGTTTTAATACACATAAAGCACTCAGCAATAGCAACTTTGCCTTATTCGTTTTTTTTGTCGTTCTTCACTGTATACACGCAAGTGCAAAGCAACAACACTTTCGTATGCTTTGCTGGTAAAACATTGACGACAGTGATCATCAATGTAGATTTTGTTTTTGCTTAACGTATGATATGAAATATTTTTTTCTTTTTTCTTTGTATGTATTGGTTTTTACAATAAAAAATATTGAATAAAAATTAGTTATTCTTTAAATGTATTGGTGTTTGCTCTTCCATAAGTAACTTTTGGGCACCCCTGCTTTAGTTTAACCAACCCCTTGTCATTCAATATAATATGCCATGACATTTGTAAATTACACAACGAAAAGAATTGTATTGTTGTTGTTTGTGTAATTTTCAAATATCATGGAAAATTTTATTGCATTTGAAGACACCTGGTAAACAAGATAATAAGTCCCATTTCACACAGAGCAACTTTTGTTGCACAACTCTTGAGTTTGTGGGAGAGAGGGGAAAGAAGAGTGGTAATTGGTACGGAGTTGCTTGTTCACGGTAATTCGTTTTGTTTTTTCACTCTCCGTTTTGTATTTTCATTCTTCTTTTTGTTTTTCATTCATTTAAAACCAAATGTAGACGAAAATTATTGAAAAAATTTCTCTGTGTGAACATAAAGGCAACTTTAAAAGAGAATTGAGAAGAATTGTCATAACAAAAGTTGCTCTGTATAAAATGCGACTAACTTTTGTAGACATTACTTCAAAAAGTGTGGACATAGTGTTAACAGTACAAAAAGCGTTCGCAAAGTTAACAATACGACTTAAAGTTATAAAAAAAACGTATCGATAGTTTAAGGGTAAAGTTATTTTCTATTATTTCGGTAACGGTGTTTTAAGGGAAACGATATTTTAGTTATTTCGGTAACGGTATCCTAACGGTGACGCTATTTTCTATTATAACGGTTTTTTCAGTTATTTCGGTACCGGTATTGTAGGGGTAACGATAGTCGGTTGAAAGGGTATTGAATCGATAACGGTAACTTAGCGGTATTGCCTGCCAACCCTGATTACAACCATTTATAGAATTATACTGATAAAAACTTTTTTTCATTTAAAATGACGGTTGAAAAAAAAAATAACTTAAATGAGACTTGAATAACCTACGAGGGCGGATCAAATAGTGCGTGACTTTCTTAATGAAACACAGTTTTTTTGCAAAAAAAAAATATTTTTCAACATAATCTCCTTTTAGTTCAATACACTTAGTCCAAAGTTTTTCCAATTTTTGTATCCCTTCCAAAAAATAGGATTCTTCGAGGTCCATAAAATAGGCATTAGTTTGATTAATAATGTTATCGTTGGAGCTAAATCTCTTTCCACCGAGCCATTTCTTTAGGTTTGGAAATAGGAAATAGTCACTGCGGCCAAATCCGGAGAATATGGCAGATGAGATACCAATTCCTAACCCAATTCATGGAATTTTGCCATTGAGACTACACACGTGTGCACCCGTGCATTATGGTCAATTTTGAGCAATTTTGCAGACAGCTTTCTTAAATCCAACTGATCATTTAAAATCGAAACCACACTGCAATATGAAATGCCTATGGCATCAACAATCTCACGCACTTTTACTCTTCGATCGGCCAACACCATATTGTAGATTTTTTCCAAATTTTCGGGTGTATTGACCTCGATTGGCCGTCCAGAATGTTCAGCGTCATTTGTATTTGTGCGACCACAACGAATGTCAGGAAACCACTTTTTTACCATTGAAATCAATTGTGCAGAGTCCCCATAGTATTTATCAAGCTTTTTCTTGGTTTGATTGACGATTTTTTTTTCGCAAAAATAATGTTTAATGAGCACTTGAAATTCACTTTTTTCCATTTTTTAATAAATCCACGAGGTTGTATGTTTTGAACAGCTGTTAATCGCTAAGTAAATGACGGAACTTCTTCAAAATTTTACAGTAGTCTATTAACGTGTTGTGCTTGATGAGAGAAGTGTTGCATTTCATAAAATACGAGGGAAGTTTGAAAAGTCAAGGACTAATTGCCCTCGTAGTCAAAGTCTTCATTTGTGAAAAAATTAGCATTCAAATTTATTAATTTTATTAATTTGAGAAAAATTTACAATCATATTTAAAGGCAGATATTTTTTCAATTATGATTAAAAAAAATTATTTAATGATTTAATTCACTTTTCTAAATATTTATTAATTCTATAAGTTTTGTGAATTGGTTTGCTAAAATTTCACCCAATGAATCCAAAAAATATTGATTGATTAAAGTAGAAAATGGCTTAACAAGTGAAATGAAGTTTGGACATTAATTAGAAAATTTTATTTTTAAAATTCTGATTTATAAACACACATATTAACATACATTTACCAATATGGTTTTAAATCTGGTATGCTGCAAAACAAAAAATGCAAATTATTTTTTTTTTTTCAATAAATTAAATACAAACAAAATGTGTATTTCACATTAATGTATGTGCATTTGTGTGTATTTTGTGCATTCGCCATATATTTGTGTGCATTTCCGCTTGAAATAACTAAAAATCTATTAAATTTGTGTATTCAATTCTAAAGTGAATGTTATTAAATGAAAATAATAATATATGTATTTTGAGATTTTTAGAAAAATATAAACAAAACAAACATTGAAAAGTTGATAGAAAACAAAATAAAACAACCATTTAATTTAGAGTTAAACAATGTACACGTGTAAAATACATAAATAAAAGTATATTATTGTGTGAGTGGGTGCAAACAGAATCAGGCATTTAACAGTGGTTTCATTAAAATAAAAATTTGTCTGTAATTGAATGGAATTTTTTTCAGAGTTTCCGTTTGAAATTAAATCAGTTAAAAAGTAGTAAATCTACAAAAAAAAAAATGTGTTAAATAAACAATTTTTTTAAATTTCGGGTGATACTTAAAGCGTTAATAATAAACAGCTACACCCCTAGAAAACAATGCAAAAAAATGTCACAATAACGAAAACTTTCGTAAAATAAACTTTCGTAATTTTTATGCATGGCTTGTTATAAGTGTGCACAGGCGAGAACCTGGTATACCAAAGTTCTTGAGCGAGAAAAGCTTATTTACGAATAGGGTCTTCATGCTAGAGTTCTTTCATTCGCTAAAAGAGTAATTGAAAATTGTGGTTCAGTCAACCCAACTCTATTAACAGATCACCACTTTTTATTTAAAATGTTTGCTAAAAATTTATTCTTGCCGACAAGCGATCAACCACTGTCAGAACTCGAAAGAGTATGCACGATGCTCTTAGATATTCTTCCGAGCTCATGAAGTAAATAATTTTAGAGTTTCGGCCTCAACGGTCTGCCCAATCCGCTTTGACTAGAGCCGAAATTAAAAATATTCGTTCCTAGGAGCATGCGATAATTCATTGATATAATACTTTTTAGAATTTTCGCCAGGAATGTGGTAAAAATTTGGTTTTTAAAATTTGGTTGCTGATCAGAAATTTAAAATATGTGACCTTTTCCGAGAAAAGAGACCGAGTGTTAAAAAACGGGCTTGGACTTAAGAGTGGGTTCTGGTACCTAAAAGGGTGTATAATAAGATGAAATGAGTTAGATTTCTGATAAAAATTTATTTACCCCATAAAAACGTACAAAACGAACTTGGAAAAATCGATAAAAATGAGAAAAACATTAAAATTAAAATATCAAAGGTATTGTCACACTAAAAGCGAAAAAAAATACGTCACCACATAGGCATGACGTCACCAAAGTCGGCACCCAATCATAACTAACCATACCAAATCGCATCTCCCAACTGAAGGTGTGTTCACAGTGATAATGCGTTATGAAACTTTAAATGCGTTTTTCTCAAAACTTCATTTTCACACACTAGGTCCCTTTTCTCGGATAAGGTCACATATGGTAATTCACTGAAAATATTTTTTTATGGAATTTTCTTTTCGAACGTAGTAAAAATGTTGGTTAAATGTGATTAAAGTCTCACATTTAGCGGCCCGCCCCGCTTTAGAATTGGAAACTTGAATAAAAATAAAAAAGTGCAATTGAGACCCTAAAATTGGAAAAATAAATGAAATGGGGAATGTGTCGAATTGAAACAGTAGACAAGGAGAACGGTATAAAGCAAAAAGGAGTGGGATTGAAACATTAGATAAGGGTCGTGAAATGGTATGAAACGGGGAACGAAATATTAAACACATGGGACGAAACAGAATTCAGTCTGAAAATTAAAATTCGGCATATAGCTTCCTACTCCAGCGCAGTCATCTACTTTGAAATATTTGAAGATAATGCAAAAGAGGTCATATCTCCCATTTTAGTGTCCTGTCCAAAACCTTCGGCTAAAAATCAGACATTTCAAATATGTGTTTCCTGGTGTATGATCTTATATACTGAATAGACACTTTTAGAATTTCCAATTAAATCATGATAAAAATTGGGTTAAAAAGGCAAAAAGTACGCTTTAATGACTTGTGGAAGCTTTTTAAAGTAGAAAACTAAAGTGCGATTGAATTTTTCATGTAACGCGTTGTGCGATCCACTGGCCAATCGACAACCAACAGGTTTAATATATGAGATGAGCGATGATAACTTCACTTATCTCTCGCAGAACACTTTCCATGGTAATATCACTAGAACAGTGCAACACAACCTGACAATGCATCAATTGTGTTTGTTATCGCCAAAGTCCTCCTTCAAACATGGCTCAGATTCTCCAAAATAGACTTTAAAGCCCCTGTACATATGTAACGGGCCGATTAAATGAAGGGAAATAGTCCTTGCACCGGTTAAAAAAAAAAACTACAAACTCTCGAATACTTCTTTCGACATCTAAATAATGTGAATTTTCCAATGGATATCACATTAGATGCTCATGTTTACAACAACAAGAGCATTCGATTTTTCAATACCAACACCTCCCATTCAGGAGATGGTATTGGTGACTCCCCTATGGGTCAACAGACAACATTAGGCCCTTCGTGCATTAAAATCTGTCCTCTTTACATGGCTCCACTCAGATATGTTCGAAAGCTCCACTTTGAGTGTGTCATTCTTATTTTCCCTTATGCCACCAAATGGGTTGGCCTATGATCGAAGGAATATGAATGACAAATGTTGCTGCGAAAGATTAGCATTTTAAGTTTGACCCAAAATGTCAGTTAAAAAGATAAGAAAAAGTGAGGGAGAGAGATTTGGTACCACTGAATTCAGCTGAAACTCATTGGACGAGTCCCCATCTGTAACAACTCTAATTGTGCGATCACTGCGAAAGCTCAATAAAAATTAATCAATTAAATAAACTTTTATTTACATTTTGTTTGGCTGTGCTAGCTTAGCAAGTTACAGAAATAATGTGGTTCAAAATTTGTTAATATAAGTTGTCAAGTTATTGGTTCGGTTCTAACCATCAATATGGTCGCTACCATCATTATTATAGTAAATATTTTATATGGAGATTTTTTATTTTTTAATTCTTTTCAATAATTTTTTTTATATGTTTATTAATTCATTTCTTGAAAAATGACAACTTCTGGGAAAAAGTACTCAGAATATTAATAAAATAACTTTTTATAATAAAAAGTGTGTAAAACCCAGGCGTTGTTTTGTAATAAAAGGTTTCTTATACAAAATATTAGATTTTTAGAAACTTTTATGAAGGAAAAATTTTTAGATTCTATGGACCTTTTCTAAAAGTAAAATTCTCAGATTCTGCAAACTGTTTTTTTTTAGATAAAAATTTATGTTCTTAATAAAAAAACTTAGATTCTCAGGAAAAATACTTAACAGGTCAATTGAGAAGTCCTCGGCCTACCATAGTAAAACACAATTTTATTGACAAGGTTTTTTTTTATTCAACATAGTTCCCATCAAGGGTTATACACTGATTATAGCGACCCTCCAACTTTTCCATACCATTTTTGTAGTACGATTTGTACTTTGCTTCAAATTAGGCCTCAGTTTCGGAGATTACCTCTTCATTCGACGAAAATTTCTTCCCAGCGAGCATTGTTTTGAGATCTGAGAACAGGATATAGTCGCTGGGGGCCAGATCTGGAGAATACGGTGGATGCGGAAGCAATTCGAAGCCCAGTTCATTGTCTTGGTTAAACAGCACTTTCTTTTTCTTCAAATGCTGTTGATGGTCCTTCCTTTTTCAAGGTAGTCAATGAAAAATATTCCATGCGCATCCCAAAATACAGACGCCATAACCTTGCTAGCCGACTGTTGCGCCTTTCCACGCTTTGGAGTTGGTTCATAACGTGCAATTCACTTGGATGACTGTCGATTGGACTACGGAATGAAATGATGGGGCCATATTTCATCCATTGTCACATATCGACGCACAGACTTGGGCTTATTACACTTGAACATCTCCAAACACTGCACCGAATCATCAACTCGTCGTTGTTTTTGGTCAAAAGTGAGCTCGCGCGGCAACCACTTTGCACAAAGCTTTTTTTTCATACCCAAATATTCGTGAATGATATAATGTACACGTTCAGTTTACATCTTTAGAGTACCTGCTATTTACCAATCCTTAATGGTTGATTTTCCTGGGACAGTGTGCGGAAACTCGTAATCAAGCCAAGTTTTTGCTTTTACTGTATTTTTTCCCTTCAAAAAGCAATATTTTATCAACACGAGAAATTCCTTTTTATCCATTTTTTTCACAATAACAAAAGTTGCTTCACTCAAAATGCTATAATTCACAAACTAATGATCCGACAGATGTCAAATTTATTCACGTGTCTTTTGAAACTTAAGTCTATGTGTCAGGCCGAGGACTTCTCAATTGACCTGTTATAATCTAAGGAATTTATCTTCTAGAAATATTTTTAGATTTTAAGGACTTTTTCTAAACGAAAATTTCTGAGACTCTTAAGACTATCTATAAAAAAATGTTAAAAATGTCCTTAGAAAGTTTCTATTAGAAAAAGTCCATAGAATCTTTGTTTTCTATCGGAAAAAAGTCCTTAGAATTTAAATTTTGTTTGGTAGTATTTTTCCTTAAAAAATTCCATAGAATCAAAAAAGTTTTCTTAAAAAAGTCCTTAATATAAAATATTTTTCTTTTGGAAAAACATTTTTTAAAGAAATATTCTTAAATTCATAGCTTCGAATCATAATATAACTGTAGGGATCATATAATGTTAAAATTAGGGACATTTTATTATCATAATATGATAACTATATTATAGTACGACTATGGTTGGCACAATAATAATTTCAAATATATATGATGCTCTTTGAATATAACTGCCCCTACCATGACGTCTTCTCTGCGTGGGGTCGGAAGTAGAATGTTTTCTACGAAAACCTGTCTGCCGATAGTTAAGAAGTAAGTTGGATTCTAAGTATTTTACAAGATATTTTACATAACCATACATACGAGGGCTCTGAACATATTGCAATTGCTCGGTAATTTTCAGGTTTTCTAGTCTCACTAGCGTTTTTCAGGATTGACTGCACATTGCCAACCTCCCAACGATGAAAATATACTCATATGGTACAGATGTCGATGGGTTTTACGTCATTTCCTGTGATATGACCTAACCCGACGGTGTTCTTCACACAGTATTAATACAATGCGTCAATAAACGCCCCTTCGTGGGATACAAGTATCCCGTTCAGGTTCCAGTTTTGAGAAATGCATCTCGAAATATGCTCCACCACTGGTGGGTAGCGAGGCCTAACCAAACCTCTGCTGTTCTCTGGGTCAGAGCAACCGGTTGAGAAGTGCAACTCCACACCGAACAACTAGTGCGCTGCTCGCTTAGGCTAACCACAGCCACCACGATTTACCCCGAAGGGCTGAACCCAATAGCCATTTTCCGCAATGTACCCCAAGGTGACCATGCTTCAACATGAACACAGAATTAAGACATTCTGTGCACTGTAGCAGCTCATATCCAACATTTATTTCCAGCTAAGTTCATTCCACAAACACATGCAGCACACACGCAACGCCACCTGATCCAACCAACAATTAATCAGAAAGCCATCGTTCATTCAACCAACGCAATCGTTCAACGAATTTTACCAAAATTCTCGGGCTTGCGCGGCACCGATCACCAGCATCCATCACTTCGACATTCATCCAACATTTTCCAACGTTACACTCCTTCTTCCAACTAACCAACTTTACGGCCACCACACAGTAATAGCTTGTGGAGCACCGCTCACCCAGCTCATCCACCTTCTTACCATCTTTCAACAATTTACAACAACTTCCAACTAACATGTTCTTTCATCCGTACCACCTGGCACCACCTTTTGAAACCAACTTTCCGGCTATAACTGCTGGTATGAACACTGGTAACATGTGCACCTTTGATGTATCAAAGTCCATGTTGATTACAGGATCCCTCTGAAGGCACCATATACGGATGGCTACAATGGCTCCCGTGGTAACAAATTTAGTGGCTTTTGGTGAGACTTTGTAGCCGAAGCTACTTCTACTTGGGTCCCAGATAACCCGGGAGTGGTAACCCATGATTAACGAGGTACGTTCAAACACCCATCTACAAGTAGATAGGAGCAGTATGAACCTCGCCTTGATCATTAGCCGTCTACATAATTGCCTTTCGACAATCATATAGCCGTTGCCCTGGTGATCCACGAGGAGGTAGATCATAGGCAGAGCCATCTCGCTCTCAGACCGACAACTTTCACCCTACAATGCAACTAAGAGGATTATCAGTGGATGCTAAAGTGTCAAAAGGCACTATTTCAGTACCAGTGCTGGTATGCCATTCTGGCCCGCTGACTTGTTTACATTGACACATATGATTTTTCTAAACTTTAATATTTCTTCAACATGCGTACCATTATATAAATAAAATAACTTTATAAACAAAACTTAAATCCCTTAATATCTTTTTGAAATTTAGTAAAAACTCTAAACCTTTCATTTTAAAATCCCACTGTGTCAAACGCATTTTATAGTACATGGTATTAGAGAAAAGTGTTAGTAATTTATAGAGCTTACATTCATTTTTATTCACCTGTTTACTATGTAATAGGGTACAGTGTATAAATATGTGCATGAACACATAAACACATGTATTGTTGACGCGTTTAGACAGACAGACAGACAAACATATGGCCGGAAGCAAATACCTGATTTCCCCAGATAACAATGTGTAAGAACTAACGGATTTTCACTATAGTTGTTATTTTTCATGTCACTTAATGTGATGTGAATAAAACAGCAGCAGCAACAGCAGCTATAGCAACAAATTGCGACAACAACAGTAATTGCAATAGCAACAGCAACAACAACGCATACCATTTTAAATTATTGTTTGTTATTTATACATGAGTGTACAGGTTTTTTCTACATCCACCTTCCCCATATAAAAGTGTTATAGTAAACTGTGCAATTTTTGTATCTGTTGTATGGTCTGCTGCTCTACTGTACTGCAAATGTTTACTTTTACAAAACTGATTGTTTATGTTGTTGTTTATACTCATGTTGTGTTTTATAAATAGTACCAACCAACGTACAAATGATGCTTAACATAACAAGGTACAATATATATTTATACTAACTAACATATGTACATAGACTAACTACAGTCACCCCTCGTTTAACACGGTTGCAAATTGTAAATAATTCTTATGATAACCCCCATTATTTTTGTGGCTTTCATTTAGATACAATACGGTTTGATATACACATATCAAACACCTCATTTATTGTATTTTGTATGGGCATATCATGTTTAGCTATATCAACATACATATGTTCTATACTTATATATAATATGTTTGGATTATAGAGCAATTTATTCAAGTGGGCTTTAGGACACATATTACATATGTATGTACACACTTCATGAACACTATTACTTATATACTGCATTTACTAACTGTGTAATGTAAATCATTTTGTAATGATTTGTATTAGTGCTTAGGTCAGCATTAATTCATTTAGTCCAGTGTATGGATATTTTCATAAATATCTAAAAATTAGGATAATAATATTTTTTTTTTAATAAAAATCAATACGGAAATTTTATTTGCATTTCAAAAATAATCCAACAAATCTTCATCACTGCATCGTAGCAATAACTAATTTAATCTTCACAACATGAATAGTTCCAGTGGCAGCTCACGACCGCGTAAGCATTAAATAGAGTCAAAAAGCGACACCGTTTTGCTAATAGACCCAACATGAAAGATTAAGATAACGGATAAGATCACCTAAGATCACCGTCCTGTATACGAGGTCGAATAACTCCATGACTATTTGAATTTCCCGCCTCTTAACTAAAAGAGCAACACTGCTCCTGACAAGAGCCATTTATCAGTTGACTTATGTCAAAATTTGAACAAGCTGCATTAATAAGTTTGTATTTGGCAGCAATTGATAGCAGACTAGCATGTGACTTGATTTGAGGATTATGCTGAAAATAGTAAATGGCAAAACTCCATGTATTAGGCTACGAATTGCTCCCCCATCCGCCTTATACTGCGGAATTTGCCACGAGTGAATATTTATTGTATTCAGAACTGAAAAACTGGTTTGGAAAGAGATTTAATTCCAACTATGAAATATTCTTACAAACAAACCTATTTTGATAACCTCGATAAATCTTATATTTTGTAAGGGATAAAAAAATAATTGGAAGAATGTTGCGGAAAGTTTACAGAGCAAAAAGAAGACTATGTTTAAAAAATAATATGCTTTTGTATTCAAAAACCAGTTTTTCATTCAAAAAGTCATGGACTTATTGACCCACCCTTGTATGAATGATCGACTAAAAATATATGACGGATGCTGTTGCATTGTACATTGCGCATCCGTCTAAGTTTGTTTTAGTGTCTGCTTATTAGCCAGTGACCACTCAGCACGTCCATCAGTCTCGAAAATCTTTCCTACTTCTACTGATGAGATTTTTAGTACGCCGCAGATCGTGGTTGGGCTATGTGAGGCTCGCATTCCTTCCAGTGTTTAGTCTTTCACATCTGACATTTGTGTGAAGACGTTTATGGCAGACTCTGGCCCAGCTTATTAGTGTGTTCGCTCATAACCGAGACTGTCGGTATCGAAACACCTCTGCGACTCCTACTGAGAAAAGATTAAACAGTCCTGCAAGCCTATACACGCATCCAGTAAACCCCATCTGCCCGTCGCTGCAGGTAGTGCTCGAAGATCCCACCCGTAATACTTCCCAGCAGTGTAGAAACTGACATCCCTGTGGAGACATTTTTAACTCATCTGTCCACTCCTTATCCTAAAACTCCCTGTAACTAGGGACCAATATAAACGTAATCAGGGACTCGCTACTTAACTTACACTGGCCGACGTGGATAGAAGGTGTAATATAGGACTCCAGGGATATAAGCCCCGCTTGACTATCGACGAAGATACCCTCAGTTCCCCGACCACCAACCGCACAAAAGAGACTAGAAGCTTCCTCGCTAGCCAGATTCTTCACCTAAACGACACTGACAAGATAACCTTAAGTATGTCACCACAGAAGACCCCAGGACCTAACCTACAACTCATCTTATGTAGAAGAGTATAACCTGATGTTAAAGCCAATAGTTGGATTCCTCCTGACCCATTCATTTCTAGCAGTCAAGTTAAGCCGAAAAGGTCTACAGAAGTCAATCCCAGGAGTAGAGTAATTAGATTGTAGTCTGAGCAGCACAAGCAGCCGGCTGAATAGCATGTCCATAGGTTCTGACATTCCAAGAATTTCTAGCAGCAACTCATGCCAGCAGAAGTAGTCATCACATATTAA
This sequence comes from Eustalomyia histrio, assembly GCA_949748255.1. Taxonomy (NCBI): domain Eukaryota; kingdom Metazoa; phylum Arthropoda; class Insecta; order Diptera; family Anthomyiidae; genus Eustalomyia; species Eustalomyia histrio. Next base: position 28,210,225 of record OX456524.1, on the reverse strand, counting down.
TCAAATAGAATAATATTTAGCATACGAGGATGGGTCAATAAGTCCGTGACTTTTTTAATGAAACACGGTTTTAAAAAAAAAAAAATATTTTTCAACATAATCTCCTTCCAAAAAAAAAGAATTTTTCGAGGTCAATAAAATATGAATTTTTGTTGATCAATAATTTCATCGTTGCAGCTAAATCTCTTTCCACCCAGTCATTTCTTTAGGTTTGGAAATAGTCACCGGGGGCTAAATCCGGAGAAAAGGGCGAATGAGGGGGCAATTCGTAGTCTACTTCATGGATTTTTGCCATTGAAACTAAGCTGTCACATGATTCCGTTGGTGGTCGAGTGTGAGTAAACGCGGCAGCGATCTTGCGGAAAGCTTTCACATACCCAAGTGATAGTTCAAAATAGAAACCACTGAGCCATGAGATGCCTATGTCTTCCACGATCTATCGATATCAATCAATCTCCGATCGGTCAACACCATATCGTGAAGTTTTTCAATTGTTTTGGGTGTAGAGACCTCAACTGGGCGTCCAGAACGTTCGGCATCTTCCGTGCTTGGAAGGCCACAACGAATGTCAGTAAACCACTTTTTTACCATTAAAATCGATGGTGCAGAGTCCCCATAGTATTTATCAAGCTTTTCCTAAATAAATACTATGGGGACTTGCTGAAAATTAGACAGTAATTTATTAACAGTTGGTACTTGATGGGAACAGTGTTGCATTTCATATAACTACGAGGGAAGTTCGTAAAGTCACGGACTCATTGATCCGCCCTCGTAGCATTGAGGTCTTTGGAGGGGCAGGTTCTTATCGCACCAATAACTCCAATACAAGCCGAGCTCAGAAGCCTGTATAGTTCCTTCGTAACCACCTACTCGGTAGTTTCCGTTCGCCCAACAGCAGAGCTGTATTGTACTCAAACCCATCTCGAACCAAACATCTTCCTGCATCTTCTTAAATCTGTGCTCGGTTCTAATAATCTACGATAGTTTCCGGTCTAAGACAATGTCAATTATATTTAGCGTGTGAGGTCGAATTCCCGAAGCATCGATAGTTTTAAACTCGATTTGGTCTAGTGGTGAAAAAAAAAAATTGCTCTGTTTTATTCGTATTCAATCCCAGTTTTAATTTCTAAGCACTTTGACTCATGTGAGGTTCATGTTCGTGTCCATTGTGAATGTTGTAAAAATTTTCAAACAAGCTCATAAATAACAGTCTTTTATATTCTATTTATGACTCCAAAACTTAAGCGCGCCAGAAAAACTTTGGTAATAGGTGCGATATTGTCATGCGTTACCTTATAATGATAGGTCGTTACCTTTTTCATTACTTTATATAAGTTACTCATAATTGATTATGTAATATATGATTTATAAATGTAAAGTAACAATTGAAATATTTTTGAAAATCTATTTTTAGATACATTACTTTGGGTTTTTTTTTTGGTAATCAAATGGGTAATGTATGTTTGTTTTGATAACACTAGCGAAAAAACGAAGCGCAAAAAATCATTTAACTTTAAAGCAATCACATACTATATGCGTCGATAGCTCAGTGGGTAGAGTTCTTGGCTGGCAACCAGATTTCCCTGGTTCGATTCCCATCTTGACCACATTATTTTTAATTACAAATAATTTTAATAAAATATTTGTAATATTTTTTTTTAATAAAAATTCCTCTTTTTTAAAAATCTATTTTTAGACACATTACTTTTTCCATTCTCGTAAGCATATAAGTAACCCCTTACATTATCACCTCTAAAGTAATGGTTATATACATTACTTTGAGGCTCAAAGCCTGGAAAATTCATCAATGAAGTAAGGTGTTAAGTAATCCATCGGCCTCTATGGCTATACATTACTTTACCCATTATTTGGTAATGTGTGGTTTTGCTGGGGCTCCAAATATTATTATAAATGTATTCTGGGCACACAGAAATGTGTTGACTGGGTATTTATAAATTTTTTAATGTTTCATTTGTAAAATGTTTATCTTTAAAAAAAAATATATCAAATTTCCCATTCTTTATGGAATCTCCCATACTTTTGTTATTATTGTTAAATTTTTTATAGTTTTACCACACTATACACACACACACATATATTTACATTATCGTTAATACATACATATGTCATCCAATTTATAGAGGATTTATTTAGTAAATTACTATAAAACTTTTTTAGGTAGATATGGAACATATCTAACAATTCATATAAATTGCAATTTACGCTATTATTTTATTAGAACATGAGAGGTGTATTTATTTATATTTATAAATGAATTGCTGTTTTAAAAACGATTTAAGGTGGTAGATGTTTAGTATAATTGCTTAATATGCTGAACATATAACTCATAGTAAATTACAAACTAAAGTTGTCAACAATTATGTTAGCAAATCATTACAAGTTGTTTAAAATTTAACTTTAAACGATATAAAATAAAAACTACCCAGCAAAAATAAATGGAAGTGATTCTTAAGGAATTAATTTTTCATTGATTCTAAAGTATCGCTTAGTTCTGATTTTTCTCTTCTAAGGAAGTTCTTTTTCACAACATATAAAAATGTGATTTTTAATGAAATTAAACACTTTTCAAATCTATGACGCTACAAAAAGTAAAAAGTTTACATATTGTAGTAAAAATTGCAAGGATTTTAAATAGAGATAAATAAGGCCCGATTGCTGAATTTCCCGCTAAAATTTAACGAACAGTAAAACTCAAACTTTGTATAGGAAACAACAACAAATGTGTCAGTTAATCAGAGATTGTGAAAATAAGGCTAAGGCCCGATTACTGATGTCCTGTAGAAATCTAAATTAAAAATTCAAAATTTATTTGGGAAGAACAAAAGATTTAATTTTTCACTAAACCATAAGAAGGGCTTTAGATGCAATGAAAAAGGATCATAAAAGAAAACTTCCACCCTATGACACCCCTATGTTAATATCATTGGTTCCGATCCAATTTTTCACAACACCGGAATCAAAATCACTGCCTCTTTTTCTCTTCTTTTGCTACTTTTTTTTTTGCTGGGTATAATCTGAAATTTCAAAAAGTTTTATAAAAGCCACAATTAGATTACACTAGGCAACAGCCATTTTGTTATTTGGTTCTAGCATACTTTTTCTCATGGATTTGGACCTACTGAACACGAAAATGAATTTTAAAAATTTTTCTGTCGATTGGTTTGCGAGATACAAATTTTTTAATTTTTTTTTTTTAATTTTTGGAGGTACACTTACTATTTTGAGCATATCTTTAGTCTTCTTTGACCTATTTTATCCTACTACTACTCAAATTAAAGACAATTGAGCCGTCTACAACTTATTCTCAGAAAATTTTCAAATCGGGTTAGTAGTTTTGATGTTGACGGCTTAAAAATGTTAAAAAACTGCGTTTTTTTAGTAAAAATGTGGCTGAAAAATTCATATAAAATTCATATAAAATGTAAAACGCGATGTTAACAGCGATTTTAATTTTTTTACGTATAGCTGACACTTTTCCAAAGAAAATAAGCCCTTACTTAACAAAATCTGATGACAAATGGCCGACTTATTATTTTTTTGGTAAACGACCGAAATTCCGCTATTTCACGATTTTTTGATTTTCATTATTTGCACAGCTTACCTACCCAACGCAAACGAATAAATACATTTGAACTTAATTTAAAATAAACAAAGTAGTCTTCGTATATTTTTTTTAAATTTATTTACAGCACTACATGCTCATACATATTTAAACATAAGGAGACACGGTTATCAATTGCATTTCAAAACTGTCTGTGAAAGTGTAAAGAAGTTAATATTTAGAAAACGCAAGGAAGACAATGAGTAAAAGACTACGTGTGTTCGAGTGTTTGAACGATCCAGACAATTTCTGCAATGTTTGTGGCCAGTTTATAAAAAAAAATCACGCACACAAGTTTACTCCAGCAGTACAATTGCACTATTTGAATTATTTTGGTATTTCACCAAATATCACAGAACCATGGACACCTAAGTCGCTGTGTGATCTTTGCTATATAATCTTAACCAACTGGGCAGCTGGCGGAAGGTAAGAATTTTTATTTAAACACATTATACATAGCGAATATAGTAATTTATTTTAATTTTAGCCGCCATATGAAATTCGATACACCAATGATGTGGAAAAAGCCGCTATGCCATTCCACAGACTGTTATTTTTGCCTCACCACAAACAGTGGGGTAGGAAGATTTTTTAAATGGAACTACGCTCAAGTGGGATCGTTTGCGCTTCCAGTACCACATTCGCATGATGTGCCATATCCAGTGTGCCCTGGTGCATCTCTTCAAAAAGCAGAATCGTCAGAAGAAGAGTCTGAGTCAAATGCAAGCGAATTTGAGCCGGGTGCAAAGCGAAAATTACTGTCACAGGCCGAACTAAACGATTGGGTGCGCGATTTTGGTCTCACTAAGGAGAAATCCGAACTTTTTGCGTCTCGGATGATACAGTGTGGATTTGCGGCTTCAGAAGTGAAAGTATCAGCGTACAGAAACCGTCACAAGGAGTATGCAAAATTTTATACAAAGAAAGACCAAATATGTTTTTGCAGCGACATTTCAGGCTTGTTCCAAGAGCTTCACCAAATTCACAACCCCAACGAATGGAGGTTGTTTATTGACAGCAACAAAGAGAGCTTGAAGGCAGTTCTCTTACATAATGGGAATGAAAAGCCATCTGTTCCTATTGCTCATGCGGTTCATTCAAAGGAGAACTATGAAACTATGGACATTTTGCTGAAATGCATAGAGTATAGGAAATACAATTGGAAAATATGCGCCGACCTTAAAGTTGTGGCCATTCTGTGTGGACTCCAAGGAGGCTATACGCGACATTGCTGTTTTCTGTGCCTTTGGAATAGCCGCGCTGATGATCAGCATTATATAAAAAAAAAATGGCCGGTACGAACGAAACCTGTAGTTGGAGAAGCGAATGTTCAGCGCAAACCACTAATAGAGAACCGTGAAAATATAATACTTCCGCCGCTGCACATAAAATTGGGTTTGATTAAAAATTTTGCCAAAAAATTAGACAAAGAAGGTGAAGCTTTTGCCTATTTACGGTCAATTTTCCCTTACCTTTCGCTGGCAAAAATTAAAGAAGGAGTCTTCGCAGGACCCGAGATAAAAAAAATGTTGAAAGATGAAAAATTCCCAAAGCTGTTATCACCCATCGAAGCCGCAGCATGGAATTCCTTCAGGCTTGTTGCGGAAAACTTTTTAGGAAACAACAAAAGCCCGAATTATAAGGACATAGTTGAGGATCTGGTAAAGAACTATGAAGCCATGGGAGTGCACATGTCACTTAAAATACACTTTCTGGATTCTCATTTGGATTTTTTCCCTGAGAATTTAGGAGACGTGAGCGACGAACACGGCGAGCGCTTTCATCAGGAATTGAAGGCTATGGAACGACGCTATCAGGGCAACTATGACACGGCTATGATGGGTGACTATATTTGGACCCTAATACGTGAGACCGATTGCAGCGAATACAAAAAACAAAGAAGAAGTCAGCAGTTTTTCCACATGGCATAAAATGTACACTTATATCTTTGTTTTTACTCATTTTTTTGTGCGTTGATTTGCTTAATTTAATTAGTTAGTTTAATTTCGTTAGTTTAGCTAATTGTGCGATACATTGAGCATGTAGTGCTGTAAATAAATTAAAAAATAATATACGAAGACTAATTTGTTTATTTTAAATTAAGTTCAAATGTATTTATTCGTTTGCGTTGGGTAGGTAAGCTGTGCAAATAATGAAAATCAAAAAATCGTGAAATAGCGGAATTTCGGTCGTTTACCAAAAAAATAATAAGTCGGCCATTTGTCATCAGATTTTGTTAAGTAAGGGCTTATTTTCTTTGGAAAAGTGTCAGCTATACGTAAAAAAATTAAAATCGCTGTTAACATCGCGTTTTACATTTTATATGAATTTTTATATGAATTTTTCAGCCACATTTTTACTAAAAAAACGCAGTTTTTTAACCTTTTTAAGCCGCCAACATCAAAACTACTAACCCGATTTGAAAATTTTCTGAGAATAAGTTGTAGACGGCTCAATTGTCTTTAATTTGAGTAGTAGTAGGATAAAATAGGTCAAAGAAGACTAAAGATATGCTCAAAATAGTAAGTGTACCTCCAAAAATTAAAAAAAAAAATTAAAAAATTTGTATCTCGCAAACCAATCGACAGAAAAATTTTTAAAATTCATTTTCGTGTTCAGTAGGTCCAAATCCATGAGAAAAAGTATGCTAGAAACAAATAACAGACAAAAGTTTGTTATTTGTGACCTAGTGTTATTAGCTTTTTTTTTGTACATGCTGATGACTGATATTTCCATAAAACTATACTTTAATACATGTAAACAAGTTAATAATGTCGATTTTTTTGCTTGAAAAATGCAATTATTATAATAACACAATGAATGGATACATTATTCAAAGTATTGTTCATCGTTAACCACTACTGTTTCCCATCTTTCTGGTAGCATATGGACTTCACGCCAAAAGAACTGCTCCGGTTTTGAGGTAAAGAATGAATCAAGCCAATTTTTGATATCCTGTTTCTGAATTGAACCCTATTCCAGTAAGGACGTTCTGCATCGATCGAAACAAATGGTAGTCAGAAGGGCCAAGGTCTGCACTATAAGGCGGATGAGCCAAAAGTTTTCATCCACTGTTTTCTAAAAGTTTTTGACCGGTCTTACAACATGTGGCCGAGCGTTGTCATGATGACGGGTTATGACCTCGCGTCTGGTTGAATATTCTGGTCGTTTTTTCTTGATTGCTCTCTTCAATCGAAACGATTGTGTTCGGTACATGTCCTCTTTGATCATGTGACCCGGTTTCAACAGCCCATAATACAAACGTCTCTCGGCTTCAATTCATATGGGACCCAATTTCCTTGCTTTTGAATGAATCCTAATGCTTTTAAACGTAGGGAAATGGCTTGTTGTGTGACTCCCAATGATAATGCAAGTTCTTCTTGCGTTTGACAACAATATTCGTCGAGTAATGCTTCCAATTCCTGATCTTCAAACTTTTTCAGCTGACCAGGCCTCTCCTTGTCTTCTGTGTCAAAATCACCACTTTTGAATCACGCAAACCATCGTTCGCAAGTTTTTTAAGTTGGTGCATGTTGACCGTAAGCTTCTACCAACAATCGTTAACTTTCAGCAGCCGTTTTCTGCAAATGAGAGAAGGTTATCAGACTTCCCCACAAAACACCTTTTTTAGTCACAAAATTCGACATTGAAAAAAAAAAATGAATGTTTTCACTTTGGCATCTATCGAATACTGAATTATAATGACAGATGTTTACCCTCCAAAATAATATATTAGTTATTATTGGCACAAACCATATGTGATAGTTAGCCATCTGTTGTCAAAATCGACATTATTAACTTGAATACCCAATACTTTATAATTTATTTATGTTTTTGTTTTGATATCCCGTCTAAGGTAAACTTAGGGTAATATTCCGGGAAGCGCTCTAAATTCCGGGAAGGTCATGAACTTTATTTTTTTTTTAATTAAAAAAAAACGCAATTTAAAAAATATCATATGTATACAAAATTGTAGCTTGGTGGAAACTAAAACCATTGTAAATTTGATGTAATTTTGTTTAAGTCCCAATATCTTGAAAATTCAACCACATGCAGCAAATGAACTAATCTACATCCTTTGTAACTAAGATGTTTGCTACATGTGGTTAAATTTCCTTAAAATGTCGCAATATCCTAAAATTTAAAAAAATATATATATTTCTACACCCAAATTTAATTAAATTTTTCCTTGAAATTATGAAACAAATTTAACTTAAAATTTGGTCAAAATTTCTAAATTATGGCAAAATTTTACTACTGAGAACTAAATTTTTATTATAAAACAGTAAAATTTCCTCCTAATTAGTTCATACATTATCCAAAATTGTACTGTTAGTTAGGAAATGTTTCCTTGGTTTTAAAAAAAATTTAATTTTATTTTATTTTAGTTCATTAGATAATTTTTTTTAACTTCCTAAAAATAAGAAAATATTTTCTAACATCAAGTTAAATAGCACTTTTTTTAAGGGAAAATTATCCTAAAATTTTATAAAAATTTTCTAATAATTAAGAACCTATTTCTATGATAAAGGTTATTTATTTTAAAGTACTTTACACTCTGTGTGAGGACACTGTTCTTAACAAGCTTTTTGCTACACATTTTTGTCTTATATAGATATAAATTAAATTTCATTAGCCAAAAGGTAAACAAATTAAAAAAAATGTACTGCAGGATATCCTGTAACGTAATAAATTGTGACAAAGTCACATTCTTTTAGTAGTTAATTAATGGTTCTCCTCGAGGGAACTTCAAAAATGGACGCGCTAAGTGATACACGGCATCTGTGGCTAAGAAACACTAGGGGTCCTTTGTCTTCTTAAATTAAGTAATATAAGGAAATTGTTTCAAAAATACAAAATATCACAGTTACATTTCCTGTTATTATAGGAAAATGAAAAAATGTCATAAGTTTATTTTCTGGCATTTTAAGCTTTAACCCTTTTTTTATTATTAACAGAAAAAAATAGTTTTAGTGCCTTCGATAAATATAAAGCTAATGGGAGCAACGTCAGGTATAGGAAAGCCAATGTAATGTATAAAATGTGCTTGTGATGTTTTGTATTGTAGTCAGCAAAGAAAATTAATTCATAAAAGTGATTTTTGACTCACACCCACGCACGATGACGAACCAAAAATAACAATCATGCACGATAATTTTTTTTTAATGGTTACTTTAATTTTTTTCCTTTAATAATATTTTTTCTTTAAAATTAGAAAAACGAACTAATTTTTTTAATTCATTATTTTATTTTTTTTTTAAATATTGAAAATAAGTTAATCGTTTTCCAAAAAAGAAAAAAAAAAAATAAAAAACTTTTACTTGAAAAAAAAAACAATATTTTATTAAAATTTTTAAAATTTATCTGAACAAAGTTGCTTGAAAATTTTCCTTAGAAATAGTTTATCAGTTTCTAAAATCAAATAAATTTTTATTATTAAATAGGAAAAAATTTATTATTTATTGTTTTTAATTGCCTGAACTAATTTTTAGAAAACAATTCCTAAAAATTGGAAATTGGTAGTCTTAAAAACTGATTTTATAAATGGCTTTCTAAAATTAAGGTAAGTTTACTACTAGCGAAAAAAAAGTTTAAACACAATTAGTTCAATTACTTTCTCATTTTAAGTTGAACAAATTTTTTGAACTAAATGGGAGTAAATTATGTTTTAATTTTTTTTTTTTTTGTACTTAACTTAGTTTTATTATATTTAATTATACAAATTTCTTAAAACTAAGAGGTTTTTTATATCCTTCACCACAGGTGGAAGGGTATATATAAGTTTGTCATTCCGTTTGTAATTTCTACAATATTGATCTTAGACCCTATAAAGTATATATACTCTGGGTCCTTATGAAGAACAAAGTTGATTTAACGATGTCCGTCTGTGTGTTGAAATGGGTTTTCCGAAGAACCCAGACATGATGAGGACTTGATTGTTTTTTATTTCTGTTACATGTGATCCACTTCTGTTTGCTATTAAAAATCAGACAGATCGGTTAATAAATGGCTGAGATGTTACCAAAAAACCAGGACTACCTCTAATTTTTCCAGTAAAATCCCTTTGTTTAATATGTATGTAGAATTTTACGCATAACAACACATCCGTGTGTTAAAATTCTTTTCTTTCATCTCCAACACACATACAAAGATTAGACGCTATGTCACAAATAGTTTTTTTCTCTAAGGCTGCGGGTTCGAGGTTCGAATCCCGGTCAATTCACTTTTTTAAATTTTTTTTTTATTTTCTTACTTTTTTTTTTTGTTTATTTTTGGTTTTTTTAACATTTAATGATTAATTTATATAAATTTTTTTATTAATAATTAAATAATCCATAAATAGGCTAAAAACATCAACATTTTTATAAAAACCCTCTTATATAAACAAAATACAAACGGTTTTATTTCTATTTTTTGCTCCGATTTAAAAGAATTTATAATAAGATTTTTAAACCATTTTATTTCTCACATATTAAGAAAATTTTACACATAATTTACCTTTGATGCAACTAAAAAAAATTATAAACTATTTTCCTTCAAATTTTTAAAATTAAGCTAAAGAAATTACAAATATTTTTAATAAAAAAGCGAAATAAAATCCCAAATGAAAATTTGCCAGCTAAATCAAATGTTTTTGTAGAAATAAAACACATGCAGTTCTAGTGATTTCTTTTAACGATTTTTTGAAATTCTTTTCTTGCACCTCTTCACCTTTTATACACAAACAACAAACACTATTCTAGAGCTGTAATATGACCTATGGGTACGTCTTATATAGCAAAAAATCGAAAATCTTTAGTATAACATATTTGCTGAAAAAAACTCGGAAATATCGTTTCAGATACAAAAAAGTTATGCCCAAAACATAAATTTTTTTTAAATACCTATTTTCTGGAACCATAAATCTTCCCCAGTCCAAGTTTTATCACCAAACTTAATGGTTAATTTCCTCTTAAAGACGTCCGTATATAAATCTGTCCATTCCATATATGTCCATATATAAACTTCAGTTTTTTCCCAACCATGGTGAAGGGTATATAAGATTCGGCATAGCCGAATTTAGCCGCTCTTACTTGTTTTTTAAAAAAATTGATAAATTTTTATTTAATACAATATAATTGTTTTTTTTTTTCGTAAAATCAAGAAATATTATTTAGGAAATATATAAGGATGGCTTAATATAAAAAGGCCCTAACTCAATTTTATGTTACTTGACAGGAGAAGGAAAAAATCAAATAACATACGTAAAATTTTTGATACAAAAAAAAGTTTTAATACATTTTTTAATAAAGAGTCAACACATTTTTGGAAATTGCATTAAAACTTTTTTTTTATCTTAATTTTACGGATTTTATTAAGTTTTTTCCTTCTCCTATCTAGTAACAAAAAATCGAAATAGGACCTTTTTATTTCAGGCCATCGATAAACTACAGTCCTCGCCACTTGAATAGGACACCCTAATAGTTTTCCTAAAAAGTTGCTTAAGAATAAAAGCGTGTAATTTTTTCTAAGTTTCTTTTGTTCTCTCATTCGGTAAATTACACTTGTTCTCTCTGAGAGCCTTTTTTTCAAGGTTTTTGAAGTACCGTTGCTTTTTTTAGGTTTTATTTTATAGATGATCGAAATTCTTGCAATTTTTCGCGCAACTTGAATTGATCAGTATCAGTTGATACAAGTTTTTTAAGAGTTCACTTGTTGTGGTTTCAAAATTTTTGTTTCTTTATACAATTTAAGATTTTTAAAGTAAAAAAAGTGTCTGACCGAAGCGGAAAAAATAAAAATAAAAATTTTTAATGATTCCGGGATATCTGTTAATCAGATCGCCAAAGAAATTGCTAGAAGTCGCCATGTCGTGTCTAATTTTATAAAAAATAAGGAAAACTACGGAAAAAATATGAAAGGCCGTATAAAAAGCGTGCTTTCACCTGCTGATAAGCGAGCAATTCTTAGATTAGCCTCTAATTCCCACGATACTGTATCCCAAATAAGAGCTAAAACGGGTGTTTCCGCCAGTGTGAGAACTGTACAGTGTGTTATTTCTTCCAAAGATAAGCATTTGAAGCGACTAAAATTAAAGAAAAAACCACCACTATTAGGGGTCCGCAAGGAAATGCGCTTGTCATACTGTCACCATATGACATGGAGTAATAAGTGGTACCGTGTCGTCTTTTCTGACGAAAAAAAGTTTAACCTGGAGGGTCCAGATGAATTTAATTTTTATTTTCACGACTTGCGGAAAGAAGAACATAATTTGAATCGTCTACATAGTCGGGAAGGGGGTGTTATGGTCTGGGGCAGTATCTCTTATTATGGTACCTGTGAGTTGCAATTTTTAATCACTAAAATGAATGCCAATTGCTACAAGAGTGTGCTCCAGCGGGCGTTTCAATTCTTCAGCGTACTTTTTGGAAACCTACAGTGGACGTTTGAACATGAAAACGATCCTCTTCACACCGCCAGAGCAGTGAAGTCATGAATTTGTGACCAGAATGTAAGAACGCTTGACTGGCCACTATACTCCCCAGACCTGAATATTATAGAAAATGTTTGGGGTTGGCTCGCTCGAAAGGTTTACGCTTCCGCTAAGCAGTACGATAACAAGGAGAAACTTATTGAAGCGATAAAAGCTGCTTGGTCTTTAATTTCCCTCGATTATTTGAAATCCTTATACGACACCATTTCAAATCGAATTTACGAAGTAATCCTTAAAAAATGTGGCTCAACACATTATTAGCGTTAGAACATTTAGAATTTAATAAAATGTAAATAAAAATATTTAAATTTGTTCAAAATTTTGAAAAAAATTTTTTATTCTAGCTTGTGTTCTATTCAAGTGCCGCAAAATCTTAAGAATTTTTTCTTCATATTCAATAAAAAAAATAATTTTTGGCTCGGTACGAGGCAAGGAAATAATTATGATTAATATATTTTACAGGGTATCAAATGTGCTTTCAATAATTAAAAAAAAAATAAGGTTATTAATTGAAAAAGGTATGTGCTATTTATGTGGCGAGGAGTGTATTTCTGAGTATTATTCATTTAAAACAAAAAATTCTAAATTTTAATAAAATTTGACTTAAGTTGAGAAAAATCTTTAAACTATTTTAAAGAAAATTTTGGCTTAATTTGAAGTTCATATCTTTTTTTTTTTTTTTTTTTAGAGTACAAATTGAGCTTTATTTTATAATTTTAGTTTCATAATTTTTAACTGATAAATAATTTGAATTTCTTCTATTTTTTCCATTGAGTTTAAAGTATTTTTTAACCTAATTTGGTCATGGTTTATAAATATGCCAAGCACTTTTATATAAATAATTTAAATATCTACTATAGAAACTAAAAATCATAACAAACATTACTTTTGTCTAAATTTGTCATGATTTCTATGTTAAATCAACGTTAGTAAGTAGCCAGGTACAATGAAAATCACTTAACTTCTATTATATATTTCAATATAACATGAGGGAATATTAATTTATTATAGATGTCAGTTTTGAAATTTTAAAAGTGATTTTAAATATTTTTTATATTTAAATTAATATTTAATAAGTTAAAATATTCAGACAAAAAAATTCATTTATTTTAATGGAAGTGGTAGTTTTACCACTACTAATTGCACTGGCAATTAAGCCAGAGGTTTTTTTCCATTTAATAATTAAACATAAATTTTATAAACAAATGTAGATATAAAACAATTAAATACTAATACACAAACATAAATATAATAAGTAATTAAGCACAAAAAAAAAAATAACTAAAACGTAAAATACCAAAACAAATTTTTAAATTAGCCAAATGAATATAAACTGGTTTACCCGATATTAACCGGAAACAAACAAACAAATAAAAAAGGGGAAAAAATTAAATACTAATGTTTATTGTTTATGTAATAACAAATGTAAAGACCGTAACATGGTCACATAAATGAACCTTTAGGTGGCATTTTTTTTTTTTTTTTGCTTAATGAATAATTAATTATTAATTTTATTTAGCCAACATTTTAGCTCAATTAATATATAATATCTCTTTTTGCCTGGCATTGTATGCTTTACATTCTGAAATATATATTTCGTTTACAATATAAATACAACATTAGTATATTAAAAGGTTTACTTTGTAAACCAGAACTATTGCAATTAATATCATTAAAAATTTAGCTGTAATACCGATATAAATTTTCCACATAATGTACATTATGTGTTAAAGTTTATTGTATACTATTGTTGTTGTATGTGTATGTGTAATTGTATTTAAATGATAATTTTTGGAATTATACTTGACATTTGAGGTGTAGTAAATACCATAAAAATTTGGTTTACAAAAGTATAATATTATAAAGTTTATGTTTACATATAATTTGTGTTTGTAATAAAAGTCATTTATTCGAATGAATTATTTTTTGGAATGATTTATAAACAAGAAATGAAACATACAAATTTCTACCTTGAACACATACGATCTTTTGTTTGTGTGGAAACATTAACACACAAACATTGGAAAGCCGGTGGAAGAAAGTGTTGCTGTACCCGATATATGCTTATTTTGCTTTGAAGTCTTAGACTGTAACCTCAATAATAAGGAGGGAGCAGGTACTCCTCCCATTACTAATGATGCTTATCCATTGTTACCTGAAAGACGGACCGTGATAAAAGTTTACGCGGCTGTATTGGCACATTTAGTGCTATGCATCTTAATTCGGGTTTACGGGAATATGTTTAACTAGCGCTTTAAAAGATTCACATTTTGCTCCGATCTCAAGCGATGAACTACCAAACTTGACAGTTTCTGTTTCAATTTTGCAAAATTTTGAAGAGGCCAATGGTCATTTGGATTGGACTTTAGGTATACATGGCATACGTATTGAATTCATCAATGAAAGAGGTTGCAAGAGGACTGCTACTTATCTCCCCCAAGTAGCTACAGAACAAGGTTGGGATCAAATCCAAACTATTGACTCTCTTTTACGAAAAGGTGGTTTTCGAGCTATCATTACATCAGAGACGCGTAAAGCTATTAAATTAACCCGCTATCGTTCTCAGGATATTCAAATGAACTATAAAGAATACCGTGAAGTTTTGGAACGTCGCGGTCAATACTGTAAAGTGCAATGCTAACAAATAGTGTTTAATAGTTCGTATAAAAAAGAACAACAAGCTTATAAGCGAAAAGAGAAATCGTTTCAATTTAGTTTACATTTTTAACAATTTGTTTCTCTCTTGCTTAACAATAAAACAAATCTGTGGTTTTCACATAGAGAAATAATAAGTATAGAGATTGCAACGCCGTCAGCGGCTAAATAAAATTTTATACAGAATACAAAGGTTCTGAAACTTTGAGAAAACAGGGGAAAATTGAGCAAATTTCCCTGATTTCTGCAAAATTTGAGTAAATTTCCCTGTTTTTAAAGCTTTTTTTCAAAAGCTTTAAAAACAGCAAAAAAACCAATTTGAAAAGATGCTGAACCTTTGTATTTTGCCCATACAAAACCAAGAGAACGTTTTTTACTACGTGAGCGGCATCGTCATGGTTTGGTTTTCAGCAATAACCGCGTATGTAACAACATAACAAAAAAAAACACACACACACACATACATACAAGACAAAAATTAATCTTTTTGATCTCTTTGCGAATCACTTTAATGGTTAATGTGACGTATGAGTGATATTTATTTACACATTAAAAATAATATCACTCATACGTAGGGTGAACATTTATTACTGATTTGAAATCACTACAAAATTAAAAAAAATAATAATTTTATTGCAGCACCCTTTTAGAAAGCCTGGGGTCAAGTGTCTACAAGTCACCACTTTTGTCGACTATTTTGGGTGACTTTTTGGTGACATGTCCACAAAGCGTCTATAAAGTATACATTCTTGGAACTTGCAAAGCTGTGCTTGTTCTTGGTTTTTTTATTGTTTTATTTTGTTGAAAATACATGTGCATAGCTGCATGCAAAATTAAAGTTTTTAATAAAAATATAAAGAAAAATGAATTTAAAAGGTGAAAAGAAAACAATAAATTTTGTATAAAAATAACAAGAGGCAAACAATTTTTAGTGAAAGTTGCAACTATAGAGATTTTGTGGAGCCTGCTGAAAATTTAACGAAGCCTGTGCATGATTTTGTGCAGTCTTTTTAAAATTTGTCTACTCAAAAATTAAATTTGCACGAATTTTTTTTTTTACTTTAATGAAATCTATAAAAAAAAATTATTAATAAAATATCTAATTTTGCAAAATAAATGCACCTGTTTAATCTTATTTCCTTCCTAGTGCGGAAATCTAGTAAAAAGTTCCAAAAGTGTAGACTAGAATTACTAAATTGTACTAGTGAATCTCTGGTTCCAATGTCAACACCTAGTCAATAGTTGTGTAGATTCGCAATGACACGCACATGTTAAATGTCTACAGCAGAAAGCGTTGGCTGGGGCATTACTAGTCAGTAGTACTGATGACAAAGTCAATAGTGAATCACGTTGAATCGACCTTTTTAAATAAATAATCATATTATTCCATATTAAAACTTTTAAATTCGCTGCACTTATTCTACATAAAAATTTTAGAATTAAGGATTTTTCATAGAAAAACACTCAGAATAATATAGTTGTTTTGCTGTTCTTCTTAAATTTCTAAATAATTGCACTGTTTCTTTAAATTTCCTAAATTTGCAATGTAGATCTATTTGAGTGAAAAAAATACACAGATTATGTGTAAATTTACATCAAAAATGCGTAAAACTGATATGAAATTTTAAAATTTATATGCACTCAAGAAAAGGACATGAATTAAAAATTATCCAAAATTTCCTTAAAAAGAATTTAAAACATTTTCCCCAATTTAAGTAAAATTTTATTAAAACTTCGAAAATTTTTCTTAAAATTAATAAAAATTCCTATGTTTAGTTAAAAGCAAACTTTTTTATATACTCAGAAGTTCATACCTTTCCTAAGTAATATTTTTTGATTTTAGGAAAAAAACAAGTATATTAAACATCAATTTTTAAGAAAAACGTGTCAGTTTTAAAACATTTACATACTTAAATGTAATAAAAATAAGTTTAGTTAAACAAAAAGTTAAGAATATAATTTAAAAAATGAGAAAATACTTGAACTTAATGTGTGTTTATTTTGGAAAGCAATTTCTAAATTTAGTTCTTAAGTCTACCACTTTCTAATTTTTAAGAATTGTTTTCTAAAGATTAGTTTAGGCAATTAAAAACAAAAAGTTATACATTTTTTCCTATGGATTTAAAAACTGATGAACTAATTCCAAGGAAAATTTTTATGCAAATTAGTTCAGATAAATGTTAAAAATTTTAATAAAATATTTTTTTTTTTCAAGTAAAAGTTTTCTAATTTTTGAAATATATACTATATATACTTAGGTATTATATTTCTTTTGTTGGAAAACGTTTAAATTATGTTTAATATTCTTTTCCAAAAAAAAAAAAAAAAAAAAAAAACAATATATTAAAAACAAACTAGTTAGTTTTCCTAATTTTCAAGAAAAAATATGTCAATAAAAGTTTAGGCTAAAAAAGTCATTATAATAAACTTAGGACATTTTACCATTTTCCAATAATAACAAGAAATGTAACTGTGATATTTTATATTTTTGCAACAATTTCCTTAAATTAGCTAATTTAATAAGACAAAGAACCCCTAGTGTTCCTTAGCCATAGATGCCGTGTGTCACTTAGGGCGTCCCTTTTTGCAGTTGCCTCGAGGAGAACCATTTATTAACTACGAAAAATTCTGACTTTGCCACAATTGATTACGTTTCAGGATATCCTGCAGTTTTTTAATTTGTTTACCTTTTTGCTAATGAAATTTGATTTAAATTTTAAATACCTGACTTTAGTATAATTCAATTTAATTTAACGACAAAAATGTATAGCAAAAAGCTTGTGAACAGCAGTGTCCTCACAATAAGTGTAAAGTACTTTAAAATATATGGTATTTCATATTAGATATACCACAGAAACAGTTTCATATGTATATTAGAAAATTCTTATCAAATTAAAGGACAATTTTCACTTAAAAGAAGTGCTATTTAACTTGATGTAAGAAAATATTTTCTCATTTCTAGGGTTTTAATTTCTAGTTTTTAGTAATAAAAATTATCTCATGAACTTAAATAAAATAAAATTTTTCTTAAAACCATGGTAACATTTCCTAACTAACATGGTAACATTTCCTGCTAACAATTTGTTAGCATCTTCAGGAAAACAAAATTTTAAAAATTAAAATTTTATAAAAAAAGATCTTTAGCTTAAAAAAATTGAATATTAATATTAAAATAAGATCGAATAAAGTTATATTATTTTCAAGGAAAATTTTATTTAATATTGGTAAAGTGTGATTGGCGTCGTTTACATTAAATTTTTCCTCCAAATAAGTTAATTTTTCTAAATTCTAGTTAATTTTTTTTTAATATGTACATTTACTTAATTCGTGCGTATAAAGGCGCATACAATGCCTAGAAATGCATTTGAAAATGGATTGAAATACCCAAAAAATGCGTTTTTTTTTAAAATTGAAAAAAAAAATCTAAAAAATCGAAATAAACCCTTTAAAGTTAAAAAATTGCTACAAAAACGAAAAAATCGTTAATTTAAAATGATTTGCAATATTGAGTGAAAAAGCAGTCTAAAATTTACAAAATGGCTAAAATTATTAAAAGTCGCTTAAATAATAATTAAATATTAGAATCCTAATTTGTTTAAAATTTTAAAGTCTCTGAAATGAAAAGCAAGATTTAAAAAATCGTTATAATACGAAAAAATTGCTGGAGATTGAAAATACTTTTAAATTGAAAAATTCGCAAAGATTAAAAAAAAAATAGTTAGATTTAATAAAGCTCGGCAAAATTAAAAAAGAAAACAATTTATAAAAAGAAAACGCCGCTTAAAATCGACAAGATCGACAAAAAGCGCTAAAATTGAAAAAAAAAATCGTTACAAAAATAAAAAAATCTCGGAAATTTAAAATAACTCGCCAAATTAAAAAAAATAAAAAATTGTTAAAATCGTTTAAAGTAAAAAAAAGACAGAAAATTTATAAAAAGCAAAAAAATTATAAAAAAATCATTAGTAATTAAAAAAATTCGCCAAAATTTAACCAAATCGCTGCAAATGACATAACTTTAAAATTGTATATTACTCGACCAAAATAAAAAAAAATCCCTAAATGTGGAATAATCGACAAATTAAAAAAAAACGGCAAAATTAGAAATTGAATCGCTCGAATGGAAAAAATGCTATATTTTAAAAAAATCGGTAAAACTCCTTAGAAATTAAAAAAAACTAAAATTAAATCTTTAAGCAAATTTTTTATTTTTTCACAGATATTTCATTGAGACTGTGAAAATTTAGATTTCAAGATATTGGCGATATTCCAAATAAAAGTAATTTTCAGACAATTTGGAACCTGTATTTTCTTACTGTTTATGGGATTTACCTTTTAGATCCATTTATTTTATCTGTATCTCATTTTGTCAAAGCGATTTTTCTATTACATTTTATTTTTCACAGATTGGACATATATCTCATTTAGTTTTCGAGATACAGGCGATAGTGCCTGTTGTTCCTGTTTAGTTTTCGAGATAAACGCGATCTAACTATCAGTCTAACTATTAGTCGAAATTTGGTTTCGGCAATGAAATTTTGGGAGTGCGTTTTGAATTTTGGTGCTCGTTTAGTTTTTGAGATATGGATGATTAAAATTTTTTCTAAGATTTTTTATTGTTTTCAGATGACTTACTTTAACTTTCTTGTACCAAATCCATTATCCGTTTTCATTTATCTAATTTAGTTTTCAAGATCCGTGCGATAGCGCAAATAAAAACGGTTTTCGCTCTGTGGAGCATGCTTAATTTTCAAGAAAGCGCGGTATTTAAATCTAACCAATTGAATCGAAATTTGAGACCCCTATTAGGGTGATGGTGGTGAGTTTTGACCTCTGGTTTACCAAATTTTAGTAGAAAAATTTACAAAAATATTTTAGAGTGTAGGAAACTCATTTTATTCTAAATCCTTTCCTTCATAGAAAATCATCTATAGTCTGAAAAAATTTCAGACTCTCAAAGGAAACATTTTTCGTCAAAGAAAGTTCTCCACTATATTGAGCTATAAATTGTTTTTCTGAGGTTTACAAAATAAAGACGAGCTTAATACAACAAACTAGTAAAATTATTTTAGTATAAGTCAGTGCAAAATCCTTGTAGATTAGTGTAATTTATACTAAATTTTTAATATATTAAAGTTGTTTCTGTAAAAATGTAAAAATTTTTTAACTATTTTAAATGCTTTCTAAATAAACCTTACTTTCAACAATTTCACTTAAAACATCCAAAACTGTTCTAGTTATTATTGAATTTAAATTTGGATTTTGTGTTTTGTTTTTCACTTATACTGATCGTAAATTAGCATGAAATTGTGAAAAATATTAATCACACTAAATCATATTAAAACATGCTCAATTCATTTGTTTACCACAATTTCGTGCATTGAATGTTTGCTGTTGAAAAAATGCTTACGGGTAGAGAGGGGTACACACACAAGTGTATGGGGCAATCAGTGCAAAAAATAAGCCCGACAAATTTTCTTTTATGTACCATGACTTGAAAATATTGAAATAAAAACTTGTTTGGATGTAGAAACATTTTTTGTGGTGGAAAAAATTTTTGAGGTAAAAAAAATTGTTGTTGGTGAAAAAAATGTTTGAGGTGAAAACAAATTATGTGGTGAAAAAAATTATTGTGGAAAAAAAATTATTGTGGTAAAAATTTTATTTTTTTTTTCACCTCTAGTGGAAAAATATGACAAAATATTTTATTCAACAAACGCTTCTTTGAAGCTCTGTTGGATATCCCTTCTTCTAGAAAAAAATGAGCAACTCCGCTTAACGACTTGGCGCCGTGATCGGCATTTCAACAGGCAGCCTTAAATAAAGTATTTTAAAAATTTTTATTATTGATTTGAAATCATGATTAAAATTATACAAAATTATAACAATTGTCCCTTTTAATTCCTTTTGAAGTGAAATGTCCCTCATATATACACATTTAAACAGAGGAACGCATTTAACATGAATCAAATACGAAAAGTAACGTTAGAACACACCACTTAGCAATGTGAAAAGTTGTAGGTAACACCAGTTTACAAAATAATACAATTTGTATGTGCCTCAGTAACAAAAAAGAAAATAATAGAAGTCATGATTTACAAAGCACTTCTTTTATTGCTTCCAGAGTAACCATTTACATGTGTTTTAAAAATTATCCAAAACAACATAAAAAAGAATAATTTAATTATTGCTTCTGAAGCATTATTGCTCTAAAAGTATTCTGAAGAAGTGGTGAGCGTTTGATGAGATGATCGCGGGTTCGATTCCTGGAGGGGTCCAATGTTTTTTTTTAATTTTTTCTTTTTAATATTAATAATTAATTTCTTAAAATTCATTATATTTATAATTATTAAATTTTTAAAATAAGTTTAACAAAATGATAAAAAAATAATACTAAAAAAAATATTGTATTTCAGTGCACATTGTGTACAAAATATCTCTATGTTGGGATACTCTCCTTTTTGGTGCGCAGAAAAATCAAAATCCTTTGTAAACTAGTGTAAACAAATATGAAATACTTTTTTTTTAACTTATAACCTCAAAACAATATTGCAATAAAATTTTTTTTTAAATTTATTTTTGGAAACTAACAACTTGTACAGAAAACCATATGTAAAGTTTGCTATGTACATAAATTCGTATGTACCCATGTTGTATGTATGTATGTATGCTCTTATATAGTACAATATAAATATATACAAGTACCTAAAAAAAAACACGCACACACACATACATACAAGACAAAAATTAATCTTTTTGATCTCTTTGCGAATCACTTTAATGGTTAATGTGACGTATGAGTGATATTTATTAACACATTAAAAATAATATCACTCATACGTAGGGTGAACATTTATTACTGATTTGAAATCACTACAAAATTAAAAAAAAATAATAATTTTATTGCAGCACCCTTTTAGAAAGCCTGGGGTCAAGCGTCTACAAGTCACCACTTTTGTCGACTATTTTGGGTGACTTTTTGGTGACATGTCCACAAAGCGTCTATAAAGTATACATTCTTGGAACTTGCAAAGCTGTGCTTGATCTTGGTTTTTTTATTGTTTTATTTTGTTGAAAATACATGTGCATAGCTGCATGCAAAATTAAAGTTTTTAATAAAAATATAAAGAAAAATGAATTTAAAAGGTGAAAAAAAACAATAAATTTTGTATAAAAATAACAAGAGGCAAACAATTTTTAGTGAAAGTTGCAACTATAGAGATTTTGTGGAGCCTGCTGAAAATTTAACGAAGCCTGTGAATGATTTTGTGCAGTCTTTTTAAAATTTGTCTACTCAAAAATTAAATTTGCACGAATTTTTTTTTTTTTACTTTAATGAAATTTATAAAAAAAAAATTATTAATAAAATATCTAATTTTGCAAAATAAATGCACCTGTTTAATCTTATTTCCTTCCTAGTGCGGAAATCTAGTAAAAAGTTCCAAAAGTGTAGACTAGAATTACTAAATTGTACTAGTGAATCTCTGGTTCCAATGTCAACACCTAGTCAATAGTTGTATAGATTCGCAATGACACGCACATGTTAAATGTCTACAGCAGAAAGCGTTGGCTGGGGCATTACTAGTCAGTAGTACTGATGACAAAGTCAATAGTGAATCACGTTGAATCGACCTTTTTAAATAAATAATCATATTATTCCATATTAAAACTTTTAAATTCGCTGCACTTATTCTACATAAAAATTTCAGAATTAAGGATTTTTCATAGAAAAACATTCAGAATAATATAGTTGTTTTGCTGTTCTTCTTAAATTTCTAAATAATTGCACTGTTTCTTTAAATTTCCTAAATTTGCAATGTAGATCTATTTGAGTGAAAAAAATACACAGATTATGTGTAAATTTACATCAAAAATGCGTAAAACTGATATGAAATTTTAAAATTTATATGCACTCAACAAAAGGACATGAATTAAAAATTATCCAAAATTTCCTTAAAAAGAATTTAAAACATTTTCCCCAATTAAAGTAAAATTTTATTAAAACTTCGAAAATTTTTCTTAAAATTAATAAAAATTCCTATGTTTAGTTAAAAGCAAACTTTTTTATATACTCAGAAGTTCATACCTTTCCTAAGTAATATTTTTTGATTTTAGGAAAAAAACAAGTATATTAAACATCAATTTTTAAGAAAAACGTGTCAGTTTTAAAACATTTACATACTTAAATGTAATAAAAATAAGTTTAGTTAAAAAAAAAGTTAAGAATATAATTTAAAAAATGAGAAAATACTTGAACTTAATGTGTGTTTATTTTGGAAAGCAATTTCTAAATTTAGTTCTTAAGTCTACCACTTTCTAATTTTTAAGAATTGTTTTCTAAAGATTAGTTTAGGCAATTAAAAACAAAAAGTTATACATTTTTTCCTATGGATTTAAAAACTGATGAACTAATTCCAAGGAAAATTTTCATGCTAATTAGTTCAGATAAATGTTAAAAATTTTAATAAAATATTTTTTTTTTTCAAGTAAAAGTTTTCTAATTTTTGAAATATATACTATATATACTTAGGTATTATATTTCTTTTGTTGGAAAACGTTTAAATTATGTTTAATATTCTTTTCCAAAAAAAAAAAAAAAAAAAAAAAAAACAATATATTAAAAACAAACTAGTTAGTTTTCCTAATTTTCAAGAAAAAATATGTCAATAAAAGTTTAGGCTAAAAAAGTCATTATAATAAACTTAGGACATTTTACCATTTTCCAATAATAACAAGAAATGTAACTGTGATATTTTATATTTTTGCAACAATTTCCTTAAATTAGCTAATTTAATAAGACAAAGAACCCCTAGTGTTCCTTAGCCATAGATGCCGTGTGTCACTTAGGGCGTCCCTTTTTGCAGTTGCCTCGAGGAGAACCATTTATTAACTACGAAAAATTCTGACTTTGCCACAATTGATTACGTTTCAGGATATCCTGCAGTTTTTTAATTTGTTTACCTTTTTGCTAATGAAATTTGATTTAAATTTTAAATACCTGACTTTAGTATAATTCAATTTAATTTAAGGACAAAAATGTATAGCAAAAAGCTTGTGAACAGCAGTGTCCTCACAATAAGTGTAAAGTACTTTAAAATATATGGTATTTCATATTAGATATACCACAGAAACAGTTTCATATGTATATTAGAAAATTCTTATCAAATTAAAGGACAATTTTCACTTAAAAGAAGTGCTATTTAACTTGATGTAAGAAAATATTTTCTCATTTCTAGGGTTTTAATTTCTAGTTTTTAGTAATAAAAATTATCTCATGAACTTAAATAAAATAAAATTTTTCTTAAAACCATGGTAACATTTCCTAACTAACATGGTAACATTTCCTGCTAACAATTTGTTAGCATCTTCAGGAAAACAAAATTTTAAAAATTAAAATTTTATAAAAAAAGATCTTTAGCTTAAAAAAATTGAATATTAATATTAAAATAAGATCGAATAAAGTTATATTATTTTCAAGGAAAATTTTATTTAATATTGGTAAAGTGTGATTGGCGTCGTTTACATTAAATTTTTCCTCCAAATAAGTTAATTTTTCTAAATTCTAGTTAATTTTTTTTTAATATGTACATTTACTTAATTCGTGCGTATAAAGGCGCATACAATGCCTAGAAATGCATTTGAAAATGGATTGAAATACCCAAAAAATGCGTTTTTTTTTAAAACTGAAAAAAAAAATCTAAAAAATCGAAATAAACCCTTTAAAGTTAAAAAATTGCTACAAAAACGAAAAAATCGTTAATTTAAAATGATTTGCAATATTGAGTGAAAAAGCAGTCTAAAATTTACAAAATGGCTAAAATTATTAAAAGTCGCTTAAATAATAATTAAATATTAGAATCCTAATTTGTTTAAAATTTTAAAGTCTCTGAAATGAAAAGCAAGATTTAAAAAATCGTTATAATACGAAAAAATTGCTGGAGATTGAAAATACTTTTAAATTGAAAAATTCGCAAAGATTAAAAAAAAAATAGTTAGATTTAATAAAGCTCGGCAAAATTAAAAAAGAAAACAATTTATAAAAAGAAAACGCCGCTTAAAATCGACAAGATCGACAAAAAGCGCTAAAATTGAAAAAAAATCGTTACAAAAATAAAAAAA
This sequence comes from Eustalomyia histrio, assembly GCA_949748255.1. NCBI lineage: Eukaryota > Metazoa > Arthropoda > Insecta > Diptera > Anthomyiidae > Eustalomyia > Eustalomyia histrio. The sequence goes on along the minus strand of OX456524.1, from coordinate 28,185,356 downwards.
TCTCGGAAATTTAAAATAACTCGCCAAATTAAAAAAAATAAAAAATTGTTAAAATCGTTTAAAGTAAAAAAAAGACAGAAAATTTATAAAAAGCAAAAAAATTATAAAAAAATCATTAGTAATTAAAAAAATTCGCCAAAATTTAACCAAATCGCTGCAAATGACATAACTCTAAAATTGTATATTAGTCGACCAAAATAAAAAAAAATCCCTAAATGTGGAATAATCGACAAATTAAAAAAAAACGGCAAAATTAGAAATTGAATCGCTCGAATGGAAAAAATGCTATATTTTAAAAAAATCGGTAAAACTCCTTAGAAATTAAAAAAAACTAAAATTAAATCTTTAAGCAAATTTTTTATTTTTCCACAGATATTTCATTGAGACTGTGAAAATTTAGATTTCCAGATATTGGCGATATTCCAAATAAAAGTAATTTTCAGACAATTTGGAACCTGTATTTTCTTACTGGTTATGGGATTTACCTTTTAGATCCATTTATTTTATCTGTATCTCATTTTGTCAAAGCGATTTTTCTATTACATTTTATTTTTCACAGATTGGACTTATATCTCATTTAGTTTTCGAGATACAGGCGATAGTGCCTGTTGTTCCTGTTTAGTTTTCGAGATAAACGCGATCTAACTATCAGTCTAACTATTAGTCGAAATTTGGTTTCGGCAATGAAATTTTGGGAGTGCGTTTTGAATTTTGGTGCTCGTTTAGTTTTTGAGATATGGATGATTAAAATTTTTTCTAAGATTTTTTATTGTTTTCAGATGACTTACTTTAACTTTCTTGTACCAAATCCATTATCCGTTTTCATTTATCTAATTTAGTTTTCAAGATCCGTGCGATAGCGCAAATAAAAACGGTTTTCGCTCTGTGGAGCATGCTTAATTTTCAAGAAAGCGCGGTATTTAAATCTAACCAATTGAATCGAAATTTGAGACCCCTATTAGGGTGATGGTGGTGAGTTTTGACCTCTGGTTTACCAAATTTTAGTAGAAAAATTTACAAAAATATTTTAGAGTGTAGGAAACTCATTTTATTCTAAATGCTTTCCTTCATAGAAAATCATCTATAGTCTGAAAAAATTTCAGACTCTCAAAGGAAACATTTTTCGTCAAAGAAAGTTCTCCACTATATTGAGCTATAAATTGTTTTTCTGAGGTTTACAAAATAAAGACGAGCTTAATACAACAAACTAGTAAAATTATTTTAGTATAAGTCAGTGCAAAATCCTTGTAGATTAGTGTAATTTATACTAAATTTTTAATATATTAAAGTTGTTTCTGTAAAAATGTAAAAATTTTTTAACTATTTTAAATGCTTTCTAAATAAACCTTACTTTCAACAATTTCACTTAAAACATCCAAAACTGTTCTAGTTATTATTGAATTTAAATTTGGATTTTGTGTTTTGTTTTTCACTTATACTGATCGTAAATTAGCATGAAATTGTGAAAAATATTAATCACACTAAATCATATTAAAACATGCTCAATTCATTTGTTTACCACAATTTCGTGCATTGGAAAAAATTTTTGAGGTAAAAAAAATTGTTGTTGGTGAAAAAAATGTTTGAGGTGAAAAACAAATTATGTGGTGAAAAAAATTATTGTGGTAAAAATTTTATTTTTTTTTTCACCTCTAGTGGAAAAATATGACAAAATATTTTATTCAACAAACGCTTCTTTGAAGCTCTGTTGGATATCCCTTCTTCTAGAAAAAAATGAGCAACTCCGCTTAACGACTTGGCGCCGTGATCGGCATTTCAACAGGCAGCCTTAAATAAAGTATTTTTTTGTAAAATTTTTATTATTGATTTGAAATCATGATTAAAATTATACAAAATTATAACAATTGTCCCTTTTAATTCCTTTTGAAGTGAAATGTCCCTCATATATACACATTTAAACAGAGGAACGCATTTAACATGAATCAAATACGAAAAGTAACGTTAGAACACACCACTTAGCAATGTGAAAAGTTGTAGGTAACACCAGTTTACAAAATAATACAATTTTTATGTGCCTCAGTAACAAAAAAGAAAATAATAGAAGTCATGATTTACAAAGCACTTCTTTTATTGCTTCCAGAGTAACCATTTACATGTGTTTTAAAAATTATCCAAAACAACATAAAAAAGAATAATTTAATTATTGCTTCTGAAGCATTATTGCTCTAAAAGTATTCTGAAGAAGTGGTGAGCGTTTGATGAGATGATCGCGGGTTCGATTCCTGGTGGGGTCCAATGTTTTTTTTTAATTTTTTCTTTTTAATATTAATAATTAATTTCTTAAAATTCATTATATTTATAATTATTAAATTTTTAAAATAAGTTTAACAAAATGATAAAAAAATAATACTAAAAAAAATATTGTATTTCAGTGCACATTGTGTACAAAATATCTCTATGTTGGGATACTCTCCTTTTTGGTGCGCAGAAAAATCAAAATCCTTTGTAAACTAGTGTAAACAAATATGAAATACTTTTTTTTAACTTATAACCTCAAAACAATATTGCAATAAAATTTTTTTTAAAATTTATTTTTGGAAACTAACAACTTGTACAGAAAACCATATGTAAAGTTTGCTATGTACATAAATTCGTATGTACCCATGTTGTATGTATGTATGTATGCTCTTATATAGTACAATATAAATATATACAAGTACCTAAAGTACACATACATCGTAAAATTTTAAAATATTTGCTTACCCAAAATAATATTACTACACTCAAAATAAAAACATATACATTTATAAAAAGCATGTAAAATTAGTAAAATTTATATTTTATAATTTATTTGGTTCGAGATTATAATTTAATGTTACCAAGGATAGTAAACACTAAATGGAAAAAATTGTGAGGATCTGTGCTAGAGGGAGTGCACACTTTCGACCTGAGCAATCAGGTCATCGTCAGCCTCCTTTATGAACCATTGAACCTAATAAATTATAAAAATGATCAAAATCAGTCCAGCGGTTAAAAGGTTATAAGTAGGGCCTACGGTCAAGACCGATCTACGCGATTAGATCGGTTATCATACCCGGTCTACCGGTGTGTATTTTTGTAAAATTAGATTTAAAAAAATACTTGTTTTATTATTTTTTTTTAAATTAAAGCACTTTGCCATTTTAAAAAAAAATTTTCCAGAGTTAATTTTTCTCAAAAAAAATTTATTTTACGTACTTGCAAATTTACTTTTTATAAAACAGTAATTCTTTCGAAAAAGGAACGTGATATTTTCATGTAAATATATGGACAACGAAATTCTATTGTGTTTTCGAAACAGTTTTGTTTAGCGACCACAAAAAAAAAAATATTTTAAAGAAACTACTTCCAAATTTAAGTACATACTTTTTATAAATCAGTACTTCCTTCGAAAATAAAAATATCACGTTGTCATGTAAATATATGGAAAACTTAGTACTTTCTGAAATCTATTTTATTTTTCGGAACATTTTTGTTCCACGACCAACAAAAATTTGTATAATTCTTGGTGCAATTTATGTCTAGACTATTTCTGCAAAGTAATGCCGTACTACTACCCGAAAAAGATCGTGTCATTTTCAAACGAAAATTCAACTTATGTTATTATAGTTTTTTGTTGTATTAGAAAAAACACGTCATATAAAAGAAATTTTTAAAATGGTAGTTAAAAAAAAGTATTTTTTTTTAAAGTACTTGGTTTTGAGAAAGGTACTTTTTTCAAAAAGTACTTTTTTAAAGATACTTTTTCTTAAAAATAGTTCTTTAAAAAAAAAAAAAAAATACGTTTTTCTTTAAAAAAATTACTTGTTTTTAAAAATAGTACTTTTTTTAAAAAATTTATGTTTTTATAAAAAGTACTTTTTAAAAAAAAAATATTTTTTTAAGAAAAGCACTAAAAGATTATTATTTTTTACAAAAAGCACTTTTTGCTTCTTTAAAGAACTTTTTTGGAAACACAATTTCAAAAGGGTTCTATTTTTGAAAAAGTGATTTAATTTTGGAAAAAAACATTTAATAAGTATTTTTTTTTTTTAAATCTTGTATTTTGAAAAAAGTACGCACTGACTAGTTTTTACGGGTAGACCGGTCTACCTGGTCTGAGCGAAAGACCGGGTAGGCCGTAAGACCGAGTAGATCGTAATCGTAAGACCGGGTAGACCGTAAGACCGGGTAGACCGAAACCCGCGTAATGGGGGGGGCTCTAGTTATAATTGAAAATGCGAAGGTACCTCCAAATTTTTCATACAAGTACAATTTCTACAGTTTTTGAATAGCATTCTATATTCACCTCAATTTTTTTTACCACTAGAATTTTTTCACCACAAAAAATTTTTTTCACCTCAAAATTAAAATTCTTCGAAGTTTGCGAAGTTCTTTCTTAAAGCGCTCCATTTGTAATAATCGGAATAAACATATGTGACAGCAGCCAAATTTCAGAGTTGCGACTTGCACAAAAAAAAATCGTCAAAATTAAAAAATCGCTTATATAAAAAAATAAATCATCAGAATTTACCAAAATCGTAATAATTTTCAAAAATCGAAAAACTTGCTAAAAGTGTAAAATCACAAAAATGGAAACAAAAAATTCCAAAAATTAAAACAAAATGAAAAAATTGTAACACAATCAGTGAAATGAACAAATCTGTGTAATTAGAAAAAATCGTTCGAAATTGAAAATTTCCAATATTCAATTTCTGCGTTTTTTCTAATTTTTGCGACTTTTTCAATTATAGCGTTTTTTTTATTTCGTATTTTTAATTTCCAAAAAAGTTTTAATTTAATTTAAAACAATAAAATACTAATTTTGGACATAAATTGTTTAATTGTCAACCACATTATGTCTAAAAATACTTTGTGTGTGTGTATAATTGTGTATGAACGTGTGAACAGTTTTACGCATTAAGTGTTAAATTTTCGTTGTATTATGTAGAAATTTATCCATTTTCTAGTAGTGAATTTAGAGAAATTTTTTATTTTAAAATGTACACTCAATGAAAAAGTTCCATTATAAAATGAGTTTCGTAAATATTATGAAGCTTTTTATTAATTTTAAAAAATTTTGTTCGCTTTTAAAAAAAACCTCTTATTATGTTAGTTAATAGAAAATTTTTTGAAATTCCAATATCGGACCGCCATCCGAAACCAGTTTCATCGAATCATCTCTATTAAAATCAGTTGAGAAAAGAAAAATAGTAGATGTTTTCCATGTGAATTTCTTAATTGTCTAAGGACTGTACTCGATTTTATATTTTATTTATCCAAAATTAATGAAAACTATTTGCTTCCATATAAATGAAAATATTTTGTAAATATTACAAACAAGTTATTAGAATCTATTTAATTGAAAATAAATTACAATTTTTATGATATTTACTTTTATATAAAGCTTTTATTAATATTGAATAATTTTATATATATTTTTTTTAGAAATACACTGGCAAATGTACATGCAATGCGTCTGATATCCTGGAAGCTTTAAAAGACAATGATATGTTAAGAGAAACTTTAAGAGGTCCACCAGGACTACCGGGTAAAGAAGGCAAGACAGGGGCTCCTGGCCGTACGGTAAGTAATGATATATTTTATAAGAAAATTTTTTAATTTTTTTTAATTAATATTTAGTTTATTTTAAACAGAAACATATTTTTTTTTTTTGGAATCTTCTGTTAGAAACATAAATTTTCATTAATACTCGTAAATATATTTGAATTATTTTTAGGGTTTTAGGAATTTTCTCTAAAAAGGAGGACTTTTTAACAAGGTTAAGAAAATTTTTGGAAAAAGAAATATATTTTAATATATTTTTTTATTAAATTTAAATATATTTTAAAACATAATTACTAAATTGAATACAGTTGAACTCGTTTAAGACAAATTCTCATTTAAGACGAATTTTCATTTATGACTATTTCTCAATTATTACAAACTTATTTTAAGATCCCTAAAATATATTAACAAACATTTTCATATGCCCATATACAGCATGCATAAAAATTACAAAATTTATGTCAAAACAACAAAGATCTTTCGTAAAATGAATGAAAAATTGCTAAGTGTTTGCCTTAGCTAAACACTTACAAGGAATCTACTCCAAGCTTAACATTCGGATTTTGATAAAATGTGCATATTTTGTAAAAACGAAAATTGTAAATTCGACCTGGATCGTAAATTTAATATAAGCATCGTGTTAATGAAATCATCCTCAGTGATTATATTAATATCAGTTGTATTTCTGATCGCTAGGGTCATACCACAATTATTATTGAAGTTTGTAATAAATTCATAATATAGTCTTAGTGATCATAATATAAACGGTAGGAATCACATTTATGGTCATTAGCAGCATTCTTTGATCAATTTGTTGTCCCAATCATGTTGCACTATATTTTTTGTATGTGTATACTTTGTACGAAGAATTCAGATACAGGTTGGTTGAAAAGTTCCTGCGCTCACCAAGAGATGGCACTGCTAGCTCAAAACTTTTTATTTCTCAAGTTGGTATAACTGTCCTGAGAAAACATGCAAAGTTGCAAGTCATTTTGTCAATTCTTTCTTTGTTTATAAGCCATTTGAAGTTGACGTGTCATTGATTTTTTTTTGATATGGAAAAAATTTAATATCGTGCAGTCATTAGATTCTTTGTTTTGAAGGGTTTAAAAGCAAAGGAAATTTATGAACAATTGTTAGAAGTGTATAAGGAGTCCTCACCTTCAAAACGCACCGTTGAATTTTGGGCTGGTGAATTTAAACGTGGTCGTACCAGCCTTAAAGACGAGCCACGCGAAGGACGACCAGAATCTGCAACCACAGCAGAAATCATTGAGCAGGTACATAATATGGTTAGTAAAGATCCAAGTTTGACTAAGCGTGAAATTGCTAATGCCATAGGCATCTCAGACGAACGAGTACTCCATATTTTACATGAAAAATTACGTATAAAAAAACTATTTGGAAAGTTAGTGCCATTAACAATTCAACAAAAACTGGATCGAAAACAAATTTTTCAGTTAATTTGGAGCGTTTCAAGCCGAATAAAACCGACTTTTTGCGTCGTTTTATAACTATGGATGAGACTTGGATCTACCACCATGATCTTAAATTGAAACAAGAACGTTTACAGTGGACTGAAGCTGGTTGTTCAGCTCCAAAGCAGGTGAAGTCACAACGATCAGCAAAGCAGGTTATGGCATCAGTTTTTTGGGAGGCAAAAGGAATTTTGTTGATTGATTGTCTTCAGAAAGGTAAAACAATCAACTCTGAATATTATTGCAGCCTTTTGGATCAGCTGGATGAAAAAATTCGTGAGAACAGACCTGGTTTAAAGAAGAAAAAAATCATTTTTCATCAAGACAATGTACCTGCTCACAAAAGTGTTTTGACGATGGCTAAATTCAAAGAATTAAAGAACGAATTGCTGGAACATCCACCGTATTCACCAGATTTGGCTCCCAGTGACTACTATCTCTTCAGAAATCTCAAACAATTCCTTCGTGGAATGAAGAGGCCATTATTTTGCAGAGCTTCCGGAAAACCATTATAAGGATGGGATAAAATTATTGGAAGATCATTGAAACAAGTATATTGAGCTTCTAGGAGATTATATTAAATAAAAAAATATATTTCGTAACAAAAACAGTATTCTTTCATTTCGAGCGCAGGAACTTTTCAACCAACCTGTATGTATGTTATTCCTTAATTAAAATATTTATTTATTTTTTTTTTTAATTTTATCTTAATCGGGTTTAACTGTATTTGTGATATTAAAATCTCTTTACTTATCTCTTTTGTTAAAAGTCCTTTGAAAATCATTAAGTACATAAAATTTAAAACTGAATAGACATAAAACTAAAAAATTCCATCTTGCTTATTTCAGATGAATATAACAATAGAGGTAAAACATTTTTCCTTTTTAATTGGCCTACTTTAACAAAAATTTAACATTTAAAATTGCAATTTTAAAAAATTTCCATACTAATTTTTAAAATGCACTAACTAATGACTGTCAACTAAAACCTTTCAATAAAACTTAAAATTAACAACTTTAGAATAAAAAGCTAAAATTAAAACAACTAACAGTTATAACAAAATAACACTAGTTTACAAAATTTAAAAAAGAAATTCTGCGCAGCTGTTAGTTTTTCTTATGTCTTTTGATTAGCTGGCAGGGAAGGTGTTCCAATGGTAACTCTATCTTTTCAGCATATAGCTCACATTCCAACGAAGAAATTAAGCAATATTTTAGGAAAATCCATGTATAAATTCCAAAGTGTGATTTTTTTTCCACTAAATTAAAATAAAAAAAGTGTACTACAAGTTGTATGAGTAATAGGTTTTAGTGTCAATTTAATATTACTCATACGGCTTTTAGTACAAAATTTTGTGTTAGTTTAGTGAAAAATCTAAAAACAACTTTAATATAACTTTGGAATTCATACATGAATTTTCTTAACCCTTTTAAGACAAGCTGTTCCTTTTTCAAGCCCTCACTTTTAAAAATTTATATTTTTTTAGTGGATAAAGATAATTCAGTGATTTAAAAAACCAATTCATCGATGAATTTTTTTAACCTTTCTTAGATAAGCTGTTCCTTCTTCAACCCCCCACTTTTAAAAACTTATATTTTTAGTGAATAAATATAATTCCGTGATTTAAAAAACCATAAAATTATTTAATGTCTTTGCTGGAATTGTTAATGAAAAAATTGAAAAAGTTGTTTTCTAGAGTTGCCAAATATTTATTTGAAAAAATTTGTTACTATTTGATGACTTTAAAATAATTTAAAACTAGATTCCTTTACAACAAATATCATTATACTTCTAATAGTAATGCCAGGGTTGCCATTTGGCTATTATCAAAACACAAAAACCCGATTATATCAATTTTAACAGATTTAATCTGTGAACAGATTGATTGTTAAGTGGCGAGATTTGTGAAAAGAAAGTTAAACTGCCTTCGAAGATATCTTAAAAAAAATAAATTAAAAACAAATTTTATTCATAAAAACATATTTTTAATGCGATTATCATTCAGAACACATAAGAAAAACATATTTTCGTTCAGTAGGCAATATTGCTGTAAACTAGTGTATAATTTGAAATCTTTGTAGATATTTCTAAGTAATAACCAATTTTTAACAAACTAATCAAATATGTCAAATAAGGTGTTTTAGCTTAAATGTCATTAAAATTTTTATTCATTAAACTAAGTGTTTTCCGATTGGTTAACCGAAAATCTGCGTTTTCCCCCAAATATCTGTGTTAACCTTAAATCTGAACCAAAAAACATGGTTCATTTTCATCATTTAACCGGTTATTGGTAAAAAAAATGTTGGTTCATACAAATTCGATTTAAAATTATGGAGAATGTCACCTACAAAGCTGTTTGCTCAATACTGGTGTAATCCACTCTACAGAAGGGAATTTTTTCGCTCTCTTCTTCGCACATACATATTTTTAATGTCATGACATCTCTATTTTAGGAAGTGCCACTCAACATCATGGAGTACTCCAGCATTGCGAATCAGGCTTAAATTTAATATTTATTACCAAAAATATTTAAGGCAAAACAATTTCGATTTTTGAATTTCCTTTTAGTAATATTTTTAGATTTCATTTTTACATTTCTTGGCATTTTCTGAGATCCCATAGAAAAAAGTGTCAGATTTTAATATAATCGTATACTTTACAATTTGTACAAATTGTTTTATATGTTCCGATTCTCTTTATTTTTTGACTTAGATTACACAAAAAATGTATTACAAAATTTTAAGTAATTTAAAATATTTATTAAAATTTAAATTCGATTTCTAAAAACTATTATTAAAATATTTGTTTGGAATATTTTTAAATTGTTATTTTTCATATAAGAATTATTTGAAAATTACAAGGGAAGTTCAAATCCTAACAAAAGAAGAATGGGAACTTAATCCCCCATGGTTGAAGAAAGATGCACAGAAGTGGTATACTGACGGATCCAAAACTTCTAGCGGAGTTGGTGCCGGTATATACGGACCTAGGTGCAGAATTCACATACCTCTGGGCAAAGATTCAACTATATTTACTGCAGAATTATATGCTATCTATACAGCAACCACCGAACTTCTGGAAAGGAATCTTGTGAGAACAAGGATAAACTTAATGTCGGACAGCCAGGCTGTAATAAAGGCCCTGAAAAAACCCATTTATCACCATATATCAGTGCTAGAGTGCCATAAAGCCCTCAACCAATAATAAGCTAACACTTATCTGGGTACCCGGTCACAGTGGGCATGAAGGCAATGAAAAAGCTGATGAACAAGCGAGACAAGGTGCAGAACTGCCATTTATATGCCCATGTCCCCAATTTGGTTTCACGAAAAAGGACATCACAGATATAATATCGGATCTGATCAAGACGAAATCCATTGAATATTGGAACAAACAGAAACCACTGAAACATTCAAAGAACTTCTTATCATACAATGAAAAGAGGAGCAGAGCAGCCCTTCAGATGAACAGACCAAATCTAAGACTCGTATGCGGAGCAATCACAGGACACTATCCATATAATTACATCCTAAACAAAATGGGACATGATCGGGATACGACATGCAGATATTGTATGGAAGATGAGGAGACCATGGAGCATGTAATGGCTAAATGTCCTGCCTTTGCATACATACGATTTATCACATTTGACAGACCTGATATTATGGAGGAACAATACAAGAAACTGAAAGTGAAGCACATTGTACTGCTACTCAAGGCTGCACTGGAGAATAACTGAGGAAAATACTAAAGGGTGCACAATAGATCTACTTGGTCGCAGTGCTGGAGATACCAAACTACATCGTAAATCGTACAAATTCCATTGTTGGTGCCTTTTTAAAAAATTGTTTATTTGTATTGGCAAAAATGTTCTATGAAAAATGTTTAAAAATACAAACAGAATTTTGTAATTTTTTTGTGTGTATATTCCAAGAATAAAATTTTTTAATTTCTAAATCGACTTATAATTTCCTTTATAGACAAATTAAGCAAAATGCCTGATATATTTTCAAACATTATTTATTATTGAGATTTATTGTCAAATATTATCTTTAATTTTAAACACAAAAAAACTGTAACTTTAAAATTATATTTTATTTTGTGATATGATGATAAACCATGTTTAATAATATCAACTTAATACAGAGTGGGGCAGAAACTATCATCTGATTTTATTTTGCTATAACTTTTTTTTAAAGTAAAAGCTCATTTGGTTTTTAACTGATTATGTTTGCTCGCACTTATAAATTTTATTTTGATTAACTGTATCTGACAAATAGTCGCCATCGGCATTGCTGGGCTCTTTTGACTACATTTTGCATAAATTTGCGCAGAATTAATGGTGTGACATTGTCAATTTCTGTTCGAATGCTTGTCCGCGTAATTTAACGACTTCAAATATCCCCAGATGAAGAACTCCGGGACAGACAAATTGGATGATCTCTTTGGCCAATTTAAATAACCGAGATGCGGAATTAAACGCCTTGTGGCCCCGGACTGTTGGAATCTCATATCCCCCAAAATAGAGATCGTCCACTTAAGATAAAAAAACTCAGTCAGCATCGCACTATAGCAATTGCAATTCACCGTAATAGCATTACCGCCGGCTCCTTCGAAAAAAGTAAAGTCCAAGGACCTTTTCCGACTTTACTGCACATCATATGGTGACTTCGAGAGGGCGTAATGGTGCTTCATGAATTATTTGTGAATTTTCCTTCCCCATAACGCAGAATTTGTATTATTAACGTGGCCACTGAGATAGTAATAAAACACATTGCTCAAAATTTTTCTATGAATTATGTCATACAAATGTTAACAGTGTGTGTCATTAACAATCCATACTTAGCAAAAGTTCCCGTAATAACGGCAAAAATTTCAGTTACCATTAAATACTTTTTTTTCAGTGAGTGTATGGCTGGCAAAATCATAATCCCAAAAATATATGATGCTCTTTGAATACGATTGCCCCAACCATGGTTTTTCTCTGTGTGTATTTTATAAAATGATTTAAATGTTATGGGTTACTTTAAAAAAAGAACAAAAAAAAAAATCACAACTGAGTTAGGAAACATTTTGTCTGAATACCTTGTTTACGAAAATAGATTTTTTTTAAAAGCATTAATTATTATTTTACTTTTGTAAGTTATGCGGAGATCGGATCAATAAGTCAGTGACTTTTCGAACTTCTGCCGTAGTTATATGAAATGCAACACTGCTCCCATCAATTACCACCTCTTAGTAGACTACTATCAAATTTTAAGCAAGTTCCGTCATTTACTTTGCGTTTAACAGATGTTCAAAACATACAACCTCGTGGATTTTTTTAAAAATGGAAAAAGTTAATTTCGAGTGCTCATTAAACATTATTTTTTGCGAAAAAAAAACCGTCAATCAAACCAAGGAAAACCTTGATAAATATTATGGAGACTCTGCATCATCGATTTCAATGGTAAAAAGTTGTTTACTGACTTTCGTTGTGCTCGCACAGGTACAAATGACGCTGAACGTTCGGGAAAATGTCGAAAAAATCGACGATTTGATATTAGCCGATCGAAGAGTAAAAGTGAGTGAGATTGTTGATGGCATAGGCATTTCATATGGCAGTGTGTTGTCAATTTTAAGTGATCACTTGAATATGAAAAAGTTATCCGTGAGATGGGATTACGCATTTGCTCACAATCGACCACAAACGCAATCGTGTGTCAACTTCGTTTCCGTGGCAAAAATCCATAAACGAATTGCTACCACATTCGCTCTATTCTCCGGATTTAGCCTCCAGTAACTATTTCCAAACCTAAAAAAATGGCTCGGTGGAAATAGATTGAGCTCCAACGATGAAATTATTGATGAAACAAATGCCTATTTTATACAACACACATGAAATTTACAACACACATGAAATTTACTGACAGACACAAATATGCATACTTTTTCAAAACATTGTTATCTACATGCCCAAATGTCAAGCACTAGAATTTATACAAAATCCTTATCGCAAAAGAAGTTTTTCTTTACTTTTTCTCTATTTTTGCAAAATAAAAATTTAACGCAAAAACTGCATAAAAAAAAATTACAAACTAAAATATTTGTTTATACCTTGGAGGGTAATATGTGCGCATAAATAGAAGGAGGAAGAATATAAAAAAAAAATCTGAAGGTGAATATAATCATTAGAGGCGTTCAAAAAACTGCAAGTGAATTTAAAGTGTCTCAATTAGGCAATTTTTTTTTAATTTTCGTGAAATTTGGTAGCAAATGGATACAAAAAACTCGGCCGGGAAGTCTGCTAAAAAAATTTGAGTATTTAAAAGACAAACATAATTTTTGTAGTTAAAAAAAAAGAATATTTTATTGATTAAAACTTTTTAATGAGCCTGGTTTGAGATTTGCTTAGTACGTCAGGTGCAATATTTTTTAAATTTTGTTTTCTTTGATCAATGTACAATTCGAATATTTACTATTTTTGTTTAACAACATTTACAAAGAAAAAATTAAATTAAAATTTTGAAAATGATTTGAAAAAATTTATTATTTTTGATTGGGATAGGGTTATCCTTTCCTTGAATGAAAAGAATTAAAAAAAAATTTGTAATATATTATAAAATTTCTTAAAAAAAAGAACTTAATATTTTTTAATAAGATGTTCTTTGTTTAGTTTAAGATCATGAAAATTTTCCTAAATGAAATATTAAAATTTTTGTAATCATGGAGAATAAACAGAAAATGTTGTTAGACATGTAAATGGAAAAAGCTATATGAGAAACTAGCCCCATACTTTGTTACCGTTAGTTTCATGTATCGGAAAATATGCATTAGTTGGGGCATCCCCTGTGTCTATAGTAAAAAAATAAGAAATTTCAATACATTTTTCTTTAAATAAATTTGTTTAATTTGTTTAATAAAATTTCTGATTAAAAGGTCTAAACAGGTCATATCCCTTTAGCCTAAATTTTACCACGCTTAAATTTAAAATTCCAAGAAGTGCTCATTCTGGCGAAACTACACGTTTTAAAAATAAGATTTATAGCCATAGATATTTGTGCAAGACACGGATGGGGAACATCCACAAGAATTGCCAAAAAATAAGGTGCCTATGTTGCATGGCACATTTTAAGTTCCTAGTTTCGGCAGTTGGGTAAGATGTTTAATAAGGACACATTTACCCCTTTAAGCCCATTTTTGTCACCATCTACGGGAAAATATATTTAAAAATTTTAGATTTTTAGCGACTGTTCTCCGGTTGGCTCCTCTGCCTTAAAACATTTCGAAACCCCTTATGACTAGATCCCCGTTTTTGATCATTCTGGACGAAAATTCTAAAAAAAACTTCACCAGTGAATTTGCCTATACCTTAGGAACACATATTTTTAATTTTAGACTACTTTCTAAAGCGGTTTCGGCAGGTCGTTAAGTGATTTTTATCACTTGCCTGGCGAAATATATATTTTCGAACGCTCTCGAGGGAACAAATATTTTAAATTCACGGTGACAACCGAATATATTGCCAACTGAATAATTTGGTTGCATCAACGGAATCATTTAGTTGTCCCAACCAAATGTTCTCCTGATACAATTGAAATATTTGGTTTCAACCAAAATTCTCTTGCATTAACCGAATTTCGTTAGCGACAAACAAATATATTGGTTGCTCCAACCAAACCATTTGGTTGGCAAGAAATTCGGTTGCCACAATGAATCTGTTTACTCTGTGTAGTCGATGGGGATTTTAAGGGGGGATATTTTTCCCACCCCGCAAAAACTTTTAAAATACCATCTTGGCAGTAGGTAGAATGTACATGGCAGGAGGTGGAATCTACATTCCGAATTTAAACTTTCTAGCTCCTGCTGTGCTGTGTTTAATTAAGTGCACTCTTTGATCCATGTATTAAATTTCAGATTTTTGGTCAAAATTATTTTGCAGGTCTTGAAATATTCTGAACATTTTTACCATGTTGCTGGCCAAAAATAATAAAATTAACTTATCAGTGCCTAATCCAATAATCCCGGGTACAACATATCTTAAATTTCATGTTTTTAGCCAAAGAGAGACATTTACAAAATAAATCAGTTAAGGCAATCAATTAAGCGGGGAAAAATTTCACTATCTACGGTTTCATTACGTCTCTTGTGAAAATTCAAAAAAAAAAAACATTTTAATTTTCTGTCTTCTTGCCACAGCGATTTGGCCAGTCCACCAAGGGCAGATTTTTGTTCCACCCCGTAGGAACCTTAAAAAATCCCGTATTATTTCTGTCCAAATTGGTTTGCTCAGATCGTCAGAGGGGGAGACATTTTTCGTTCTTTCTCTCCCCGTAAAAATTTTCCGCACTCAAAGAAATAACATTTCAAGTTTTTACCCAAAGGTCGTCAACGGCAGATTTCCCCGTTTTTGCCCCTCCACAAAGGGATTTCAAAAAATTCCATACATACCAATTAGTCGATATTCCAGCAAAGATTTGTATTTAAAATTTTGGTTTTCTAACTAAAGAGATTTGGATAGGCTTTCAAGATAAAAACTACCCCTTTTTGTCCCTATTCGTACAATAGAAATTTCCCAAAATCCCTTCTGTGCGGAGGGGGAACCTACATAACAAATTTCAACTTCCTTATTCCAATCATTTTGTCAGACCCTGTGTGAGTCTGTCAGTCAGTAACTATATTCTTTTATATTTAGAGATAATTTAGCTGTGTTTAATAATTTCCAATATTTTTGTTTTCATAGCCAATGGGTCTTTAGCGCTTTAATGGTCCGGGGAATGTGTAGTAACTTGTATATTTTTCAACTAAGTTTTAATTTGTTGACTTTTTTGGGAAGCGAGCTAAGTCTATACGGTAATCACTCGGTTAAGAAAAGAATTTATATTTAATAACAAAAATTAAAGAATTTGAGTTTTTCCTGTAAACACTAATCAAACAACTAATCAACAAATTCAATCGATTGATTTCCGCGCATATTGGTTTTTATACAATCGCCACCAAATTTTACATCAGTATTTTTTTTTTTCTACAAGCAAAATGAATCAATCCAAAGGAACTCTTAAAATTAACTTTGAAAATTCTCCATACATCGCTGAACACCTCTAATAAACATATGTATGTATGTACAAACTCAGGTACAGTGGTTCTTGAACTTTCCAGAACTTTACCACAAACAACTTAATATTTATGTGTACTTCTCAATAAAATATCGTCGCAACTATTGTATAATCGGATTCGAAAAAGTACTTTTTTGGTTGAACTTCAGTGCCATGTCAAGAATTAAATTTTTATTGGTTAGTGCGTTCCACTGTACAAAGTAAAGCACATAAAAGTGCGGATTTTCTCTTTCTATTTTCTTATTTAAAATAAACTATGTAGTTATTTTAAGAAAAGGAAAGGATTTTACTGTAAGAAAAGCTTTTGAAACATTATACTTGAGAAATTTATAAATTCTATTATGTTAAGTTATTAATTTAAATTTAGTATTTAATTTATTTTAGTACCTTAGATTAATATATTATTATACATATTTTATTTTATTTTATAGGTATATTATTTTGTTATATTTGTTTTAAATATTTTATTTAAATTTTCTATTTTTATATCAGCCTCTTGTGGAACGCAGTCTTATGCAATATATTAAGCGTAAAACGGTTGGTGGTTTTAGTATTTTTTTTTCTTTCTATTTTCAATCTTGTTGGTCAAAATTAAGCCGTAATCTTTACAAATTTCCTCATAAATCCAAGAAAATATATAGTAATGAAATGCTTTTTCATCATCATCATCATTATCCTTTTCAACGTTGCCATCTCTATTTTGTTTTTTTTTTAGCTGTAGTTTAAGATTTTAAGGCAAACCATAAGAATTCTGCCAAATAAATCCACTTTATAAAAATGCTTAAGAAACCACTAAGGAATTAAGCAGAAGTGGTTAAAAGGCTCCCAAAAAAAAAAAAAAAAATAAATAAAAAAAAATATTTTAAATATTTATAATCTTTAGTTATTAAAGTAATCATAAGAAGTTGTTATTGTAAAGGTTTTTTTTTAACAAAAAAGAAAATAAAAACTCATAACAAATAATAAACAAAAACAAATTCATTAAAATATAAACAAAACATTTGCTAGTTCATATAGAAAATATATACAATATTCAAACATATACAACATAATACGCGCACACCGACAGACATGATGAAATATGGCGAAATGACGGAAATTCCGGTATGGCCACCATCACTACTAATCCCTTTTTACTTATAGCAATTAATTTAATCCGATAAGAAAAACAACAATCTTTTACAGACACAAAAAATTTTGCTCAAATACACACACACACATTCATATATATGTATGTACGCTATGAAAAAAAGTGATGCCTACAGTTAGAAAATAAAAAAAACGCTAAAATAATTGAACAAAAAGAGTCATAAAATTAAGCATAAATTAAAATATGAACAATTTTATACAAATTTTATAATTTATAAATTTAAGCTGCCATGTAAAAATCGAAATATATATATGGACATAATAAAGGGTGGTTAAATTTTAAGGTCCGATGTTGATTTTGAATAAAACACAAATTATTAAGAAAATTATTGTCATTTCTTTTTATTGTGATAATATGGTATGGAACAAAATATCGGTCAAATAGCTGCCGCGACCTCGGCGGCACACCTCCATCCGATGGTCCAAATTTTCGATGATGCTGAGGCATAATTGAGGTTCTACGCCGTTAATGCGCCGAATTATCTCATCCTTTAGCTCTTGAATTTTTGCTGGCTTATCGACGTACACCTTTTTTTTTGTTCAAATAACCCCAAAGAAAGAAGTTCAGTGGTGTCAAATCACATGATCTTTGGCGACCTTTTGACATCGCCACCACGTTAGATAACACGGCCATTGAATTTGTCGCGCAAAAGCCATTGTTTCGTTAGCTGTGTGGCAAGTGGCACCGTCCTGTTGAAACCACATATCGTCCAGTATCATATCCTCAATTCCAGGCCACAATAAGTTCGTTATCCTCTCGCGATAGCGAACACCATTCACGGTAAATGCTTGGCCGACCTCATGACATACTATCGCGAACAACAGCAATGTTTTCCTCGGAACGAACTGGGCGAACATGCACAGGTGTTTTCACAGACCCGGTTTACTAATTGTGGACACATTTGGTCGATTATTCTGACCGAAAAAAATCACGAAGTGCACGAAATGCATTTTGATTTGAAGCCTGAATGAATTTAACGCATTGCTCGATTATGTATCCTTCCATGGTTCAAATTGAGTTAGACTGAAATTAAAAGATGTCAAATGAAATACAGAAAAAATCTTGACGTTTAGGTGTGGTTCACATTCAACATAGGCCCTTAAAATTTAACCACCCTTTACATGATTACACATGAGCGGGTATATGGTCATACATGGACATGCATGATCATATACGTCCAGTTATAGATCAATATATATGATAATATCTGAAATTGAGAACCAACAAATTTTAATTTAATTTATATATGACCATATATGCTCATATATGATCATATATGCTCATATATAGCAATATAACCTCAAATTTCATATCCAAAATTATAGGAAAATATATGAGATCATTATGAACTATCCACGGACGTATATGGTTATATATGGCCATGTATGATCATATACCAAACCCACGTATGATTATATATGTTCATATATATCTATGTTCATATATATTTACATTGGTATACACATTTATTCGCTAGAATGGTTAGAGTTTAGCTACTAAACCCATAGGAAAATTTAATTTATTAAAAAAAATTTATTTGATAAAATCTTATCAGACTTTTTATAAGATGATTAAAATAAAGTTTTTCCCATAACAGAAATAATTCATTCCCTATGAGAGCATGATCGATGTGTTAAGAAATCGCTAGGTATCTTCAAATAATGCTTAATTATCATTACTTTGCCTACCCATACTTACACAGAAACAAGTTTCAAGTTTAACGCCAAGCACTTTTACAACAATATCGTAACACGCAATCATCAAGAAAACATGATTATTTCTTGTAGTTTTTTTTTTTGCTTATTCTATTTGGCGATAAATTTTAACAAAACACTAGAAAAATGTTTATTTTTTTTCAAGAAACATATTCCCTCCCTCTGCCACTTGCTGGGCTACTACTTAAAATCATAAACGTGTCTAAAAAGGAGTGTCAAATGTAGTGTAAATTTTATGGCCCTAAAATGCTTTTTATATTTGGATATAATGTTTGTTGTCTTCAAATAAAAAGAAACTCTTGTGTTCGTAAGCTATTAGAAAAACCTAAATAGACACAGAAAAAAAGAAAGAAAAACAAGAATAAAATATAAAACATAAAACTTAACCATAATTTGTCTTTGTCTTTAAGCTACAAAACACACCTTAGTTTTAGTTTTTCTATATAATTTTTCTATTTTATACTTTTTTGCCGCCTTTTTTTCTTTCTATTGACTTTTAAAAATAAAACAATTTATTAATTTAATGTCTATTTTTTTTTGCTTCTATCTTTTTTGCACAACAATTTTAGGGTGCTACTGGGGTGCCAGGTGAACGCGGTGCCCCCGGTCCCAAGGGTGATCGCGGCGATAGGGGCGATCCTGGTCCTCGTGGTCCCGAAGGTCTTCAGGGTAACAAAGGTGAACCAGGTGTCGATGGTATGCCTGGTGTTATGGGGCCAGCTGGTCCTCCGGGTCCACCTGGTTTACCAGAGAATTATGATGTAAGTATTATTTTATATTTGTATTCAATAAATTTATTTTTATTTTTATAATTTTTTAATAACTTAAATGCATTGTTTTCCTATTAAAAAAAAACAATCAAATGGATATACACAATTGGATATCTTTCACACAGAGAAAAATTTTGTCAGCTTCCAACTGAAATTCAGTTACTACGACCAAATATCAGTTCCCACCAAGAAATTTGGTTAAAACATCCAAAATACAACTTTTCAACCACAATACACTTTTCAATTCGGTTGACACTTTATTTTTCTCTGTGTTGGTACCATAAATTTAAAAATTTACAATTGAGGAAATTTATTTAAAAAAAAATCGGTTTTTATCCAATGCCAGATCTAATAATAATCCCTGAAGAAATACTTTTAAATTTGAATTTTTGCATAGCCTTCTACAAAACCATTTTTAGGTAGTTCCTTAACCCAAAATCTAAAGTTATAGGCCTCTCTGTTTATAACCCCTGACCCAGGGAAAAATAATTTAGTAGTAAATATTGAGGAGAAGAACTTCTATTTAAATTCCACATGTCGTGAAATCTTCATGGCTGTTTAAAGGACCATTTAAGTATATCGAAATTTTCCTATTTTGAAATTGTCCTTATAGCCCCTGGGGCTTCTAATCAGATTTTGAGATAACAACCACTAGAAGTCTGATGAGCACTCTTGAGTTTGACTGATTTTTAGTATTTGTGTTAATCTTTGGGCTTTAGTGTGTTCTAACAGATGTAGTAAAATATTATGGCCAACATTTTTGTAGAACATTTCATTCCATCCCTCCCCCTTATTAGGGTTTTTTTTACGATTTGTTAGAATATAGCAAAAAATGATCAGTATGTGAGGGAGTTAGAGGGTTAATATATTTCACAAAATCACTAACAATAATATTTTTACAAAGCTCCTAAACAAGCCCTACACCTCAGATGTAATGAACACTTAGTTTCATATACCGATATGCTGCAGGAACTGGCTAAAGGGAGACAATGTAACCCCCCTAAAATAAAATTCGGATCACATCCGACACCATATATTTTTTTTCTCCTCTCCCAGAATCCATTGTCAGAGGTAAAATGTACGAAATTGTTGTACAGTGTAATTATTCTAATTAGTTATTATTATCTAGAATGTGATAATAAAACAGTTAACTAAAAATGACAGCAATCCTTTACCGTTAACATTTTTTTATCATAATTGATGCACAAGTTTCATTTGACATGAAAATTATGAAGATTTCTTGTGTGTTTTTTATAAAATAAAGTAACGTCTTGTTTCTTTTTATGCTCACGCTCAAAAAAAGACATGAACTAAAAATTAATTCAAAATTTCCTAAAAAATATTCCTCAATTTAAGTCAAGTTTTATTTAAACTTAGAAGTTTTCTTAAAATGATTAAAAATTCCTATGTTTGGGTAAAAACGAAATAGTTTATATACTCATATCTTTCCTAAGTAATATTTCTTGATCTTAGGAAATAAAAAAACTAGTTTATTAAGTAAAAATTAATCAATTTAAAAAAAAAACATCTTTGTATTAAGAAATTTGCATACTTAAATATAATAAAACTAAGTTTAGTTCAAAAAAAAAAAAAAAAATTAGAACATAATTTTCTCCCATTTAGTTCAAAAAATGTGTCTAACTTAAAATTAGAAAGTACTTGAACCTAATGTGTGTTTATTTTTTATTCGCGATAAGTAAAATTAACTAAATTTTATAAAGCCATTTCTAAATTCAATTTCAAGTCTACCACTTTCACATTTTTAAAAATTTTTTTCTAACAATTAGTTCAGGCGATTAAAAACAAAAAGTAAGACATTTTTTCCTATGTAATGCTGAAAATTTTTGTGATTTTAGAAACTGATAAACTATTTCTAGGGAAAATTTTTATAAAATATTTTTTTTTTTTTTCAAGTAAAAGTTGTCTAATTTTTGAGAAATAAAAGTATTTTTGCTAAAATTTATTCAGATAAATTAAAAAAAAAACTTTAGTTTACTTTTCTTAAATCGAGAAAAAATTTAGTTTTTGTGGGAAAACGTTTAACTTATTTTCAATATTAAAAAAAAAAAAATTAAAAACAAACTTATTAATTTTCCTAATTTTAACGAAAAAGTATTTTTATCGTGCATGATTGTAATTTTTGGTTCGTGAGTCAAAAATTGCTCACGTGCCCATCCCTAATCTTAACAGTCTTAAAAATTAAACTTAAAGTAGCTTAAAATGTATTTTAAAATTTTGTTAGCAAAAGTTAAAAAATTTCGAATTTGCGCTTGCTATTTGCAGACAACAATACCAAATATCGCAAGCACATTTGACGCATAACGGCATAATGCGCCTATTAAACTTTGCATTTATCGAAGGCACTAAAACTATTTTTTTCCACTTAATAATAAAAAAAAGTTAAAATTTGTATATGTCAATTAAAGTTTAAGCTAAAAATGCCATAAAATAAACTTATGGCATTTTTCCATTTTCCAATAATAACAAGAAATGTAACTGTGATATTTTGTGTATTTACATTAATTTTCATAAATTAGTTAATTTAAGAAGACAAAGAACCCCCAGTGTTCCTTAGCCATAGATGCCGTGTGTTAGTTAGGGCGTCCTTTTTTGTAGTTCTCTCGAGGAGAACCATTAATTAACTACGAAAAGGATCTGACTTTGTCACAATTTATTACGTTTCAGGAGCAGTACATTTTTTTAATTTATTTACCTTTTCGCTAATGAAATTTTATTTATATTTCAAATACATAATGTGTAGCAAAAAGCTTGTAAAAAGCAGTGTACAAAGCGGAAGTCCTCCGAAAATACTTACACAATAAGTGTAAAGTACTTTAAAATATGTATATGGTTAACCTTTAACTGACGAGGTGAAATTTTGGGACATAGTTTATGACGTGATGGTAAATTTTACCCCTCTTAATTTTACTAAAAAAAATTTTGTAGAAAAATTGATAGTTATTTGTTTTTTAAAAATAAGCTACTATATTTTTAATTACAAAAAATAAAGAAAACAATTTTTATACCCTTCACCATAGGTGGAAGGGTATATATAAGTTTGTCATTCCGTTTGTAATTTCTACAATATTGATCTTAGACCCTATAAAGTATATATATTCTGGGTCCTTATGAAGAGCGAAGTTGATTTAACGATGTCCGTCTGTCCGTCTGTCCGTCTGTGTGTTGAAATGGGTTTTCCGAAGAACCCAGACATGATGAGGACTTGATTCTTTTTTATTTCTGTTACATGTGATCCATTTCTGTTTGCTATTAAAAATCAGACAGATCGGTTAATAAATGGCTGAGATATTAGCAAAAAACCAGGACTACCTCTAATTTTTCCAGTAAAATCCCTTTGTTCACAATGTAACACAGTGAAGACACGGTGATTAGAGCGCCTTTTTTTTACGGCCTTTTAGAAAACTACGTGAAAACTACTATTTTAATAGGCTATAAAAGCAACTGCGCTATGAAAAACTGTAGGTGAAACAACTGTATGACAATTATTCTGTCTCTCTTCCTTGCGTCTGATTTTCCAATTCGTCAGCTTATTATTGGTTTGGCCCAATCACCATTTTTGTAATAATAGAGGCGATTGGATTATATATAATATCAATATCCTCTTTCTAATTCTGAAACCCGTTTTTCGATATCTGGCATCATAACTGAGATAACTAATATCAACTTTGATATAAAATTAAGAATGAAAACCATTTTCATTGTTTTTCTTTTAAATCTTTGGGCAAACTAATAATAAGCTGACGATTAATTAAATGTGCTTTGTGAGTGTGTTTATTTGCTTATACATTTCACAGATCATATAAATATGAAACTTTGTTGTATGTATTGTTCTTCTGAATACTGAGATAAAATAAAAAAAAAATACATTAATTATGTGCAAAAATGCTATAAAAACATAAAACAGTTTTTGTTATTACAATATGTAACCCAAGTATAAAATTTGTTGTGAGTTTGTACTAAGTTTATGAAACAACAATTTTAGTAAATACAGTCATGTTGCACTTCTATGGTATCTCTTTGATATTTTTGGCGATCATATGTTTTAAACCATGCTGTGTAGTTGTTCACTTTTACACATTATTTTTTTGTATACATTGTTTTTAAATCTCTTTCTCGCCTAGGACATGAAATACAACAACAACCCTCACCATACGGTTTTGGATCACTCGTTTGACAGCTGTCACTTTTGACATCACTGGTATACCCTGTGCCTTTGTTTAATATGTATGTAGAATTTTGAGCATAACAACACATCCGTGTGTTAAAATTCTTTTCTTTCATCTCCACCTTTTATACACAAACAACACACATACAAAGATTTGTCATTTAAATAAAAACCAAACAAATCTCTAATTAACGAAAACTTTTATATATGTACTTCTATTGACGATGATTTTGTGTGAGCTTCAATAGCTCAGTTGTCTAGACGCTGTGTCACAAATACTTTTTTTTTTCTCTAAGGCCGTGGGGTTCGAGGTTCAAATCTCGGTGAGGTCAATTCACTTTTTTTTTGTACATTTTTTTTATTATTTTCTTAAGACTTTTTTTTTGCTTATTTTTGTTTTTTTTTTAACATTTAATAATTAATTTATATAAAATTTTATATTAATAATTAAAATTCTTTTCTTTCATCTCCACCTTTTATACACAAACAACACACATATAAAGATTTGTCATTTAAATAAAAACTAAACAAATCTCTAATGAACGAAGACTTTTATATATGTACCTCTATTGACGATGATTTTGTGTGAGCTTCAATAGCTCAGTTGTCTAGACGCTGTGTCACAAATACTTTTTTTTTTCTCTAAGGCCGTGGGGTTCGAGGTTCAAATCTCGGTGAGGTCAATTCACTTTTTTTTACATTTTTTTTTATTATTTTCTTAAGACTTTTTTTTTTTTTGCTTATTTTTGTTTTTTTTTTTAACATTTAATAATTAATTTATATAAAATTTTATATTAATAATTAAATAATCCATAAATAGGCTAAAAACATCAACATTTTTATAAAAACCCTCTGATACAAACAAAATACAAACGTTTTTATACCTTTCACCACAGGTGGAAGGGTCGCGGGTTCGTTAAGATTTTTTTTTTGTTTATTTTTTGTTTTTTTTTACATTTAATAATTAATTTAAATAAAATTTTATATTAATAATTAAATAATCCATAAATAGGCTAAAAACATCAAAATTTGTATAAAAACCCTCTGATACAAACAAAATACAAACGGTTTTATTTCTATTTTTTGCTCCGATTTAAAAGAATTTATAAAAAGATTTTTAAACCATTTTATTTCTCACATATTAAGAAAATTTTATACATAATTTACCTTTGAGTGCAACTATTTTAGGTCATAACTTATAATAATTTATAAAAAAAATTATAAACTATTTTCCTTCAAATTTTTAAAATTAAGCTAAAGAAATTACAAATATTTCTAATAAAAAAGCGAAATAAAATCCTAAATGCAAATTTGCCAGCTAAATCAAACTATTTTGTAGAAATAAAACACATGCAGTTCTAGTGATTTCTTTTAACGATTTGTTGAAATTCTTTTCTTTCACCTCTTAACCTTTTATACACAAACAACAAACACTATTCTAGAGCTGTATTATGACCTATGGATACGTCTTATATAGCAAAAGATCGAAAATCTTTAGTATAACATATTTGCTGAAAAACTCGGAAATATCGGTTCAGATACAAAAAAGTTATGCCCAAAACATACATTTTTTTAAAATACATATTTTCTGGAACCATAAATCTTCCCGAGTCCAAGTTTTATCTCCAAACTAAATGGTTAATTTCCTCTTAAAGGCGTCCGTATATAAATCTGTCCATTTCATATATGTCCATATATAAACTTCAGTTTTTTCCCAACCATGGTGAAGGGTATATAAGATTCGGCATAGCCGAATTTAGCCGCTCTTACTTGTTTTTTATTCGTTTAAATAAAAAAACTTAAAGGGCATTTTTTTAAAAGACAATTATATACATTTAAAGATATAAAAGAGATCATAAAAAAAATAGTCAGGTATAGTAACTGCAGGTCCACCTTTTAGGTGGTTTTTTACTCATCAAAATCTGTGTTCGCACAGTGTAAGCATATACGTTTGCTGCATCCCATACAAATTGGCTTACTACATTGCAGACAAAAGTGTGTAGTTTTTCGCTTTAGCCTAGTTGGGCATATGTAGCATAACTTACGAGCAACAGGGATCGACTCTACTGGAGGCGAAGGCGGAGGTACTGAGTCCGGACCCAAAATGTTACCAATTGTGTCTCGTAATAAACGAGGGTGCTTTTGGTTGTGTTGACGTCTTTGCAAATGTGGTAAAATCATTTGACTTGCAAGCTTTTTTAAAAATTCTCCCCTTGAGCTGTTATCATAATCCTATGAAGATTGAAATAATGAAAGAGTTGATACCACAAATATCCACAATTCTATAAAATATGGCTAATGGCCAGTACGTCGACCGGATGAATAAATCGAGCATTTCTTATCAAGCTCATCCACTTCACCTTTTGTATTGTTATAATCTGCTTTCATTGTAAGTTTTTTAAATGAGAGGATCATATTCTTTTTTGTGATGCATCGAGGATAATAATACAACAGCACGATTTTGACGAGGCGCGTAGGATAAAATAGTGACATCTTTGGTAAAACCGTATAAGAATATATAATTTGCGCTGTTAGATCAAATATTTCTCTTAATTTTGTATTTACATGTTCTAAAACGCGACCAATAACCACATAAATCCTTTTCCGATTGCAGTTGTGCAGAAACTGGTAACCGCACAATATTATGTAGAGTTTTTACGCAGCGTGTTGGTTCCAATGCTGACCACTCGAACCCGTTTTTTCCATAAAAGTAGTTTACAGAAGATTTGTAGTGTAGTTTAAAAATGTATAATATAACGTTTTTGAAATAAAAAATTTTTTGGCAACAAGAAAACGGAGGAGTGGTAAAAATTATTCCATGAAAATACAACATTAATTTCGATGTGGGGTTAATTTGTTTCTACTAAATACTTACGCTATGGCTGACGTGGTGGTAAAATATTTTTAAGAAAAACTTACGTAAATGCTGACGACTGGTAATTTTTACACCAGCATGTGCGTAGCTCCGCTCGTGCTATGTCTAGCTCAGCCAAAATACAACTGAATAACAATGATCACACTTTGAGAAGATACTAAGAGAACTAAATTGATTGAGCGCAATAGAAGGCAGAATTTTTAAAAAATGTAAAGAGAGGGTAAAATTTACCACCACCTCGTTAGTTAAAGGTTAAATATATATTTTTTTTGATAGAAACAGTTTCATATTTGTTAGAAAATTGTTATCAAATTTAAAGAAATGCTATTTAACTTGATTTTTGAAAATATTATCTTCCTTTTAGGAAGTTAAGTCCTAGTTTTTAGTGAAAAAAAAATAATCTAATAAACTTAAATAGAATACAAAATTTTCTTAAAACTAACTCAGCTAAACCATGGTATCAACTACTTACCAGCCTATTGACGCGCTTAATTACTTTTGTTCGCGATGCCCAAAAATTAATGGGTAGTCATTATTTTTTGGCTGTTCGTAAGAGAGAGGGTAACAACCACCCATTACTTTGTGTTTTTTGTAAGTGAGAAGGTAAAGGACCACCCATTACTTTTGGGCTCATCGCGAAAAAAAGTAATTAAGCGAGTAAATAATAAATTAAGAAAATTTTACTGTTTTCTAATAAAAATTTTGTTGTAAATTTTTTTCTAGAATTTAGAAATTTTGACCAAATTTTAAGTAAAATTTGTTTCTTAATTTAAAGGAAAATTGTAAAAAGTGTTTTTGGCGCTGTTTTTATTTATATTTTTCCTCCAAATAAGTTAATTTTACGAAATTCTAGTTAATTTTCTTTTTTGGTGCACAATATGTTCAAAATGTTTTTTTTTTCATATTGGATAGTCTTCATATTGAAATTATCTGCGAACAGAGTTATTATTCTGGGGTCAAAATGTCGCCGACAATAATCCAAAAATGTGATTGTTGTGTTAAAGAGGCTGGAACACATAAAAAACCCATTTGCATATTTAATACCCAAAATAGTTGTTAACTAGTGTAATTAATGAGTTTAGTTTATTAATAAATTATACTGCTATTTTTAAAAAATAAACACTGATTAAAAATGCTAATAAAACTAATCCACCACTTCAAATTTTAATTATTTTTAATTCTTATCAAATTCACTATAGATTAAGAACCAAACAAATATATTGTCTGAACAAATTTACTTATCTTCTCGCTTTGATTTTTATGGCAAAATCTTTAACACATAAAAAAAAACAAAATTTTTTGTTTGATTTTTTTTCTTTCATTCTTTTTGGGTGTATGCAATAAACGACGAAAAGAATTAAAATCGTAAAACATACGGTGGGTCACTTACGATTATTTAGTACAAGTAGCACGAAAGAGGCAAGATATTAGAAAACGTGACTAAAATAGAAAGTTAAACGCACACAGCACGAAGTCCATTAAAAACCTCATGATGTCTTAAATAAACAATAAAGTTAGCTCTACAAATGCCTACTATGCTGCTATGTATTTTTTTGTTCGTTTTTGGTGTTTTAGGCCACACAATTAACCTAAAAGGTTAACAGAAAATATAATAAAAACAAACTCAACAAAACTTGAGAAATATAAAAAAAAATCAAATCAGACCAAATAAAGTAGGAGAGACAATAAAAAATTCATAAAATTCGTAAAATAGACAAAAAAAAAGAAAGTAAACAATAAAAATTGAAATGAAGAAAAATATAAAAAGAAGAATTTAAAAAATATCTAAGTAAATTCATACAACCTAAAAAATAATTAATCAAAAATTACTGAAATATAGCTTTTCTAGCGTAGGCACGGTAGGTATTTAATGTTTGGCTATATATTTGTTAGCTGCTTTTCAAACCCTGAGGAACATTTCTCTTAAATACTAAGAGAATTTGGAAACTCTTTGAAGGCCGATGGCTTTCGTGTGTGAAAGCCATTTCTTGGTTGCAGCAATATAATTATTGGGTTATCGCAATCAAATGTAGATTTAAATTTCTGTTCTATTAACAGAATTT
Source organism: Eustalomyia histrio (assembly GCA_949748255.1). Taxonomy (NCBI): domain Eukaryota; kingdom Metazoa; phylum Arthropoda; class Insecta; order Diptera; family Anthomyiidae; genus Eustalomyia; species Eustalomyia histrio. The sequence goes on along the minus strand of OX456524.1, from coordinate 28,156,477 downwards.
CTGTTACCAAAAACGGAAATATCTGTGACGGCAACCAAAACCATTCGGCTGGCAAGAAATTCAATTGTCACAAAGAAACTGTTTTCTCATATTCCGCATGTTTTATGTAGCCTTATGTGCGACTCAAGTAAATGAGGATTTTAATCAGCAGGGTTTTCATATATCACATTAACACCTTCTATAGCTTTTTATTTTCCATAGCTTTGGGTTAAATTAAAAATCAGGGCACACATCAAGAATTTTTACAGAAGCTCGGACAACTGAAAAGGTATTTAATTGTTTTGATTCTCTTTCTACGTCTATTTTGGAAATCTTGCCCGAATAGTCAAATCGTGGTTGCTGATGATTTCAATTATTTATAGCTTTGCCATCGGAGCGGCATGACTTCTGTTGGCACTTACGTCGAGCTTTCCGCCGCATACAATCACTTGGCGCAGTTAGTGAATGAGCCAACATACATTCCATGTTGTAAAGGACAGTTTCGGAGGACTCCTGACATTTTCCTAAACTCGCAGCCTCAAAAGTACAAAGTGAAGTCATTTGAACCTCTCGGCAACATTAATTACTGACTATTTTCCCAACCTTTGCATATTCCGAACTTCTCAGCATTTTACAGGCAGCCCCGAAACGCTACCACATTTGATGCCCTTCAACTTTCACCACCTTTCAGCTCTTCTTAATCCCCTTTTCAAAGAATGCAACACATTAATTAGTAGGAACAATTTATTGAGTGTTGTTTCTCCTAAAAAAAAAACTTTGTTTCTTAGACGAAATCCCTGATGCCGCTGCGAAAATGTCGGAAACGCATGATTTTATCGGGTTTTCCAATAAGGACTTGACAACTTATTTTTTAAATAAAACGCAAACCATTTGGGATATTTCCAAAACTTTATGATCGACTTGAAATACAATCAAAACATTTATGAATGGAAAACGACTTCGTTCATATTTTTTAAATAAAACGCAAACCATTTGGGATATTTCCAAAACTTTATGATCGACTTGAAATACAATCAAAACATTTATGAATGGAAAACGACTTCGTTCATATGGCCACCGCGGGCACGTGGGCAACGGTCGATTCGTTGGACCCAATTTTCGATGACTCGGTCACACATTTCGACCGTAACGGCCGCTATTTCGCGTTCAATGTTGGCTCTGAGTTCTTCTAACGTCGTCGGCTTATTGGCATAGATCAATGATTTGACGAAGCCCCAAACAAAAAAGTCTAGAGGCGTTTATTCGCGCGAACGAGGCAGCTAATTAACTGGTCGATTTCTTGAGTTAACACGCTCACCAAACTTATTCTACAATAACGTGTGCTGTGTGGCTTGTGGCACCGTCCTGCTGAAACGACATGTCGTCCAAGTCCATGTTTTTCAATTTGGGCCAAAAATAATCGGTAATAATGGCCCGATAACGATCGCCATTCACAGTAACGTGACGATCGTTAATGTCGACGAAAAAATATGGCGCAATGACGCCGCCGGCATGCAAACCGCACCAAACAGTTTTTTTTTGTGAATTAAATGGTGATTAATGAAGCACATGTGGATTTTCACCAAACCAATTACGCATATTTTGCATATTGACGAACCCATTAAGCCAAAAATAAGTTTCGTTACTGAAGATTATTTAACGCTCTTAAAGTTTCGGTCACCGACTACAAATTTCGGTAGTAAACTTTTTTAATTTGCATACGTTGTTCGTTCGTGTACTTTACCATGATGAAAATGTTGAGTTTACTGAAAAAAAAGGAAAGTAACAGTTAGATGAACAGTGAAATAGTGTGTTCACAAAATAAATTCAAAGCTGTCAAGTACCTATTGGAAAACCCTTTGTTTGAAATAAAATTTTTTATTCCTTCAAAGTACACTTCGGTTAAGCCTAGGTATAAGTTTTGGTTTAACCAGACGTACAAAACTGCAGCAAATTCAGACCTGCTGCTCAAATAGGCAAGAACCGAATGTGGCAAAGTACGAATAGCGTATACCTGACAAAGTTATTGCTGCTCCTCGAAGGAGTAACGTCTTTTGGTAATTTGTTAAAAGAATAAATAATAATGCTAGTTCCTCTATTCTAACTCTTATAAGGAATGAGCAAATTCACTGACCCGATTGATAAGGCCAATCTTTCGGCTGAATTATTTGCAGGAAATTCATGTCCACCAGAAAGTAATCAACCACTGTTCGAACTTGGAAGAGTATCCGCTGCAATACCTAAAAGATACTTTCGGGCTCAATCCGTTAAAAGTGTTCTTGCGAATTTTAAAGTAAGGAAAACAGTAAGCCTGGACAGCATAACGTCGCTGGTACTGAAACAGTGCCGGTAATCAACGCCATCGTGTCCATTAGCAACTCTGTTCGTACCGCACCAAAGTTTTTCTTCGTTTTGGAACGTTGCAAATGTCCAGCAAATCTGACTGATACTGTTACTGGTACAACATTGACCGGTCTGAATCAAAGCACTTCGACACTACCGCGTCTATTGGCAACGCTCTTCAGCCAATCCCAAAAGAGGAAGCGGCTAGCAGCTCTACACTCTCGAAGATTATGGAGAGCATGGTTAACTATAATCATGATAATTATTATCTAGAGACTAATTCACTTCTTACCTACTGACAGACCTGAAGTCGTTTCCTTCGGAACGTTCAAATCGATCGATTTACAGATTTGGCAAAAGAAAAGTGGTTGCCCGGAATCTTTTCAAGTCGTTTGATTGCGCACAGAGAAAACAGATTCATTGTGACGACCGAATTTCTTGCCAACTGAATAAATCGGTTGAAGTAACCGAATTATTCGGCTATCTCAACCAAATGTATTCCTGATCCAATTGGAAAGTATGGTTTCAACCGAAATTCTATTTTATTAACCGAATTTCGGTCACCACAAACAAATTTGTCGGTGGCTCCAACCAAACCATTCGCTTGGCAAGAAATTCGATGGTCCCAATGAAACTGGGTGTGTGGCATTAAGCGCTCGTGTCAAAGCTGATTGCTTTTGGTATCGGTGATGACTTTTCTCGATTCATACCGAGTTTTCTCAAGGATCGCACTATAAGAGTTGTTACAGACGGAGTCTCATCCAATGAGTTTCAGTTAAATACCCCTGCATTTCACAAGGCTTAGTTCTTTTTCCTTCCCTCTTTTAACAGCTTTTTAAAAGGCGTTCAGGGTCAAACTTAGAATTATATCTACTTTTTTACAGATGCCTGCAACATTTGTCATAGGCCAAGCCTTGCTGAGTTTAGGGACAAAAGGCAGATTATGAATGATACGATAATCAGGACCTAATAGAAATCTATGTGTGAATAGGGTTGATTTTAATACATATAAGACTCAAAGTTGTTAATTAAACCATAGGACCTAGGGTCCATCAATGTCATCCATATACATGGTTGGCAGCAATATTTAGGAGTCTCAAGCTATTGATATTCTTAGCATGAGAGTTCAGTGTGATGTTCTTTAGGAAAATCATGATATTCAAGTGTCGAAAGAGGCAAGTGCCATCTCAGCTGCCACCTATATCTGAAAGAAAATGGAGTACAACTTCCATATATGATTAGGAGCTTCAAGGTCTATTTTTGAGTTTATAGACCTTGTGCTAAGAAGGGCATTGAAGCCCATCAATGATACGTAGTAGGGTATGCAGCTCTATTGACGCATTGAATCATCGTCGGAATGTTAATTGTGTAACACTGTTCTATGAATAATATAATGGCAAGTGTTCTGCTGAGATTAGTGAACTTATCCCTAGGACTCTTGTTTTTATTTCCAACATATGCTTGTCCAGCAAATAATTGATAGAATTCGTTCATTACTCGAATCATCTGTATTTGGAATAAACTCTTGAAATATGTCTTTCCGGACAATTATAATTTAGAGAAACTCAAGTCCAATTTCCACAAACACTACTCTCTATATCCACTTTCCCAAAACCAATTTTTGATGTAACTACAATGCACTTCCTTGGTAGGGAGCAACCCCTGAGTATTGCTCTACAGTACGAGGGCGGATGAATAAGTCCGCGACTTTTTGATTGAAACACAGTTTTTTTCTGCAAAAAAAAAAAAAAATATTTTTCAACATAATCTCTTTTTAGCTCAATACACTTAGTCCAACGTTTCTCCAATTTTTGCATCCCTTCCAAAAAATAGCATTTTTCGAAGTCCATAAAATAGAAATTTGTTTGATCAATAATTTCAGTGTTGGAGCTAAATCTCTTTCTACCGAGCCATTTCTATAGGTTTGAAAATAGGAAATAGTCACTGGGGGCTAAATCCGTTGACTATGGCGGATGAGGTACCAATTTGTAGCCCAATTCATGAAATTTTGCCATTGAGACTCCACACGTGTGCAACCGTGGTCAATTGAGAGCAAACGCGGCACCCATCTTGCAGACAGCTTTCTTAAATCCAACTGATCATTTAAAATTGAAACCACACTGCCATATGAAACGCCTATGGCATCAACAATCTCACGCACTTTTACTCTTCGATCGGCCAACACCATATTATGGATTTTTGCGACATTTTCTAGTGTATTCACCTCAATTGTCCGTCCAGAACATTCAGCGTCATTTGTACTTGTGCGGCCACAACGCAAGTCAGTAAACCATTTTTTTTACCATTTTACCCATAGTATTTATGAAGCTCTTCCTTGGTTTGATTGACGGTTTTTTTGCAAAAAATAATGTTAAATGAGCACTCGAAATTCACTTTTTTCCACTTTTAAAAAAAATCCACGAGGTTGTATGTTTTGAACAGCTGTTAAACGCAAAGTAAATGACGGAGCTTGCTAAAAATTTGACAATAGTTTATTAACAGGTGGTACTTGATGGGTGCAGTATTACATTTTATATAACTACGAGGGATGTTATTGATCCGCCCTCGTATAAAACAAGTTAACATTACGCTGAAAATATATTAAAGACTAGATTTCTAGCATATGGCTTAGACTGATATCGGAGGTATAATAATTTAGACAACCTGTCTTGCAGGTATCGTACAGAATTGCCATTACGAAAAACATTTCAAGAGTCCATAAAATAAATCCTTTATGGAATTTGTGTAATGCCCGACTATACATAATTTCGCATTGAAATCATTTAAGCTAGAATTTTTTGTTTCACTGTGTTATAAGACATTTGTCGGCTTTTAAAATTTGTATTTTAAAGATTCATTTGTTTTAAATATGCTATTTTTGGGTAAATTACTATAACAACCAGTTAGTAGCAGTTGTCTTGCTGTTGATTACCACCTAACAGGGGTGGGGGAGGGGCAGGGGGCATAGGGTTAAAAGTATTTAGAAAAAAATGAAACAGTGTTCTTTACCAAAAAGCATTATATTCTTTTACTTTAAAAGGCCATATCACATTAGGCTTTAGACTCAACCCTTTTCTGACACATTTAGCGTGCATGACATTTACATAAACGAGCTTTCGCACGATAACAACAATATGATAATGCCAACAACATAAACCTACTGAAAAAAAAGAATAAGGAAAAAAAAACATTTTTTTTTTAATTCTTTTCTTATGAGAAAAGTAAACAATTTTTTCAACCTTGTTACAAAACGAAACGAAAATAAACGCTCAAAAGACAAGGTATTATTGTATCCGTACTTGTATATACTTAGTACGAGTGGTATCCGTACTACAAAGTATCAACAAATGTACACACACACACAAAGTTAAATGAAATGCCTGAAGCTTAAAAAGAAAGTAAGACGACATTTTGATATGACTTGGCAAAAGGTGGAGAAATGAAAGAATAACATGAACAAATACAAACATGATGGGGGTATCTTTGGTTAACATGTTACCAAAATGATAGTAATAACAATAATGGCAACGAAACGCACTAACATAGAACACATACACACATCTAATCATACAAACATTGTAGAAGCATGTACTTACATACTACACATATACTACGATACAATACAATACTATGTTACTTTAAAGTATCTGTATACTCCATTACCACCTAACATAATATGACGATAGGATACCATTATGCCTTACTTTACACTATTTCATGTACATATATTAGGAGAACTTTTATATTTCCGAAAAAATATGCAATGGAAGAATTTTATTTTTTTGTTTAGAGATTATAAAATAATCATATCTTTCATTTGGGTTTAAGTTTCTTTGCAAAGATAGAACTTGTGTCATGGAAAACTGTATTGGGGTATTTTGCTCATTTAAAGTTTTCTGTTTGTTACAAATAAATTCCAGCCTAATTAGAAACCATACACCTCAGATGTTGGTATACCTCTAAATGCACAAATGATTATTCGTGTACTACTACTTGCTTCCACCATGATGGCATCGTTTGTTATTCGACATAGGTTTGTTACTTAGGTAGTCGTATCACTTTGACTACTACCTAACGGGGTTTTTGCGGTATGTTTTTAAACGCTACATAGACTCACGGTTGGTCTGCAAAAAATTAAGGTTTAAAAAAACATTAACAGAAATTTCGAGTATATTGGGTTTTAGTTTGACCATGGGAAAGACCTTTTTTCAAGTTTAAAAAAATCCTTAAAACTCTGTTCCCAAAAACTCAGAAATCTCTTAAATTACAGATGCCGCAAAATCCCAGAATTCAGGAATATGAATATCAAATTTTTGAATATCAATCCCAATTCAATCGAATGAAATGGATTTTAACGGTCTATATTCTGTTTATGCAATATATGAACGAGGGCGGATCAATAAGACCGTGAATTTTCCAACTTCCCTCGTAGTTATATGAAATGCAACACTGCTCCCATCAAGTACCACCTGTTAATAGACTACTGTCAAATTTTTAGCTAGTTCCGTTATTTAATTCCCTTTTAACAGTAGGATTTCTCAAGGTCCATAAAACAGGCATTTTTTTGATCAATAATTTCATCGTTGGAACTAAATCTCTTTCCACCGAGCCATTTCTTTAGGTTTGGAAATATTCACTAGGGGGCTAAATCCGGAGAATAAGTCAAATGAGGGGACAATTCGTAGTATACTTTATGGATTTTTGCCATGTGATTGTGAGCAAACACGGCAGCCATCTTGCGGAAAGCTTTCTCATACCCAAGTGATCTTTCAAAATTGAAACCACTGAGCCATATGAGATGTCTATGTCTTCCATAATCTATCGCACATTCAATCTCCCATCACCAACACCATATCGCGATTTTTTTTTAATTGTTTTGGGTGTAGAGACCTCAACTGGACGTCCAGAACGTTCGGCATCTTCCTTGCTTGTAAGGCCACAACGAAAGTCAGTAAACAACTTTTTTACCATTCAAATTAATGGTTCAGATTCCCCATAGTTTTTATTTAGCTTTTCCTTGGTTTGATTGACGTTTTTTTTCACAAAAAATAATGTTTAATGAGCACTCGAAATTCACTTTTTTCCATTAAAAAAAGCCACGTGGTTGTATGTTTTGAACAGCTGTTAAACGCAAGCGGACGGAACATGCTCAAAATTTGACAGTAGTATATTAACAGGTGATACTTAATGGGAGCAGTGTTGTATTTCATATAACTACGTGGGAATTTGGAAAAGTCACGGACTTATTGATCCGCCCTCGTAAGTAGCTTAAAAGGACGATTTTACGCTACATTCTTTTTTCTAAGGATTTACCTCTGTAAATAAATTTGTTTAACCTTTTTGAAGTGGACAATTTAATTTCAACTATTCCAAAATAGTATCTCTCTAGTGAAAAAGCCCATACACCAGGTGAAACATATTTAAAATGTCAGATTTTTAGACGAGTGTTTTTGGGAAGGCTACACTAAAGACAAGATCCCGTCAGTGGATGGATATTACAAAAAATACCTTATCAATCAATTAACCCATATCCCTAGGAAAACCTATTTTATATATCAGATTTTTAGCAGAGAGGGTTTCGGTAGGTCGTTAAGGGGGGAGACTACCCTATTTGTCCCACACTATTAAAATTATCAGAACCTCCAACTTTGTGGATGTCTGCACGGGAATTTTAGAATATCAAAAGTGGTTTATGCAGGCCGTTACAGAATTTTCGCCTTTGAAACACCAATTTTTACCGCGGACCTGAATTAGTAAATTATTCCACACTCTAGAGAGCACATACTTTAAATTTCAAATTTCAGACCAAAGCTGGATGAAGAGGCCCTTAAGGGACGTACTTCTCCCCTTTTAAACTTCTATTGTCCACGTTCCTGGCGAAAATTTTAAAAAGTACCTTTCATACTGCAAGGAATATATAAAGGGTGGTCCAACCATAATGTACGATGTAAATTGTAAATAAAACAAAAAGTTTTCAGAGAATTATTTTAAATTTTTTATGAGAGAAGGATCTATGACAATTATGTGTGACACAAAATATCGTCCAAATGCTCGCAACGGCTTCGGTGGCATACCTCTATCCAATGGTCCATATTTTCAATGACTCTGAGACATAATTGAGGTACAATGTCGTTAATGTCCCGAATTATCTCACCCTTTAGCTCTTAAATTGTTCTTGGCTTATTGGTGTACACTTTTTCTTTTAAATATCTCCAAAGAGAGAAGTCCAACGATGTCAAATCACATGATCGTGGCGGCCAAATAACATCGTCACGACGTGAGATAACGCGGCCATTGAATTTCTCGCGCAAAAGAGCCAATGTTGGCTGTGTGGCAAGTGACACTATCCTGTTGGAACCACGTATTGTCCAGTTCCAGATCGTCAAGTTCTGGCCACAAGAAGTCCGTTATCATCTCGCGATAGCGAACACCATTCACGGTAACTGCTTGGCTGACCTCATTTTCAAAGAAGTATGGTCCGATAACGCCGCTTGCCCATAAACCGCACCAAACGGTCACTCTTTGTGGATGCATCGGCTCCAAATGCGAGAATTCTGCTTGTTTACGAATCCACTGAGGTGAAAGTGTGCCTCGTCGCTGAAGATGATTTTCTTTGTAAAGTCACCATTCACTTCTGTCTGTTTAACCAACCATTCGGCTTATTGACGATGCTTAAAATGGTCAGTAGGCTTCAACTCTTGAGTCAATTGAACCTTGAAAGCGTGTAAATTCAAATCTTTATTAAAAATTCGCATCAGTGAAGGATAACGACTTCAGGTTTACGGCTCTTCTGCCATACTATCGCAATCAACAGCAATTTTTTCCGCAGAACGAACTGGGCGAGCATGCACAGGTGTTTTCATATTTTCTACAGACCCGGTTTTCTGAAATTTCCTCATAATTCTCCCGATTGTGGACACATTCGGTCGATTATGCTGACCAAAAAAATTGCACGAAATTCATTTTGATTTGAACGCCCATTTTCGTAAAAGCCTTCAACAATCTTAACGCGCTGTTCAATTGTGTACCTTGAATTTGTCAAACACTGAAACAAAAAAATGTCAAATTAAGTTGGGCAAAAAACGTGACTCACAACTAACATCGTGCATTATGGTTGGACCACTCTTTATTTAAAAATGATTTGATTTTTAGCCAAAGGTGTTCGGTATGACGTCAAGGAAGAAACTTTCCCTTTTTAAACCTTTTTACCCCTAATAAAAACTTACTTTTGTATAGTACTTCAATTCCACTCGTTCTCCGTTTCATTTCGTTTCGTTCCCCTTGTCTAATGTTTCAATTATACTTGTTTTCCATTCCATTTCATTCCGTTTGTCTGATGTTTCTATTTCACTCGCTCCCCGTTGTATTCTTTGTCGTTTTCTTTGAATATTGTTTCAATGCCACTCATTCTTTGTTTCATTTCAGTCCCCTTATATAGTATTTCAGTTCTACTTAATCTTAGGGAAAGCCGTTTGTCCAGTCCTATAAGGGGGAAACGTTTCCAGTTATGAATTTTCTCATTTTCTTTTTTGTCATGCTCCTGGACAACACTCTAAAAATTGCCTTATCACTGAATCATCCAATACTCCATGGAACACTTCTTTTATTTTTCAACTCTTTATCCAATGCAGTTTAAGCATCCTAGTGCGTTGTTTCCATAGCACTTCGGTGGAGTTACCGAAGTAATATAACATACAGGGCTATGAAATAAAAAGCTTGAACAATATCTCCAACTTTTTATTAGATGACGGGCATTAAGATTTATGATCTTGCGTAATTACAGTATTGTCATATTTGAAGCCCTTCCTCTTTTACCGCCTTTCATCACTCTATCCCCTTTCCTAAGAAAGCAACATGATAATTAAGAATTTCCTTTGTCTTGCTTTCCTGGTAAAAAAATAAATTAAGTGGAAACCATTTAAAAAAAAAAAAATTGGCGCCATAGGAGTAAGAATTGCCAAAAAATATTTTTGTAACTTAAATACGCTTAGTAATAGAGAATTATTTTTCAAGCGGTATTTTTTTTTTTTGATTTTTGAGCATTGGTAGAGTTATACTTAAGTTTTATATGCTCGAAATTTCATTTCAGTTTTTTTTCTTAAACCTAAAACTATTCCAGACGAACCGTACTCTGGTAGAGGGTATGTGTTGGCATTTAAGTGTGTGTGTCTGGATTGTAGTTCCGTAAGGTATTTAAGCATTTAGCAAGTGGCAGTTTTCATTTTACTACTTTGTGGTCTTGTGAGATTATGTTGCGGCTTTTTTTCTTACTTGCACAAATTTTGTTTTTTTTTTCTTTGTTCCACAACATGTATTTCCGTTTTTTTTCTGCCATAAGATAGATATTAGTAAAATGAGTGGCCAGTATTGATTATTATAAAAACGCCTTTTTTATAAATTATCGACATGTCGGTAAATTTTTTGCCTAAAAATTGTTTTAACAAAAAACTTAACAAAGTTTTAGTTATGTTAAGAAAGGGAAAAAATTTTTAAGAAGACAAATTTAATATATTTCTGTTGTATTTATTTCATTTTATCTCCCTCATAAAAATCATTTCACCTGGTCACCTTTGTGTCATAGTGCTCAATGTAGTGGTTATTATTGGCACTCTCATGCTGTTCTAGCTCATAGGAAGGAAATTAGTTTTCTTTTAGCAAATTGTTTTAACAACAGGCAAGTTACCTCAGCGTGCCGCTTTTCTGCTCTGCTCTATTGTGTTCATTAATTTTTATTACCTCAAGATTTTTTTTTAAATTCTAACAAATATATATATTGCATAATAGCGTAAGGCTTCAATAATTTCTTTATAAAGTTCATTAGCCTATTTATGTTTTTTTTTTTTTTTTGCAAAAGTTCATCTTTTTTCTTCCTTCAGTATTTCCACTCAATGTTCTAACTTGTTTATTGTTTAATGTTTTTCTTTTGCTTAAAGTAATAAGTCAATAAAAAATCTGTAAAATGACGAACCTTAAAGCGTCTGACCCGGCTAAAAAGCCATTACTTTGACGTAGAAACTTCTAAGACCCCAAATAGCCATAAAATTCCCTGAAATTCACGATCACAATTGTGGATTTATCTTAAAAACTGTAGAGCCAATATCTAGGCACCCCACCAATTCGAAAACTAAAATAACTGACCTAACATGCAAAATATCCCAGTAAAACTACACATTAGCAAATAATATCCCAGCAAAAAAAGACCTTGCCCAATAATGGGTTTTAGAACGAGCAGTAAATGGCTGAAGTTTGCCTGCTAAGCTCATTATTTTAACAAAGGAATGTAGGGAGTAAAACAACTAGTTAATGATAAGGTTAAAATAACTAGTTATAGGTAACGCAAAAATAACTAGTTGCAATTCATATAATAAAAACTGGTGGCTTGAAGGTAGCTAAAAACTGGTTGCTTATAAAGGGCATAACATACAAAGCATAAGGGATGCAATTACGCATTATCAATAGGTACTGAAAGAGTGGCTGGATATAATGAGTTAATAAGTCATAACATAACTGATAGCAGGGACGAAAATTAATAACTACACCATTTCCAATTTAATTTCAGAAAGTACCAACTATTTTTAGAAACTATTTTATTTCCGATTTTAAGAAGTTTATTTCAGAAATAACTGAAACTAAATTAATATATGTGTAAATTAAATTGATAGCATCTGAAATGAAATTAAAAACTTCTAAAATTAACTGATGAATCTAAAAAAAAAATTGAAAATTTCTTTAATTGTTATTTTCTAAAACTAAATTGATTATTTCTGCAAATAATTCATAATTTCTGATATTAAATTTGAAATGGTGTAATGGTGTATACAGAAATAATAGGTTTGTTTTTTCGAATTTATACAACTATATCTATAATTTCTTGTAAAGAAAACGACTTACTTTTTATTTTTTATAAACAAATACAATTTGAACTTTTGGGGCCGCCTTTGTACGAAAGCTGTTTACATAAATGTTCTTCGCCGGAACGCGAAACTGAGCAATTATATTTTTTCCCAGTTCTTACGAACACATAATTCATTTGTTAGCTTTTGTTATTTTTATTTTTAATATTTTATTAAATAAAAAATACAAAAATTTGAAATATTTTTATGACCAATATTTTTGTTTACGTTTAAAGGAGCAAAACCAATAATTTCTAAGACTTGGCAGTATTTTTATAAATTCTATATTTTTAAGTAGCTAAAGATATATCTACTTTAATTTGTATGGAATATTTATACAAAAAACAAACCCAATATATTATATATATTTTTATAAAATTTATTTTATTTTTTTATTAAATTCACAAAAATAAGACAACTTTTAGATTAATTCATTCAAAATTTCAATTCAAAATTGTATTGCAAAAATCCCATTTTCAAATCAAAATCATTAACAAACAAAAATATTTAAAATTAAAAAAAAAATATATTTTTTTTTTAATTTCAAATAATTTTTTTATTAATTTTTTATTTGCTCTTAATTTGAATTGATTTTTGATAACAATTTGCAAAAAAAAATGAAATAACAAAACAAAAAATAGATTTTAACTGCCAAAAATAAGTAGTTAAAACACATTTTTAGTAAGTCATTATTTTCACATTGAAAGTAATGCAAGGAGCTGATATGGAATATCAATGGCTCTATAACACATTATTAGTAACTCATTATTTTTACTTTAGAAGAAAATTCAGTTAGCACGGGTAGGTCATTATTAGTAATGCAAAAAGCAATGCGCTGTTATTACTAAATTTTTCCTGGCGTGTAAAGTAATGTATTGCAATAGGGACCGATGCATACTTTTACACCTTACTTTACTGATGAATTTTATAGGCCATGAGCCCCAAGTTAATGATTGGACCATTAACTTGAAGGTGATAAAGTAAGTGGTTACTTATATGGTTACCAGGATGGGAAAAGTAATGTGTCCCATAATAGTTTTTCATAAAAAAAACTTTAGTAAAAAAAATGTATTTCAAACATTTTTAAGCGAACCTGGAAACTCTGGTTACCAGCCAAGAACTCTTTCTAGTGCTGCATATAATATTTAGTACAATATCGAAAGAAAAAACATATATTACACTTTTGCTTGCAAAAAACTTAAAGTATATTTTTAAAATTATTTTAATTATTACTTACTTTTTTATTTAGTGCTTACTTTATGCGTGCAAATAATGCAAATGATAACGAGCTATCATTACAAGGTAGTGCATAAGTATATCGCACCCATTACCAAAGTTTTACTGGGATAGAACAGTTGTTGTTTGTTACTACCAAAATACTTAACGTAGACCCACTTTTCATTTATACTCGTAACTACATCTCAGCCCATGACCAATAAGTTTGGTAAAAATTAACTTCAATATAAAGAATATCAAATACGAAACAAACTTCTTTAGTATTGTAGTCGAATATATTTAAAAAAATAAATTTCCAAAACAAAAATTGTATTAACTTAAAAAAATCGTCAAAAAATAGTAAATTTGGAGAAACATTTTTTTTAATCCATATTCCAGCAAAGAAATCAAGGCAATCCATCCGAAGTTACCCTGATAACAATCCATGCATAGAAGTATTAAAATAACAAAAACTTTCTTAAAATAAACGAAAACTAATTTATTTTACGAAATTTTTCGTTGTTTTGACAAAAATTGCATATTTTTATACATAGATTATTACGAGTGTATGACAAATTTTGTAGAGTAAAATGATTGTAGTTTTCACTAGGTTTTTCCAAATACGAGTAGCGACAGGATTATCAATAATACGTTAATTAATACACTCAAAATAATATGTCGGTTGGCTCAACAGAAATATTTGTTAATTTAACATAATTTATCCGAGGCTTTAAAGATGGCTCTTTCCTTTTACTGTCGATTTTTAAAAATGGTTGATATGAATCTTCCGGTTAATAATGGAAAATAATTTCATTCAAATGGCTGTCGGCTGGCCATGCAGTAGCCTACACGATCGGTCCAATTTTTACCACATTATCGATTGTGTGCAGCTGTATTTCACAAATGGCTTCACAAATATTGTCCTTTAAAGCGTCAATTGTCTCTGGCTTGTCGGCGTAACACTTATCTTTGACGGTACCCCACAAATAATAGTCCAACGGTGTCAAATCCCAGCTCCGAGGTGGCCAAACGATATTAGCTCTGCGGCTGATAATGCGATCTTCAAAAACAGGGCGCAAAACATCGAGTGTAGCTTCGGCTGTGTGGCACGTAGCGCCGTCCTGTTGAAACCAAATGTTGCCAATATCCTCCTCTTCAATTTTTGTGAACAAAAATTCATTCAACATGGCCCGATAACGATCGCCATTGACTGTAACGGCCACTCCTTGTTCATTTTCGAAGAAAAATGGCCCAATTATGCCTCTGGACCAAAATCCGCACCAAACAGTAACTCGTTTTGGGTGCATCGGCTTTTCAATGTATGCTCGCGGGTTTTCTGTGCCCCAAATGCGACAATTTTGCTTGTTTACATACCCGCCAAGATCAAAATGAGCTCTTCCAAAATCCGTACGCAATTTTCGCACACATTCTGCAACATTATCATGCTTTTCAAAGTAATGTCGCAATATTTCCCAGCGTTGTTCAAGCGTATACACAACCATATTCGTTCAGCGGAAGGATAAAACTAATTATCTTTCAAATCAGACACGAGATAAGTGTTACCATTCACGAAATAAGCACTAGTTGAAAAAAAACGTTAGAAGGCGGACCCTATATAAGCCTGTTCAAACCATCAATTGTTTGTGGGTAGGGTGGTTCATAAGAAGGCTGACGATGATCTGGTCGCTCAGTTCGAAAGTGTGCACGCCCTATAGCGCTCATCATCACAATTTTTTCCATTTAAAAAATTTGAATAGAAATCATTAAACAAAATGATCTAGAACCTGATAATCTATAAAATACAAAAGGGTTGATATCTATAAAACTAAGAGAGATGGAATTCCACTAGCTTTAACTTATACTGTAACACTGCACACATGAAATATCCTAGAAAGAACAGGATTTCAATTATTTACTCGCTTAATTACTTCGGCTCGCGATATCCAAAAAGTAATGAGCAGTCCTTATATATCCACTTAAAAAAACACAAGGTACTGAATGGTCATTACCCTTTTCTATAATTCGGTTATTTAATTAACAACAAGTTAACTACAAAATCCGTAAAAATAAAAAAATCCGTAAAAAAATTAACTACAAATTCTATAAAAATAAACGACTTCATTTAATTTAAATACAATATCAGGCAATTCACTATAAACGAATTTAAACCATATATTTTTCAATTATTTTTACCGTAACAAAAAATCCATATTTGTATGTAATTTATTCTTAAAATAAAAATAGGAAAGGATTGAAAAATATATTTTAAGAATTTAATCATTTAAAAACAAGTGTACGTATAACTTTTTAAATCAACTACATTCAGATACTTTAAAAATATTTTAAGTGTATTAAAAAAAAAAAACAAAAAAGGAAAAATTTTTATTAGTTTTGTAAAATTTATCAATTCTTGATTTTACTGAATTTCGTAAAATATACGAAAGCTTTGTATATCTACGGAAAAAATTAACAATGAAAGTATTTTTGTCGTAAAATGTCGAATAGATTTTTTCTGTGCAGTAAAAAGTCATCTTAATACAAAAAATGGACCTTTATTTGAAAGCTCGGATATTTTTTCTATTAAATTCCATTTTATAAAATGCCTCCTATCTCAAAATCTCAGCGAAATAAAGCACAAAGTAAAATTTACAACTTTTTACAATATTAAAAACTAGTGTTTTCTAACAGAATTTTGGGTCCCCTAATTTATATTTCATAGATAGTTGTAAAAATTATATTAATGCAATTTAAATTATTTCGTATTTTTGTTCTCCTCTTATCTTAAATTAATTAATTGATTATCTAGCCAGTAAGAAAATAGTACTTACCCACTCTTTTAAAACGATTATTTTATTTAAAAAATTTTTATAAAACTTTTCTAAAAAAAGTAATATTTAATTAAAATATTCAGTGATTACAACAACATTAAAAATTAGGTCAAAGATTTTTGTTTTAAGTGGCAGAAAATAATTTTTTTTAAAAAAAAAAGGTAAACAAATTCGATTAAAATCAATGTAAAATCAAATTAATAAAATGGTTTAATGGCACTTACTTCTTTTAAACATTACAAATAAATAAGAAAAAAAAAATATTCTACAACAAAAAATTCAATTTCCCAGAAAAATAAAAAAGAAAAACTGTTTAGCAACATGCCAACTAGTAGCATGAGAGTGAATGTTCAAGTTTAATTTTCAGTTTACAACCCAAATCTAAGAGATTTTCACGTAGTTTAAATAAAAATCAAATCATGGAAAAATGAAAAGAAAATAACTTTAAAAGACTAGATAAAACTGATGAAAGAAAACAAATTCTCTAAAAATCGTGCAACAACACAAAAAGTGTTGAAAAAAAACTGCAGTATAAAAAAGAACAAAAAAAAATAAATAAAAGAAATATGTACAAAAACCCAATGACCGTTAAAAAGAAAAAAAAAAAGCAAATTAGCATTATATGAGTTTAAATAAGAAAAATAAAATATTTCTCAGTATGAAAGCCTTCACAGCAGATGCCAGCAAATTTAGTTAAGCGTTAAAAATGCAAAATAAAAACACAGAATTAAATGCTATAAGAATTAAAAAAAAAAAGAAGAAAATAACTTGAGAAATCTGTAGTAATTTGTTTTCCAAGAAATGAAGCATGATTAAACAAAGGTAGACTTTAATAGTTAAAGTAATAAAATTTAAGAAAACCAAGTTTAAAATCAATTTTTATGCCTGGCCTATGACAGAATCAAATTTTTGATCAGTTAATTGTAATTTTGTGATAAGATTTTTAGGAAGCGAAAATAAAATTAAGTTTTTTAAGAGTTATATTTTATATCATAATTTCACGCTACCGCTAGTGATCTTTAGTAGAATTTTAAAGTATTAAGAAATTATATATAAAAGAAAAAGGTGAAATAAAAGTTAAAAATTAGAAAATTTAAGTTTTCACGTTTCTCCCGAATACGATCATCAGTGGAATCTTAATATCAGTGTTTGTTTTATTAATAGCCAAACTAGCTTCTGTTAGGTTGTGCTGGCTAGTCAAAGACCTCGCATAGCCCCTTTGGTTCCCTAGCGTTACCACACAATAAACGATAATCCGCACGATAGATCAGACAGATGTGATGGAACGCAGGGTCACCCATACTCTATTAGCAAATACCAGAAGTATGAGAATTTCAATTCTAGAGGTTTTCTTCCAGATTTCGGAATATATAATCTCCAAGAAATTTGCCCTGGAGTACGCAGAAGTTGGAGAGTAGCACATAATATCGTCTCTCTGTTCCCCGGTACCTCAAAAATCCTAATTTTATAATCGCCCTGGTTAATGATAACAGAAAATCCGTCGCCTTTGAATCGAATGGTTTTCAGATAATTTTCGACACCCTTTACGTTTCGGAATTCCCCCGAACCACCACAGTCCTTTCCACTATAGTTGAGTATACGTCCCATTTCAAAAACTGGCGAGGCGTACGAATTCCCCTTGCACTTTCGCCACTTTTCTGTGGTCTGCCAACCATCCATACTCCCCCATAGTGACGTACAGTCACTCAGAAATGCTCAACCTATGAATAATGCAGGTCCTATTTCTACTTACATTTCCAATGACCCTTCCATGCGCTCACAAAAAAAAACGTTAGTATAAAAATATGTAAACGGTTTTCAATTTTTTACCCATTTTTAGTAAAAAAGATATTATTTAGCAAAACATTTTGCTATTTACATTTTACAAATTACAGAATATTGCTTATTTCAGAAAACATATTACAACTTTTTGAAAACCGATTTGCTAAAATTAGCAAAAAAAATTTACTTATTTTAAAAAGTGAATATTAAAGGAAACGTTATTTCTAATTAAAACTTACACCTACAAATATAAATTGCTTTAAAATGTTACATAGATTTAAAAAAAGGATCGAAAATGAAGATACCGACTCATGACTAAAAGTAGGACATCCACTTAAAATAGCACTAAAAGGTTTTTTTAGTTCTAAAAATCAGCTCTAAAAACAAAGTAAAAAAAAATTACTAAAATATTTTTCAAAACAGAAATTACCAAATTAAAACAAAATGATAAATTCGTTTGTTTTTACAATTTTTAAGCCTTTGGTTTTCTTTTTTAATTTTGTCTAAAATATTTTTTGAAAAAATAAAAAAAATTTTTATGCTCGATAAAAAAAAATTAATTTGAAATTTTGTACTAATATTAATAATATTTAGTATTTTCCTTTTGCTGATTTTAGCAAACTGATTTTAAATTCCACTTTACAAAAACTTTACAAAAATTTTGTAGCGACAGCTAATTTTTTCTACAAATTTCATTGTATTATATGTCAGCAGACATGTGTTAAGATTTGCTAAGATTAGCAAAAAATACCGCTGGGCTCAAATTACCAAAATTTCCCGTAATAATAGCAAAATTTACAGTTTACATTACAAAATTTTGAGTTGCCATTACAAAAATTTCAGTTGCCATAAGACTTATAAACAAACTGCCCCGTAGACCCCAAATGAATAGCAAAATTCAACGCGGCGCCTTCGGATTCCAGATTAGTCGATTGTATTTTCAGATTATTCGATTGAATAAAACACAAATTATTTAGGAAATTATTGTCATTTCTTTTTATTATGATAATATGGTATGGTTCAATTATGTATGGAACAAAATATCGGCGGCACACCTCCATACGATGGTCCAAATTTTCGATGACGCTGAGGCATAATTGAGGTTCTATGCCATTAATGTGCCGAATTATCTCATCCTTTAGCTCTTGAATTGTTGCTGGCTTATCGACGTACACCTTTCCTTTCAAATAACCCCAAAGAAAAAAGTCCAACGGTGTCAAATAACATGATCTTGCCGACCAATTAACATCGCCACCACGTTAGATAACACGGCCATTGAATTTGTCGCGCAAAACAGCCATTGTTTCGTTAGCTGTGTGGCAATTGGCACCGTCCTGTTAAAACCACATATCGTGCACATCCATATCTTCTAATTCGGGCCATAAAAAGTTCGTTATTATCTCACGATAGCGAACACCATTCACAGTAACTGCCTGACCGGCCTCATTTTGGAAAAAATACGGCCTGATGATGCCGCCAGCCCATAAACCGCACCAAACAGTCATTTTGTGGGTGCATTCGTTTTTTGACAATCACTCTTGGATTATCATTCGCCAAAATGCGGCAATTCTGCTTAGTGGCGAATCCACTGAGGTGAAAATGTGCCTAATCACTGAATATGATTTTCTTCGAAAATTGATCATCCACTGTTGCCATTTCTTGCCACCATTCTGACCATTGACAACGTTTGGAATGGTTAAGAGGCTTTAATTCTTGAGTCAGTTGCACCTTGTAAGCGTGTAAATGCAAGTGATGCATAATGTTCATCAACGACGAGCGTGAGAGGTGCAATTGTTGGGCACGACGACGAGTTGAGGTGGACGGCTCTTCAGCCACACTATCGCGAACAGCAGCAATATTTTCTGCAGTACGAGCATGTACTGGTATTTTTACATCTCCCACAGACCCGCTTGGCTCAAATTATTGCACGATTTTTCCGATTGTACGCACATTTGGACGATTAAATTGACCGAAAACATAACGAAGTGCACGAAATGCATTTCAATTTGAACGCCCATTTTCATAATAAGCCTAAATAACTTTAACGCGTTGCTCGATTGTGTATCTTTTCATGCCCAGCAAAACCACACATTACCAAATAATGGGTAAAGTAATGTATAGCCATATGAGCCGATGGATTACTTTACACCTTACTTCATTGATGAACTTTACAGGCGATGAGCCTCAAAGTAATGTATATACCCATTACTTTAGAGGTGGTAATATAAGGAGTTACTTTTATGGTTACGAGAATGGAAAAAGAAATGTGTCTAAAAATAGATTTTTAAAAAAGAGGAATTTTTAATTAAAAAAAATGATTACAAATATTTTATTTAAAATATTTGGAATTAAAAATAATGTGGTCAAGATGGGAATCGAACCTGGGAAATCTGGTTGCCAGCCAAGAACTCTACCCACTGAGCTATCGACGCATATACATAGTATTTGATTGCTTTAAACTTAAATGAATTTTTGCGCTTCGTTTTTTCGCGAGTGTTATCAAAAAAAACATACATTACCTTTTTGCTAACAAAAAAACACAAAGTAATGTATCTTAAAATAGATTTTCATATATTGAACTATAAATGGACATGTATACCTATATATGATCGTATACAAATCTATACATGACTATATAAAAATACTTTGATTTTCACATTGAAATTAAAACATTTTTGAAAATCTATATTTATAGAGGTCCTAGGTTCACATCCTAACATGACCACATTATATTTCCTAAAAAAAAATGTAATACATTTTTTTTATGTTATTATGGCTTAAGCAATTATATAAAAATATATTTGTAGATACATTACTTTCCCCATCCCTGTACTCATATACCTCCAAGTTAATGGGTACATACATTACCCTGGGGCTTGTCGCCTGTAAAATTTAGTTAATTGATGCATAGACCCCTTTGGCTGTACATTATTCTATACATGATTTAGTAATATGTTTGCGGTTTTGCTACGTAGTTATATAAACAAAAACATCGAACAATAGTCCCTAATGAACAACAAGTTTTGCCACTTTTTCATATACATACAAATATGTTATTTACATCCATACAATAAAGAACATGATTAAAAGAAACTCCCATATTATGTAAACAACATCAATTTGCATTATCCCTTTATATGATTATTGAATTAAATATTTTCCCCTGTCACTATGTTTTCTCAATGCAATAAGTGAGTAAAACAATCTGTAAATTTGCAGTTAAGCTAATTAAATGAAACTTTTTTTGCATGTAGACGTTTTTCGGTTCAAGTTCTAAAAATTTTTTTTTATATTTTTTTTTGCAAATGTATAGAAAAATTATAAGTTCATTTGAGTTTAAAGCAATCAAATATTATATGCGTCGATAGCTCAGTGGGTAGAGTTCTTGGCTGGCAACCAGATTTCCCTGGTTCGATTCCCATCATGACCACATTATTTTTAATTACAAAAATTTTAAATTAAATATTTGTAATAATTTTTTTAATAAAAATTCCTCTTTTTTAAAAATCTATTTTAGACACATTACTTTTTCCATTCTCGTAACCATATAAGTAGCCCCTTATATTTTTACCTCTAAAGTAATGGGTATATACGTTACTTTGAGGCTCATCGCCTATAAACTTCATCAATGAAGTAAGGTGTAAAGTAATCCATGTCTATACATTACTTTACCCATTATTTGGTAATGTCTGGTTTTTCTGGGTATACATTAATTTACCCATTATTTGGTAATGTGTGGTTTTGCTGGGTTCCTTCAAAATAGTGGATTATTTTAAAATTTGTTTTTTTTTTTTTGTTAATTTTAGCTAATCGGTTTTCAAAAATTTGTAAAATAATTTCTGAAGTAAACAACAAAAATTTTTAAATATTCTGTAAAATTTCTGTAAATTGAAAATTGTACTAAAAATCAGTAAAGTGGGATTGAAAACCGTATATAATTTTTCTACTATTTTTGAGTGTATATGTAATTTTTTAAGCTCCCCAGCAAAACTTTGGTAATGCGTGCGATATTCTCATGCGTTGCCTTGTTATGATGGCTCGTTACCTTTTTCATTATTTGCAAGCTTAAAGTAATAAATTACTCATTATTGATAACCTAATATATGATTTAAAAATGTTAAGTAATAATTGCAATATTTTTGAAAATCTATTTTTAGATACATTACTTTGTGTTTTTTTGTAAGCAAAAGGGTAATGTATGTTTTTTTTGATAACCCTAGCGAAAAAACGAACGTAACAATTCATTTAAGTTTAAAGCAATGAAATACTATATGAGTCGATAGCTCAGTGGGTAGAGTTCTTGACTGGCAACCAGATTTCCCTGGTTCGATTCCCATCTTGACCACATTATTTTTAATTAAAATATTTGTAATAATTTTTTTTTTTTAATAAAAATTCCTCTTTTTTAAAAATCAATTGTTAGACACATTACTTTTTCCATTCTTGTAACCATATAAGTAACCCCTTACATTATCACCTCTAAAGTAATGGGTATATACATTATTTTGAGGCTCATCGCCTATAAGATTCATCAATGAAGTGTGGTTTTGCTGGTTCGCCATTAAAAATAGCACTTACAGACAGTGGTACTCTAACAAACTTTTATGTTTGTTCAATTATTCCACAATTTTTTTTTTTT
Source organism: Eustalomyia histrio (assembly GCA_949748255.1). Taxonomy (NCBI): domain Eukaryota; kingdom Metazoa; phylum Arthropoda; class Insecta; order Diptera; family Anthomyiidae; genus Eustalomyia; species Eustalomyia histrio. Next base: position 28,133,798 of record OX456524.1, on the reverse strand, counting down.
TTAATATTTAACAAAATGTAAAATGTTTTTCTTTTGGTTCAAGATCATGAGTACTTTTCAAATGAAAAAATATTTTTTATATTTTTAATCATGGAGAATGCACTGGAATACATTTTCTGGTTAGCTGCAACCTTTATCCTTTCCTTGTAAATGTATTTGTAAATATCTGTTGTTTAATTTACAATTTAAATGGAAAAAGTTAAAAAAGAATTTATTTATGTATATTCCTTTTTCAGTGAAAACAATGCATTTAAGTTTAAATATTTTTATTTTAACCACATACTGTGTATTTATGAAAAAAAAGTCATAGTTATTAATCAATTATATTATTTTCCTTTAAACTTCATAAATTATATTGAAAATGATATAACAAAAATTGTAAATATACTAATCGAAACAGATCAATTGGAATCCTACAAGGACATTCAAGGTATAAATTAAATCTTTAAGTAAAAATAAAAATATATATAAATAATTTTGGTAAGATATTATTAAAATTAAATTAAAAAGAAAAACATAAACTTGAGATAATGATTCAGGAAATATAGCAGAAGAAAATTAACAAGAACATTTTTCGACATTCAGTTCATAAAAGGAAAGAAAACAACTTAGATTTAAAGTTGCAACAAAATGTTTTAATTTAAATTGCTTAAATTGGGTTGGATTACTCCAACTGAATTTCAGAAGAAATTAAAACTAAATTATATTTAATAATTACATCTGAATTTATCGATTGAAATAATTTTATTAGAAATCTGAGGCAACTAAATAAATATAAAATATAAATATAGTAAAAAGTTATGGAATTATGCGAACTTTTGTTTATAAACAGTTTTCAAAATCATTCCATTTTCAAAAACCAAGCTAACTTACTATTTTTAGTTAGGCTGATTTAGGTATTTCGATCCGACAAAATATCTCTTCAGAACTCAAAGTTTTAGTGAAGTTAGAGCCTCTTAAAAAAAGCCTAGCTTAAACAAAAAAACGTTAAATAAATAAAATCTGTAGAAGTTATAGAAACATCTGTAATTGTTACAGAGTTGACTTATTACTAGTAAAATGAAAATGTTGGCAAAAATAAGGCAACTTTAGTAAAATTTAATAAAACTTAGTAATATTTTAGTAAGCTTTTAATGGAAATCGATTTGCTAAAATCAGCAAATTTTATTTACAAAGAAATTAGCATAATTATTTTTACAACTTAAAATAAATTTTAAAAATTTTCTGAATTTTCCACTTAAAAATTAATTATGGAAAAAATTGATGCTAATTTTTGCAAATCGGTTTATAAAAAATAGTAAAACATTTTGCTAAAATTAGCATCAACAAAAAATATTGAAAAATGTAATTTCTAAACAGAGAAATGGTTTTTTAATAGAAAAAAGTTTTTTTTTTAAATATTTTTATTTTTTATTCATTTAACTACAATTCAGAGTATAGGCGTCTCCAGAAGGGCTACAAGGGGGACACTTATTTTAATTCTTTCCGACAGTTAAGCGGACTGCATTGAGTCTCTCAATAGACTTGGTGGATACAACAAATTAATCCTAACCTGGGTTTCTGGGCACGAGGGCATGCAGGCAACGAACAGGCTAGACAACTGCAGGGCCTGTCGTCACTTTTTTGACCCTGAACCTTTCTGTGGTGTACCCACGGGGTACGAGAGCGGATCAACAAATCCGTGACTTTTTGAATGAAACACAGTTTTTTTTGGCAAAAAAAAAATATATTTTTTAACATAATCTCTTTTTAGCTCAATAAACTAAGTCCAACGCTTCCCCAATTTTTGTATCCCTTCCAAAAAATAGGATTTTTCGTGATCCATAAAATAGGCATTTGTATCATCAATAATTTCATCGTTGGAGCTAAATCTCTGTCCACCGAGCCATTTCTTTTTTGCCATTGAGACTACACACGTGTGCACCCGTGCATTATCTTGATGAAAAATAACTTTTTTCTTTGCCGTTTCTTTTTCGTTAAATCGGTCCAATAAGTTGGCATAATATTCGCCGTTTATTGTTTTTCCCTTTTGATGGTCATCCATGTGGATTATCCCGCGTGCATCCCAAAAAAACCGTTGCTATATCCTCATTGGCCGACAAACCTTGGCCTTCTTCGGAGCCAGTTCACCCGGAAAACCCATTGTTTATACTGCTGCTTGGTCTCCGGAGTGTTGTAATATATCCATGTTTCATCCACAGTTAAAAAACGCCGCAAAAACTCATTCGAATTGTGGTTAAACAACTCCAAACAATGCTTTGAAGTTGTCACACGATTACAACAAACGCGGCAACCATCTTGCAGACAGCTTTATTAAATCCAACTGATCATTTAAAATCGAAACCACACTGCCATATGAAATGCCTATGGCGTCAAACAATCTCACGCAATTTTACTCTTCGATCGGCCAACACCATATCGTGGATTTTTTCGACATTTTCGGGTGTATTGACCTCAATTGGCCGTGCAGAACGTTCAGCGTCATTTGTACTTGTGCGACCACAACGAAAGTCTGTAAACTACTTTTTTACCATTGAAATCGATGTGCAGAGTCCCCATACTATTTATTAAGGTTTTCCTTGATTTGATTGACAGTTGTTTTTTCGCAAAAAATTATGTTTAATGAGCATTCAAAATTTACATTTTTCTATTTTTAAAAAAATCCACGAGGTTGTATGATTTGAATAGCTGTTAAACGCAAAGTAAATGAAGAAACTTGCTCAAAATTTGACAGTAGTCTATTAACAGGTGGTACTTGATGGGAGCAGTGTTGAATTTCATTTAACTACGAGGCAAGTTCGCAAAGTCACGGACTTTTTGATCCGCCCTCGTATATCAGAGTAAAACTTAGGATCTTGAGGGAATCCAAGACCATTGCGTGCTGGAATGCTACCATTGGCTTGGGCCAAGCTAATAGATTCATCTTCCCATCTAGTGGAAATCCAGGAGACTTCTTTCTCCGAACAGGACGAACTTTAGAACCTTAACAGGATTTTTCACTGGACACTGTAATCTCAGATTCGAACACTTGTAGCTTCTATGCATAGGTCCTTTCTAATCTAAACTAATAGGTGTTTCGCTTCTGTACTAAAAATTGGTACAAAGTAAAGTGGAGTATAAAATGTTTTACTAACTTTATAATTTGAGTGTATCATTTAAATTAGTTTCTTATAGTTTTTCATACTAAAATAACATTTTATTGAAATTAATTCGAAATTTTCAGTTAAAAATAAATTAATTATCAAAAGCAGAATTTTTATTGATTTTAAAGAAAAAGTTTTACGGATTTCTTAATTTTTAACAGAAAATTTGTTAATTTCACTAAAAATTAATTTAAGGCTGAAAAATTATAGCATTTTTATTAAATTATACACTGATAATAATACATGCATAAAAATACAAAAAATGTGAAAACAACAAATTTTTTTTTTTTTTTTTGTAAAATATACGAAAAATTGTTTATTTTACTAAAGTTTTTGTAGTTATGACAAAAATTTGGTATATCTGTGCATGGAGTGTAGACTGTAAATATTTATTTACCATCCACACTTTTCTGTACAGTAAAGTTAGTGGTGTTTATTATATCATATAAAAGGTTGTCCAAATAGAAGTATCTTTAAAAAAAAAAAAGTCCGGCCAGGCCCGTTGACTGAAATAGAGTTACTAGTAGTATCTAAAATCGACACCAAACTGTCACTCTCTGTGGATGGATTGGCATCTTGACAATCGTGTGCGAGTGTTCCGATCCCCCAATGCGTCTCGTCAGAAAAGCTGATTTTTCGGCCAAATTTGAGATCCGATTGAAGCTTCTGTGGGGCCCAAACTTAGGAGCGGTATCGAAGTGGATGGTCGATTACCTTCAATTTCGGAGTCAATTGGGCACTATCAGCTAATAATCTAAAATATTTATTCAAAATTTTATCATGCTGGTGCGTGAAATGCCGAGTTGTTGAGATTGATGGCGAGTCGATGTTCATGCAGCACACATTCTCATTCGGTACGCACCGTTTGGGCAACACATCACTCACTTTGGAAATAAGTTTGCAATATTTCTTAATGTTGTTAAAGTTTAAAATGACTCAGTTTGGCTCGCGGAGGTATGATACTGACTGATAGTCAATATTTCCAGCAGAAAAATCTATCAATGTCAAAATAACATATGATTTAAAAAGATACCTGTATTTGAATCACCCTGCAGTGTTTTGTTAAAATATAAATACATAGATAGTTTAGTTTAAACTCGTTCAAGCAATTTAGACAATTTAACCATAGAAACATTTATCATTTGTTGTTGTTTATACAATACACATTCAGCAATCTATCAATCAATCAATCAGTGAGTATAACCAATCAATCAAGAAAAATCATTTTACTTGTTGTTTTTTGTGTATTTTAGGCAGCGATGACAACTTAGCGATTTTCGCACTTTCTTACAAAGCATGCATTATTTTCCATTAGCGATTTTTTGAAAAAGCCATTAAGTTGTCGGCTTTCATGTTTAGCGCTTTTAACACCTTTACTGTAAAACGTTTATTTTGATAAAATATTAATTTATTTGAAAATTTTTCATATACAGGTTGGTTGAAAAGTTTCTGCGCTCGAAATGAAAGAATACTGTTTTTGTTACAAAATATATTTTTTTATTCAATATAATCTCCTAGAAGCTCAATACACTTGTTCCAATGATCTTCCAATAATTTTATCCCATCCTTATAATGGTTTTCCGGAAGCTCTGCAAAATAACCGTCTACGGCTGCTATGGCCTCTTCATTCGACGAAAAATGCTTTCCACGAAGGAATTGTTTGAGATTTCTGAAGAGATAGTAGTCACTGGGAGCCAAATCTGGTGAATACGGTGGATGTTCAAGCAATTCGTACTTTAATTCTTTGAATTTAGCCATCGTCAAAACACTTTTGTGAGCAGGTGCATTCTCTTAATGAAAAATGATTTTTTTATTCTTTAAACCAGGTCTTTTCTCACGATTTTTTTCATCCAGCTGATCCAAAAGGCTGCAATAATATTCAGAGTTGATTGTTTTACCTTTCTGTAGATAATCAATCAACAAAATTCCTTTTGCGTCCCAAAAAACTGATGCCATAACCTTCTTTGCTGATCGTTGTGACTTCACCTGCTTTGGAGCTGAACAACCAGCTTCAGTCCACTGTTAACGTTCTTGTTTCAATTAAGGATCATGGTGGTAGATCCAAGTCTCAACCATAGTTATAAAACGACGCAAGAAGTCGGTTTTATTCGGTTTAAAACGCTCCAAATTACGCTGAGAAATTTGTTTTCGATCCAGTTTTTGTTGAATTGTTAACTTTCCAAACAGTTTTTTCAGACGTAATTCTTCATGTAAAATATGGAGTACTCGTTCGTCTGAGATACCTATGGCATTAGCAATTTCAGGCTTAGTCAAACTTGGATCTTCACTAACCATATTATGTACCTGCTCAATGATTTCTGCTGTGGTTGCAGTTTTTGGTCGTCCTTCGCGTGGATCGTCTTCAAGGCTGGTGCGACCACGTTTAAATTCACCAGCCCAAAATTCAACGGTGCGTTTTGAAGGTGAAGACTCCTTATACACTTTTAACAATTATTCATAAATTTCCTTCAAAACAAAGAATCTAATGACTGCACAATATTCAATTTTTCCATATTAAAAAAAATCAATGACACGTCAACTTTAAATGGCTTGTAAACAAAGAAAGAATTGACAGAATGACTTGCAACTTTGCATGTGTTCTCAGGACAGTTATACCAACTTGAGAAATAAAAAGTTTGGAGCTAGCAGTGCCATCTCTTGGTGAGCGCAGGAACTTTTCAACCAACCTGTATTTTTACAATTTTCACATAATTTTTTTTTTTTTAATTTTCCAATGAAATTATCGAAATCACAAAATTTCAAGTACTTAAAAATATTTGTTTAAATTTAAATACCATTTTTTTGTTTGAAATGTTTGTATATTGTTATTGTTCATATAAAAATTCTTTAAAAATAAAATTTTAAATTATTAAAAACAACAAATTCAATTGTTGGTGACTTTTAAAAAAATTTCTAGTCGTATGATATTTAATATAATAAACGGATTTTTGTATTTTTAAAATATTAAAAATTTTATAAGCAATAATAATGTACAGTTGAATTCTATTATATTCCAAAAATATTACATTTTAACGCATTCCATCTATTTCGTTGCCTAAATTTATTGAAACACATTTTGAACAAATTTATCATTGGCATCACTGATATATAGTTTGCATCACTGATTTTATGCTACCGCAAAATATGTCAGTTGCCATATTTGTTTATTTGCCAAATCAATGCATATTTCTGTTTACTAACTAAAATGAAAATTTCTAAGAAATTCTTGCCATTTCATGGTAGATACAATAATCATGGTAGGTACAACAATCGAACGTTAGAGTGGTCCGAAACAATAAAAAAAATTACCAATATTAATAAAACGACTAGCTTATTTGAACCATGCTATAACTTAAGTTGAGCTTGAACTCGTCCATAAAACGGTTTCTTTGATTTAAAGAAATACTCAATCCTACTTTAAATTTAAGGAGATTACAATTTTTTAACATATTTATATTACAGATATTCCTTAAAGGATATGGCTGAAATTACTCGATTATTTTTTGCTAAATCTAGAAACAATATTCTTAACTTTATTTTAGAATATTTAGTCTTAAGTGATGTTGGGGACTATATGACCTTATCAAAAAAAAAAACTCTTAAATGTATATTTATTTCATCACAGGGTCATTTAGACCCCAACAGAACATGAGGATTAATGATCTAAAACTTTATTGATATTATTATTTATTTATTTATTTATTTATTTTATTAAACATATAATTACAAATTATATCTTAATTCCGTAACCGAGCACTAGCAACAAAGGCCTTCGGCTCGTTGTAGCGAAAACAGACCAGAGCCTCTGGTGGGAATCGAACCCACGACCCCGGCACTGATAAGCTAGCACGCTACCAATTATCCTACCGCGGCGCTCAACTTTATTGATAATATTATCCTTATACCCAACAAAATAATATGAAGTAGTTTCCTCAATATTTGGTTCGAAATATGTGTTATATTAATATGTTTAAAAAAAATAATAAAATCTCCTAAAATTTTACTTTCCAGGTGTAATTTCTAGCATCTCCATATTGTTATCTTGACGGTTTCATACGAAAAATCTTTTACATGCTTTGAGTGTGTAGATGTATACAATGGTTTGTATACATATTGTTTTTGTGTGTAAGCTTTTGCATATGAATTTGCGACGAAAATTGGCTAACGACCACAGTTTCCTTCGTAACTCAGGAACCAAATGAGTCTCCACCTTAAAATTTTACCACAAATGCAGGGAGGCCTTTGTTTTTAACATATATTTTTTTCAGAATTTAAAAAAAAATTGTATTTTGAGATATGGGTTTTTCAAGATTAAACTTAAAAAAATAACCTTAAACCTTTTAATAGAAAAAAATTTTGGGACACCATTTTTAAGGTAATATTTTCGCCTTTAAAATGGTACCAACAAAAAAATTAGGTTGTATAGCTTAGAAGTTATAGGCGATTTTATATTAACACTTTTTCGATATTTTGACATTTTCGGCAATTTTCATGACGTCATATTTCGAATACCGAATGGGTTTGGGGTCGATAGGTTAATGATTTTATAAACACTACTTATAATATTTGTGGCGAATTTCATTAAAATCGGAGATAACAAATCCGAAGATGACAGTTTTCTGTGCGGTTTGACATGGAATTGCCCTAATGCAGATTAGTCTGCAACCCTAGAAATACGCATTTAGATTTATATGAAGGTATAGGATCAACAAAGGCAAATGAATTAAAAGTAAATTTAATAAATTTCCTCTGAACTCTCTTGATACGAGAGATATGAGTACAATTAAAGGGATTCCAAATCACTGCAGCATACTCTAACTTTGATCTAACAAATGTTGTATAAATTAACCTCAACGTTCAAGGATCAGAAAAATTTGAAGAATTCCTTTTTAGAAATGCAAGCATTTTATAAGCTCTGGGAATAATGTAATCAACATGTGGTACAAATAAAAATGACGAGTCAAAGACCATACCAAGATCAAGAGTAGACTTAACTGTTTCCACATTATGATTATTAATATTAAAATTAAATATAATAGGGTTCAGGGATCTGCTAAACGAAATATAAAAACACTTGGAAAAATTAAAATGTAAGTTATTCAACGTACACCATGCATACAAATTATTTAAATCATTTTGTAAATAAAAAAAAACATTAACAATTGAGTTAATTTTAAGAAATATTTTTAAATCATCTGCATACATAAGAAACTAAGAATTGGTGAAGCAAGCAGAAATATCATTTATAAATAAATTGAATAGAAGTGGACCCAAACCACTGTCCTGAGGTACACCAGACGTTTAAATACAAGGCCTTGCTTCAAAACCCTCAATAACAAACTTACATACTCGATTTAAAAAATATGATTTAATCTAATTTAGGAAAACAGAATTAAAATCAAGCTGTTGCAGTTTCAAGAAAAGAATGTGTTGTTTGTGACACTTTGTCAAAAGCCTTAGAAAAATCAGTATAAATAGCCTCAACTTGGCTACCCTGTTCAAGGGCTGTTATACAATATTCACTAAAAACAGTAAAAGTCGTTGTTGTAGATCTACCCGAAAAAAAGCCATATTGATTAGGTAATATCCACGACTTTGTAAGAAGTTTTAAAGTTTGAGGCCGGTTACAGCATAAATTGTTATTTTTAAAGTTTTTTTTTTAATTGATTTTTTGTTTGTGGTAAAAAGATTTTTAAACCAATTTTAGTATTGTTATTTTTTACTGTTGAAAAACAACTTACACATGACAATAAGATAACTGGCAATAATAATAATTGACATTTAATTTCAAGACATTTGAAACAACTGACAAAAATTGCTACAAAATACTCTTCTTATAATTAATTTTTTGATATTTTAATAAAAAAAAAATTCTCGATTTTAAAAAATGTCTAATTGCTTCATCCTACTTAAAATTTAAGGTAAAATTTGTAATTATTAGGTTTTTAGTATTGAAGAGTCAATTAAATTTCATGACTTTTATTTGCAAACTAATAATATTAAAATCAATAATAATAAATATAAATTAAACAAGTAAGAGCAGCTAAATTCGGCTATGCCGAATCTTATATACCCTTCACCATGGTTGAGAAAAAACTGAAGTTTATATATGGAATGGACAGATTTATAATCGGACGTCTTTAAGAGGAAAGTAACCATTTAGTTTGGTGATAAAACTTGGACTTGGGAAGATTAATGGTTCCCGTAAATAGGTATTTAAAAAAAATGTATATTTTGGTCATAACTTTTTTCTATCTGAACCGATTTTTCCGAGCAAATGTGTTATACTTAAGGTTTTAGATCTTTTGCTATATAAAACGTATACATAGATCATATTACAGCTTTAAAATTTTAGTTTTTATAAAAATTTTGATGTTTTTAACCCGTTTATGTATTATTTAATTTCGGTCTTACCGTTCTTAAGATATAAAGTAATCTATTTTGTGCCACGCCCAATTTACGGATCCCGCCCACATTTGATCAGATGTTGTGTATTGATAACCAAGATGCTCGTACCTTATTTTGAAACTTTTCCTCTTTCCGTTCTCCAAAAAAAAAATAAAATAAAAAAAGTCTTAAAAAATACTACTTATGACAAAGCGCTTAGACTACTGAGCCATTGTAGGACATACGCAATCATCGTTATTAGAAGTTTCGTTCAAATCAAATTTGTTTGGTTTTTAGGCAAATCTTTGTATGTGTTTGTTGTTTGTGTATAAAAGGTGAAGAGGTGAAAGAAAAAAAGTTCAACAAATAAAATAGAAAAGAACAACAACCACAAACATATTGCGAATCAGTGTCGTCATATTATTTTTTTCAAAAATCTTTTTAATTGTAAAAAAAAACTATTTTCGACCAAAAAAATATTTTTTTACCAATCTTTAAAAGAAATCACTAGAACCGCATGTGTTTTATTTCTACAAAAATGTTTAATTTAGCTGGTTAATTTGCATTTGGGATTTTATTTCGCTTTTTTATTAAAAAATTTCTTTAGCTTAATTTTAAAAATTTGAAGGAAAATAGATTATAAATTTTTTTTACAAATTATTATAAGTTATGACCTAAAATAGTTTTACTCAAAGAAAAATTATGTACAAAATTTTCTTAATAAATGAGAAATAAAATGGTTTAAAAATCTTTTTATAAATTCTTTTAAATCGGAGCAAAAAATAAAAATTTTTATGTTTTTCGCCTATTTATGGATTATTTAATTATTAATTTAAAATTTTATTTTAAAAATTATATAACTTTATTTGATCTTTTTTCAATATTAATATTTTATTTATTCAGCTAAAGATCTTTTCTTTTTTTTATAAAAATTCTTATTTTATTTTCAATATTTCGCTAACAATTTGTTAGCATCTTCAGGAAAAAAAATTTTGTTTTCCTGAAGATGCTAACAAATTGTTAGCGAAATATTGAAAATAAAATAAGAATTTTTATAAAAAAAAGAAAAGATCTTTAGCTGAATAAATAAAATATTAATTTTATTTTAATTAATTATTTAATGTTAAAAAAACAAAAAAAAAAGTCTTAAGAAAATATAAAAAAAATTGTACAAAATGGTTGAATAGACAAGGATCGATCCCGCGCCTACCATAAAAAAAGTATTTGTAACATAGCGCTTAGATCACTGAGCCATTGAAAGACATACGCAATCATCGTTATTTCGTTTAATAGAAATTTGTTCGGTTTTTATTTAAATGACAGATCTTTGCATGGGTTTGTTGTTTGTGTATAAAAGGTGAAGAGGTGAAAGAAAATAATTTCAACAAATGGATGTGTTTGTTAAGCGTAAAATTCAACATACATATTAAACAAAGGGATTTCACGGAAAAATTAGAGGTAGTCGTAGTTTTTTGCTAATATCTCAGCCATTTATCAACCGATCTGGCTGATTTTCAATAGCAAAGAAAAATGGATCACATGATCATCCTGTCTGGGGTCTTCGGAAAACCCATTTCAACACACAGATGGACATCGTTAAATCAACTTCGCTCTTCATAAGGACCCAGAATATATATACTTTATAGGGTCTAAGATCAATATTGTAGAAATTACAAACGGAATGACATACTTATATATACTTCCACCTGTGGTGAAGGGTATAAAAAGAATTTTTAAAAATTAACTGTTTACTGGTCGTTGCTTATATTATATTAAAAATAACTGCTTCAAATAACTGTTACAAAGTAAAGTACTTTTTAATAACTGCGGTAAAAATTGTTTTGTATTTTCAATATAATAAAAATAAACTATTTAAAACACCAATACTTATTACTAAACAAACAACTGTCATGTAGTATCTGCCAAACATTTTTAAGTACCATCCCTTAAAGTGCCTTACCAACGCTTCCCCATTTGTATTTTTCTGACTGGGTAGACAATAATGTTTGTATTGAAATTTTAAACTTAAAAAAATATAAACAACAGAATGATATATAAATAAATATAGCAATTAATTTACAGCAATAAACTAGATAATCTATAAAGTTTAAAAATCTAACCACACCGAATTAAATAAAAATCTGTATGAAAAAAGGACACAATAAAAATTCCTGTAATTATATTGAAAAACGAATTAAAGTCGAAAAACGTGTCATCCCAAATAAACACACAATGACAAGAAACACACATGCCACTCACACTTTGACACACAGACCCCTTAACTCGCTCATCTTCCAAACAAAAATAAAAAATAAAAAAATATAAAGAATGGGTAAAATTATTGTACAAACTTTGTTTCATTAAATTTGCAATAGCAGCAGAAAGAGCAACAAAAATTGTTTACGAAACAAATGTGGCAGGCAACACAACATATGAACAAACATAAGGGTTAAACATATTAATAACAAGTTACAAAAATAACCTTTTCAGAAAGCACAAACAACAAAAAGAATATTTGTAGCAAAGAGCTTCAAAAGAATTAATTCACGAAAAATTTAATTCCGAATTAAAAAAAACAAGTAAAAAAGGGCTAAATTCGGCTATGCCGAATCTTTGAATACCCTCCACCATAGGGGCTGAAGATGATATACGTATATACTAAATTTTGCATTAACTGTAATATGAATATGTTTTGTCAATTTATGTAACGAACTTTTGTTATTTAGTTTAGTAATGTTATTTATTTAGTTTTAGCAATGTTATTTACAGAGGTCTGCTCTGTTAGCGACTTTAACATTGTTGATTTTTACGTTAACATAGTTATCAGAGTAACACACATATAGCTCTAAGAATGTTATTATTCTCTATGTAAGACAATAAATGTAATCGAACAATAAGAAGACTTAATAACATTTTTACTTACTTAACAGAAAAAAAAATAGATACAGAAAAATTGTACAAATTTGTATGGAAAATTTAGAGGTACCTTCACATTTTCACTCATAACTTTTGAACCGCTTAACCGATTTTGCTCATTTTAAATACCAAACTGCTCGGGAGGATGTTCAATAATCTGAGTAAAAATTGGCACCCCCGCTTGCGTCTTCGCGTCGTGATCGCCATTTCAACAGACAGACGGACAGACAGACAGACAGACAGACAGACGGACATCACTAAATCGACTTAAAATTGCATAAGGAACACGAATATATATACTTTATGGGGTCTTAAACCTATATTTCGACATATTACAAACGGAATGACAAACTGATATATACCCTCACCATATATGGTGGAGGGTATAATAAATGTTCTCATAGTATTTCGTTAAACCATACCTTAAGAATTCATTTAGTAGCTTTATTCTCGTAGGTTTTACTGGTATTAAATGAAATCCTGATTTCGTAAATTATATGACTAAAGGAATGAAAAGAAATCGGTTGTCAGTCAACTTTCTTTATATCAATTTGCCATTCCGTCTGTTGAAATGACATGCGGGGCTGCTCCTTTTTACCTAGATTAAGGGACATCCTTCTGTCAGGAGATGGCCAGAAATGAATTAATTATTTATTGGATAATGATTATATTTTATTAACAAAGGAAAAACAATATTATTTTAATTAATGTAATTAGGTATTAATAATTTATCGTTGATGTCCGCTACGTTGTTTGCTGCACGACGACTAAGACGAGACTGCACTTTTTCTTGACTTTCTTCTATTCGTCAACGGATAGGGTTGCCAGATGACAGCTCGGCCAATCCTGAAACTAAATCGTCCTCGATTTTGGCTTCGTTTTCATCTTCGTCATCGGTTTCATTTATGTCCAGTTCGGGATAATCACCACACCATGGCTTAAGCTTTTCGGTTGACAAAACGGATTTAAATTTTCGGGAAGTAACCTGGAGGCTGGGAATATCTTCCACCAGATAACGATCATTTCCAAGTTCATTCGTTACCATGTATGGACCACGATACTTCGGCTCTAACTTACGGGAATCACCAGTTGCGGTAGCTTCGTTTTCGACTACCACTAAGCTGTTTACTTCATATTTACGTGGTTTAGCGTGTTTCTTATCAAATCTGATCTTCCATTTTTCTCGCTGTCATGCAATATTTTCTAAGGCTTGTTGATATTTTTCCTCAAGAGGGATGTTGTTTGTTTCGTTGACTGCTTCATCTTGTAATTGAAGATGAGTTCGAGGGGAGTAAATCCAGTTGTGGAATTTACTTGCGAATTGACGATCCATTGGAATTCGTTGAGTTTTACATCCCAATCCTTCGGGTTATCGGTTGTTGTTCGTAAATAATTTAGAATAATAGCGTTAGCTCGCTCAACTTGGCCGTTGGCTCTCGGTGTTCGTACTGCATTTTTCGTATGCTGGATGTTGTGTTCTTCGCAATACTTTTCGAACATTTTTGACGTAAATGCAGTTCCTCTATCGGAGATTATTCGACTGGGAAGTCCAAAGTATCCAGTTATTTCGTTTAAAGTGTTGATGACTGGTACGGTTTTTGTACTTTTAACAGCTTTGATTATTAAAAATTTTGAGAAAGCGTCGGAAATAGCGAGTATATGGGTATTTCCTTTTCGGGAACGTATAAAAGGACCTAGATGATCGATATGAATTAAATAAAACGGTATAGGTTTAGGAGGTTCGTAATGCATGCGTCCCTCAGGTTTGCCACCTCGTGTACGATTATAACAGCACGAAACGCAGGAGGCTATGTACTCCTTCACATATTTCCTCATTTTTGGAAACCAAAACGATTGTTGTATACGTTGTAGTGTTTTATCGATGGCAAAATGACCCATGTCATCGTGAAAATGTTTGACGACTCTCCATCTTACGGCTTTAGGGACAACAAACTTCAACATCTTGTCGATTTTTCGATATATGCGATGATTTTTAATTTCGTATTCTATCCGTAGTTGCTTCTCTTCGGGAGATTTTATCTTTCCTGATAATACGGCCATAATGTGATTTAAACGTTGGTCCTGTAGTTGTATCGGATCCAATCTTCGATGTTATCTGCGACAGTGTAAACGAATCCTGCGGGTTCTACTTCCGTAGACTGCTCGTTCGGCGATCGGCTCAATGCATCAACGTGTGCTAAACGGCTGCCTTGTCGATGAACAGGTTCGAAATCGAATTCAAGTAGTTTCAGCCACCATCTTGAGATTCTCGTTTTAAGCTCTTTCTTTTCACGTACCTTCGCAATAGCGGAACAGTCTGTTACGAAACGAAAATATTTTCCGAGCAAATTAATTCTGAAGCGTTCGAGCGACTTGACCACTGCTAAAACTTCGAGTTCGTAACTGTGGTAACGTTGTTCAGTGTCCGTGCAATGTCGACTGAAATAGAAGACTGGTTGGAAATTCTTACCATCTTCCGATTGTAATAGTACACCAGCGAGTCCAATAGAGCTCGCGTCCGTGTGTATATCGTGTATAGCTGTCGAATCATATAACGCTAGTACGGGAGCATTAGTTAATAGTTCGATTAACTTTTCGAATGCTAATTGTTGTTCATCATTCCAAACGAAATTATCTTTCTCGGTTTTGTGTAGTAATTTTGTAAGCGGTTTCGAAATTAAAGCGTATTGAGGTACAAATTTTCGAAAAAATCCAGCCAAACCCAGAAAACGACGTATTTCTGTAACGTTGGTCGGCTGTTTAAAATTTCGTATCGCTGCGATTTTCTGTTCCCCTGGTTTTATTTCGTTACCGTCAATAATATGACCTAGATAAACAATTTCAGTTTGTAAAAACTTACATTTATCTAGACGAAACGTTAAACCGTATTTCTGTAATATTATAAGAAATTTTTCGATACGTTTCAGACCTTCATCTGCATTTCGCCACGATTCATTTCTTCTGCGATTCGATTCATAACCTTTTGGAAACAGGCGGGTGCGTTTACCAGACCAAAGGGCATTCGATTATATTCGTAGTGACCGTCCGTGGTCACAAAGGCTGTATACGGTTTCGATGATTCTTCAATTTCAAGTTGATGGTAACCCATTCGTAGATCAAGCGTTGTAAATATTTTATTACCCGATAATTGAGCGAATTGTTCCTCTAAAATCGGCATTGGGTACGGCGTTTTAACGGTTATTTTGTTTAAAAGTCGGTAATCGACACAAAGTCGATGTTCACCGTTCTTCTTTTCGACGAGAACAATTGGCGAAGCGTAAGGGGAATTTGAAGGACGTATAATTCCGGTTTTAAGTAAATCGTTAACAATATTTGAGACCACTGTTCGTTTAGCAAAAGGGATTCGATATGCCTTCAAATTTATCGGTTCTTCGGTAGTAAGTTTAATTTTCATTTTAGATATCAAACACTTACCCAGCTCAAATACATTTTTGGCAAAACATTTTCGATTTTTGTACACTATTTTCTTGAGATCTGTACATTCTTGTTGATCTGCGGCACTGCCAATTTGTATTTCGTCTTCGTTCTGTAGCCAACATTCATCTGCCTTTAAAATAACCTTTTGTCCTTTTCGCAATAACACGTCACGACCTAGCAAAATATCTTCGTTTATTAATTCATCTTCGACGACAAACAAATTTGCATTTAAAATGTTATTATCGATTGCAAGCGTTGCATTTATTTTTCCGGAACAGACGAATTTACCACCCGCGAAACCTGATAATGGTTTTGCGCACCGTTCTACACTAGCCAATTTTTTCGATAGGCTCTTGCGAATCAAACTGTATTTACTACCGGGATCTATAAACGCCATAATGTCTTTACCGTTAACGCGTATTTTTTTAATCACTTCATCGTTTTCATCGTTATCTGTTATTTTATGCATGTTTGATTTTGATTTATTTGGGCACTCGTCACTTTTATGCGTTGTACGTTGGCAATGTAAACACCGATTTTTCCGTTGTGGTTCGGGACATTTAATCGAAATATGACCGATTTGCTGACAGTTAAAACATTTAATTTCACGTTGAGTACGTTTTTCATCCGGTTTCACCGTATTCTGTTTATAGTTCAAATTGTTTACGATATTTTTATTTTGTTTATAAGAAAAGTAATTTTTCACCGAATTATATTCACAATACGTGTTTATATCTCGTAATAAATCATTACACTTTTCATATTTACGCGAAATAATTTTTCGGAGATCACTATCGTTTATTCCGTTTATGATATGATGAGCAATATCTTCTTCGAGCAAACTTGCCTTATTACAGATTGCCATCATTTTATAAAAAACTCCTGTGGAGATTCGTTTGTTTGCCGACGCATATTTGCCATTTTTACGTGCACATTAGCAACATTTTCTTCGCACGGAAAATCTTCTAAAAATTTTTCCTTAAACCGTTGCCACGATACAAAAATTTCTTGAGAGTCTATCCACAATTTAGCCGAACCGATTAGTTTTTGTTGTACCACGAATAATAATATTGCGTCAGACCACTTATATGCTTCTTTTAACAGTTCAATACGTTTAATGAATTGCTTTGAATTAAGCGAAATGTCTTTTAACGGGTTAAATTCTGGCAATAATGATGCAATATCGCGCACATTTTCACTTGAATTAACCACTGTAGTGGGTTGGATTACGTCCATTGAGTTATTCGGCGAGGATATATTTTGAGCACGGTTGCTTTCAGTAACGTTGAACACATGCGTATGCACCATTTGATCCATTTGATCTTGTAGAGAATTTTCATTTACCGTCACGTTTTCCATTGCGTTTTCTTTCGATTCGAACATAGAGTCTATAACAAAAATTTCGTCACCGTTTACCGATTCACTTAGCCTGTTAATTAGCTCCGCTTTCGTACCAACACTCGATAATTCTCTTTCTCGAAGTAAACTTTTTAATTGTTCCACTTTTAATGTATTAATTTTTAACATTTTTCAAAACATTTAATTCCAACCGGGTCTTCTTTTTTTTCTCGTCTATTTTACCAACGGGGTATTTAAAATTATTATGTGTGTTTCGTTTTGTTTGTAACGTATTTTTTCACTCTCACAACGTTTGTATGTACATATATATTTCTTCTCTTTTACTTAGTAACGATTTTCTTTTTTTTTTCTTCTTTTTTAAAATTTCACAACGTTTGTTTGTCTATCTATGGTGTGTCTCTCGTTTTTGCGCACGATTAGAACATTTAACAACAACAGAATACGTACTGCTGCTGCGCTGATTCGTATGTACGTACGCGCACAAATTTATTTGATTACAGCAACAAAAGCGTATTGATGCTGCTCGACTGCAACCCTTAACGACGGTTTGCAAAAGAAAACACACACTCGCACTATATACCGACAGCGAACAAACTTTTTCTATATTTTTTTTTCACGCACATAAAAAACAAGTGTTTTTCGTTTTTGTTCTTTATCTCACTTCTGAAAATTGTCAGGAGATGGCCAGAAATGAATTAATTATTTATTGAATAATGATTATATTTTATTAACAAAGGAAAAACAATATTATTTTAATTAATGTAATTAGGTATTAATAATTTATCGTTGATGTCCGCTACGTTGTTTGCTGCACGACGACTAAGACGAGACTGCACTTTTTCTTGACTTTCTTCTATTCGTCAACGGATAGGGTTGCCAGATGACACTTCCAAAGAGTTTGATATCGAAAATGAACGATTAAATGTTGTGAGTAAAAGAGTGAAAGGGACCTTTATATTTTTCATACAAATTAGTGAATAAAATATATCTCATATTTTGTAGAGGTCAAAAACTCTTGTGTGCGAGAAAAAATTTTTTGGTGAAAAAAAATTCTGGTGAAAAAATATTTGTGGTGAAAAAGATTTTGAGATGAAAAATTTGGGATTAATATAAAATACTGTTCAACTCAAAAATAATATTTTAAATTCCCCATAAATTTTTTTATCTCAAATGATTTTCTTTCATAACCAAAATTTTCATTCACCACAAAAATTCTTTTTCACCTCAAAGTATTTATTTTCACCCCACAAATTTTTATCATACCCAAAAATGATTTTTACCTCAAAAAATATTTTTTCACCTCTAATTTTATTCACATTAATTATATAACTTATTATATAACTTATTGATTATATTCACATTATTTATAACAAAACATTGTGAAGGACAGTTTTGATTAGAGAAGATAAATTTGCTTGTTTTGCAGTTTTTGCTTTTTTTACACATATTTGCCTTTTTCTACTTTCTTGGATTTTCCAGTTTTTAACTTTTTCTTACGATTTTTGAGCTTTAAGTTATTTTTTGCCTCAGTGCTGGTTTTGTTCTGTTTTTTAAATAAAAGTATTTTCCGCAGCTTTTTACTTTTGTTTATTTAAAAATATTTTTTTAATTTTTTCTCTTTTTTTAAAAAAGTTTTTTTTCTCAAACTTTTTAATTTTGCTTTTTTGCTGATACATTTTTGCTTTAAATACATTAAATTTTGTTTTTTTTTGTCTTCTCTAGTGAAGATGAAGTTTGTACTAAACAGACCTGGGTGATCTCAATTACATTTTGCAATTATTCATTTGTGTAATTTAATCATTTTAATATTTATATTAGACCGACGCTGACATTTGTGGGATTAAATACTTTTTTCGTGATAACATATCCGCTTAACCGATATTCGTTTTTGAATATTCTAGTATCACCACAAAGATTTGATGAATTTTATTCAATGAAAACATTTTTAAAATGTGGTGTAAAATAGAATTAAATTGTCATATTAAAACATTCAAAATAATTTATGTATAACAATACGAAATTTATGTGAATTCAACAAAAAATTTTCGTAAAATGGATGAAAAATTATTTATTGTACGAAAATTATTGTTATTTTGATATATTTTCTCATTTTTATACTTGGATAATGATGAATGAAGCTGTTCTAGAATTAAGTTTATGAGTTCATTCCATAAAAATGATTAAATAGAATGTAATTGGAGTCAAATTCAATTCATTTTAAAAAAAGTGAATAAAAGAATTCATTAGTTTCAAGTTTTTGTGTATAGAAACATACTTATACTCTGGTAAATATTTTTTAAATAAGTTTTTTATTTAAATACAGAACCTTAAAAGAATATTTTTTTAAATTTTTATTATAATTTTAATTAGAAGGAGCGAAGCAAACAAAGGGCCGAAGAAAGTTCATAATAAAATTCAAATATATGTTATAATAGAAGTAATAGCTTATTTTAGCTTAGATCTAAATTCTATTCAAATCTGAGTACATCTTTCTTATAATACCCAACGGCTTTAGTTAAAATAATATAAACCAAAAAAAGTCAAGTCCTTAGGTCAGTCCCAACATTAACTTTTAAACTGTTTACTTAAGTTTTAATTCCTTTAAGTCACTTACTTACCTACTAAAGGTAAAAATAAAGGTATGATTATACAATTTACCATTATATGAGGGGAAATAGGATTTTGTATACTTTCGTTTTTTTTTCATATTGTTGCTAAAAACAAGTTAAACATTAATCAAGAGAACAAAAAGGTACTTATCACTTAGTAACAATAGCATTTAAGGGTCATATAATAAAAGACAAATGCTATTTCTAGAACTCCCTAATATCATTCAAGATACAAGAAACAAACAACTAATAAATAAATAAAAAAAAAGAGAAAAAAAAAAACAAACAGCAACTACAAAATATTGCTATGTTGTAAACATTTCTTTTAGATTACTACTCTATTAATCCTTATATAGGAAATGAAATATTTTTCAACTTACAAATTGCTAACATATTTTCAATATATTTCTCTGTTTCTTTCCCTCAAACTACTTAAACAAAATCTACGCATTCCATAACATTGTATGGTTAAATTATCATGATGATGCTGGTAAATAGGAATCTTTAATGGGCAATTCAATGGGAGCATTGCGTAGTAATTCACCTGGCCCTAAAGGAGATCCAGGTATAAAGGGTGAAATGGGCCGAACGGGAGAAAGAGGTCAACCAGGACAAAAGGGTGAACGTGGTGATCCCGGAATGACAGGTGAAAAAGGTGATAGGGTAAGTACAAAATAACAACAATATATAAATATATTTATTTACACATATAAATTGACTTTATTTTATGTATTAAAGTCTTAGTATGGTTATACACAAGATACGGGTATCTACTACACAACACCATACATACACAACGAAAATACTTACATATGTATATACAAAACATTTATATATGTGACTATGTACCAGTGGTCGGCAAAAAGAGAGAATATGAATGTATTGGTGTTTTACACCGTAAGAAATTATTTCATCTTTCTAGATAAATGAATGAATTAATAAATGGATTAATCGATAAGAGAATATCCGATTTCATAGAATTAAAATTGTTCATTTTTTTGTTTTCTCTATTATAATAAATAAATATAATTCATAATAATGATAATAATAATTTTTTGATTGCATACAGGGCACTCTACCTCATTTAATATATTTAAAGAAAATAAAAGTTCTTCACACTCAACGTTCCACATTTTTAATTTAAAATGTAAATGAAAAACAAAATAAATACCTACAATAAAAAAACCTATAATAAAAAAATAACAAATTTTTGGAGTGTACTTCATTTTTTCAACAAAGCGGCATATACTTGCTTTGTTGAAAGTAAGCGTACTACTGAATGAAATAATTGTATTTTGTGTGCTCTTAGCTGGAGATTTGTTGACATTCGTGTAGTGTATGTGTAAGTTGCCGATTGTGTTCGGCCCCTGAGTGCTATGAGTGCCGATCGCTGCTATGTACCCATGTGTGTGTGTGTGTGTGTGAAAATAATTTCTGCTCTATTGAGCAATAATAGATTTGGGTTAAAGAAATTCTTTTTATACAAATCCATAAAGAAAAAGTTTTTGGATTGCCCCCTTTAAGTATGCTACAGTTTTTGACACAAACAATAATATTCTGTATGAATGAGTAAATTATGGAAACACTTATATGTATTTAGCATTTTTTAAAGAGTATTACATATTTAAGTTTATAATTATACAAAAGCGACTTACCAGAGTACTGGTATTAAATCGTATTTTAATAAGGGTGAGTCCTTGTTGAAATGGAATAAATCAAACTTGGTATGAGGTATTAAATACATTTGTTTTTTATTATATTTCTTATGGAATATAACATTATCCAAATGTCTACCGCGGCTTCTCACAGTGGCACGGATCCGAATGGTCCAATTTTAAATGACTCTATCGCATACATCCGTCTGAATTTGAGCAATGGCATTGGATATTTCTACTTTAAGGATATATGTCGATTGCTGCTTATTGGCAATATACACCCAGAAAACAGTATCAGTTGTATCCACCAAATTTGTTGCCAATCTGGCGGTTACGACAACTATCTTAAGATAAATTTATATTTTTAGTGGTGAAAGTTAATATTCAGTTGTCTTATTTTATATTTATATCGCACAAAAATATTATTACGTTCCACAAAATTTTATTTTAAGAAAAATTTTGTTTTTAAATTTTTCCCGTATCGAACCTGGGCAATCAGATTCATAGTTCACACTCTTGCTTACTACACCACACTAATTTAAATTTTCTTTGATATATTTGCCAATTAAACATTTGAATGTTTTATTACATATTTTTTAAATGTTTGCCTTTTCCGGGATTCAAACTCGGAAATTCTGAGTACTGAGCTACTTTTCTACACACCAAACCACAAACACTTATACATTTTGTTGGCTAATTTTGAATATAAACAATTTGTTACGAAAAGAAATGTTAGTATAAAATTTGTTTATCAATACCAATCATTAGTGACGTCTATCATCAATACAATCCACAATTCGGTTGCTTCTACTGAAACCCTAATTAAATTATATATAATTGATCAGAATAACTGAACTTGTAATTATAACTTTTGAATATCGACAATTTTTTAATAAATTTGATAGATTGTACCAAATTACTAATATATTCACAAAATAAATGATTGCTTCCACTTCTTTTTTTTTTTAACATCCCATTTTATATACACCTGTCTTTATATGACAATTAGTAATTAGTTTTGAGGTTTGGGTATTAATTAACTTAAATCAACACTTAAGATAACTTATATTTAGTGTAAGTAAACATTTATATTAAATTATATAAAATATATTTTGCCAAATTATCAATTTATAAGAATCGGACAAATAGCTCCGATGGAGTGCATCGCTTAAGTCTTCTTGAACCTGAGAGCTCGTTATAGGGAAGTTGTCTAATTTCATTGTTAGAATGAGTTGTAAGTTTAAATGTATGTTTTAAGCTGGAATTCCTTATGACTTCTTGGACTGTGCTGACGTTAAGTTCTTAGTATTTTTGATTGAACTCGTTGGATGATTTTTATATTAGAGTTGCTTGCAGTACCCCAGAGCTCTTCGCCATATTTCCAAATAGGAGCTATTATTGTTTTGTATATAAGCAATTTGTTTTGTAAGGATAAAGTTGAATCCTTTCCTAAGAGCCAGTAAAGTTGTCCAAGTTTGTACTTTACTTCGTTTTTTTTACGGATGATATGATCTTTCCAGATTAATTTAGAGTCGATTATCATGCCAAGATATTTAGCTTTATTATCATTTTGAATCGGAGTGTTGTTTATCGTAATTGCTTGATGATTACTTATCTTCCTATTTGTGTAAGTCACTTGTACTGTTTTTTCACTATTTACTAAAATACCCCAGGTTTTAAACCAGTTTAGAGTATTGTCCAGCAATTGTTGAAGGTTTGATATGGCCAAAGTTATATCTTTATTTGATGACAAAAAGATAGTGTCGTCTGCAAATGTTGCAATCATATCTGTGCTTCTTGTTGGAGTAGGAATGTCTGCTGTGTACAGAAGGTATAGGATAGGGCCAAGGAACTACCTTGCGGAACTCCCGCTTCCATTTTAATTATGCTTGAGAATTCATCTTTATATTTAACATAAAAGTGCCTGTCAGTTAAATAACTTTGTAGAATAAGAAAAAAGTCCATTGGCAGATTTTTTTTCAATTTATAAAGTAGGCCAGCATGCCACACACTGTCAAACGCTTTCGCTACATCAAGATACGTGGCCACGCAAAAATTTTTCTTATCAATTTCAGATGAGATTTTGTTAGTTACTCTATGTATTTGTTGGATCGTAGAGTGCATGTGTCTAAAACCAAACTGATGTGCTGGTATAAGATTTCTTTCTATAAGTATTGGTTCTAGTCGATCAAAAATAAGTTTTTCGAATAATTTAGATAAAAGTGGTAATAGACTTATTGGCCTGTAAGAAGTAGCCCTTGTGGCGTCCTTGTTGGGCTTTGCAATAGCGATAAAAATATTTCATTGCTATTTTAACGTTAAAGATATTTCTTATGTAGATAAGTCCCTTCATTGGTAGTTCTTTTAATAGTTTGCCCGTTACTCTGTCATAGCCTGGGGATTTTTTAGCATCAATTCTTGTTTTAATAGTAGTTTTAACTTCATGTAGAGAAACGTTTTTGATGTGGCAGTTTGTGGATGAAATGATATTTGGCAGAGTAATATTTTGTTTGTCCATTTCATTAGAGAAAGTTCTGTAAAAATGATCAGCTAATACTTGAGCCTTTTCGTTTTGATTTCTGGCCCACGTTAAGTCAGGTTTTTGGATTGGCGGTTGATGAATAATAGCATTGTTAATTTTTCTTGTGGCTTTCCATAATGAGTAGTTTGTTGTCTTGGTTGAATCAAGGTTTTCAAGATAACTTTTCAGTTTATCCTGTTTGTACTTTTTCAAAAGATGCTTTAATTCCTTGGTTAGTTTGTTAAGGATTGTTTTATCAAAGGGTGATCTTGTTGATTGCCATTTTTTCTTTGCTTTCTATTTGCCTTAATCTTTTCTTTGATGAATGGTGATATACTATATTTGTTTGATTTATGAGTTATCAATTGCAGCATACAAAAGTGTGTCATTAAAATATGCTATTGAACTGTCCACTTCATCTTTGGTTTTTAGTGATATCTGTATATCAAGTTTATTTTCAACTATTTCTCTAAAGCACTCCCAGTCTGTTTTCTTGTTGTAAGATAATTTGTTATGGGTCGCAAGAAGAAAATTACTTTCGAATTTGAGTATAATGGGTGAGTGATCGGAGGATAGTTCGAAGCACGATTCTATCTTTAAATGTTCATGTTTAATATTTTTCGTGATAAAGAAGTCAATTAAATCAGGTTTTTTGTTTAAGTTAGTTGGCCAGTAAGTAGGCTCTCCAGTGCTTAAAAATTTGATATTTGTTTCTCTTATTGCTTCAAGTAAGTGACGGCCCTTTGCAAGAGTTATTCTCGAGCCCCAGAAAGTTTTTTGGGTGTTGAAGTCTCCTCCAGCAATAAAACGATTACCGGTTGACTTTAAGAAATTAATGTATTCAATTTTAGTGTTATTCCACTTCTAGGATTGATTTTTGGTTTCTTTTCCCTTTTTTTTTTTTTTTTTGATTCCCAATACAATATTTTTGCTTTATTAATGATTTTAGGTTATTCCAAATAAAATTAAATCCTCACAAAAAAATGTAAACGGTTTTGATCGAATTGCAGCCAATCTTTTCTCTGGGTGTACCTGCAAATAATCTTATATCGGGGTCAAACTGCACGATCATGGTGGCCAATTTATGTCACCTCTTCGAGAGATAACCATATCCTCAAATCGTTTATGCATAATATCCATCGCATGCTCTGTGGCACGTTATCGTGTACTGCTGTAACCACCCTGCGGGAAAGAAACTATGCCAGGACACGTCATGTGATCGGTTCATTGTGATAGGGAGCGGTTTTTTAATATGAAAACGAACGGTCCTAGGAGGAGCCTCTAGCTAGGGTTGTAGCTCAAGTAAAGTGATTGTGATATGCATGTATACATGTTTGAGTTGGTACAACCGTTGCTAGAGGCTAAGTTTTTCTGTAAATCGGCTAAGAATTTCGTGGTCTGGACTAAGAATTTTATTGTAGTCGCACCGTTTGTCATCATGGATGGCTAAAAATTTGGTAGTTTTTTCATCCTGGTTTGTAGGGTCCTTGGTTTTATCATTTGGACGTGCTGCTCCATCGTGCATTTGGCATTAAAGACTGAAAAATAAAACAAACAAACAATATTCGTAAATCACACACTTGCTGTGTTATTCCATTTCAACATCGATCCGCCAAAATTGAAAAATCTTTATTTGTCATTACTACAAGTCAAGAATTGTGTTGAACACGTATTTTTCCAATACCTCCCAGTCAGAAATTACCAGCTTCACAAGAATCAATGCATTGACAAAGCATTGAATTTATAAAAATTGTGACAATTTGTAAAAACTGCTTTTTTAGGCCAACACATTTTTTTCTTTCCCAACGTTGACAAGTTGTTTCCAATAAGCTTTGTATCGGTGCCATCATTTAGCGTACCCATCGGTTAGCCATCAGTTATCATTCGTTCAGCTATTTAGCTTTCAAGTATTATATGTTTCGTGAGCTAAGTGCGTAAAGCTTTCATTTCCTCACATGATTAAAAGAATAATATTGAGTTTACAATGTCTTGCCGCTGAAACCTATTGGGAATGAGCGTCTTTGGCAGCTTTTGTGATTTAATTGAAACTTAAACAACAATACTAAATATTACCTCGAACATGTTGAATTTCGTACTAGAAGTTCTTCTTCATTCTTCATTACTTTAATATGAAGAAAAGCCATCATTATCCTTCGCAAAGCTGAATATTCATGTCTTGAAGCTTATGTTCTCTATTTAGGGGGACCAGTTCGGCGTGATCTACCACGAGCTGCTTAAACCGAATGAAAGGTTCAAGGGGGAACGCTATCGAACTCAACTCGCACCAAAGCAAAAAACGGCAGAATACGAAGAAAGGCCATATCTTGCAAGACCGGTCCAAACCTACTTGGAAACACTGAAATGAGAGGTCGAACCCCACCCGCCGTATTCTCCAGACATTGCTCCTTCCTACTTCTACTTGTTCCGGTTGATGACACACGGCCTGTCCTAGCTAAAAATAGTTCACTTCATATGAACAAAGCAAAAGTGAATCGATGATTGGATTGCCTCATCCGAAAATTGCTGGTATCCGAAAATTGCCAGAAAGATAAGAAAAAATGTTGGCCAGTAATGGACAATACTTTGACTAATATATTTGTAAACATTTTTGCATAATAAATCTGCAAATTTCGAAAAAAAAAACGCTAATTATTTTTTTTCAAGATCCCAATATAAATGAACTTTTTCTTAATTTTATTTTTGAAATTCTATTTTTGGACCATATAATTTCTCGGTTTACCATCGTTTTGCTAAGACTTCTTTTCTAATGCTGTTATCATTATGGGGAAATCACTTTAAACAGCCTTACCTCGTAGCAAAATATGTGAATAGCTCAAAAAATGGCGTGTTCTAAAATTCTGCAAAAAAAATTTTATATTTTCGGGAGTTTTTCTAACAAGAACTTTTATTATAGTGATTGTCTAGCAAATATTCTCAAACTTTATTTTTAAATTCAGGAAAAGTATGAAAGCATAGTTGTACAATAGGCTACCTCAACTTTCTTGAATTTCTTAAATAATAAAAAAACGTTAAACATTCAATGAAATCCGTGCTTTTAAGGCTAGAGGTGTGCCTCAGACCTTTTGAAATTTTTCAAATTTCTGCCTTAAGGTCCCTCTCATACCTCTTCCGCTAGAAGTCTGATTTTCAAAATGATGTGTTACCTAAACTATTCAACACTTCCCTCAAAGTATACTTTTTGGAATAACGACATTGGACAAATGGTAATAAAATAGGAAAAGATCCACTTAAACTCCCTGTCCAAATCGTTGGAACAAGGTGCTTGAAATTTCACAAGTAGGCTGCTACTGGGGGAAACACATCGCTGAAGATGGAGTTCTAAAAAATTTTACATAAGGAGGTGCAAAAAGGAGGAACACCTCCCCCAATGTAAAAATTGTGGCTTAAGAGGCCCAAACCTCTAAGAACTTAAAATTTGCCATGTAAATTCGTCCTCTGGCGTAGACATCCAATAATATGGATTTTTTCCTTTAGAAATAAACTATTTTACTGAAGAAATACTTTCTCCAATTTCCTATTAGAAAGTAGTAAGAATGGCGTTAAAAATAGGAAGGATGCACAGTTTACCAGTCCACCAGTTAACCTAAGAACTAGAAATTTTATGTGTAGATTCTCTTCCATAAATACATATTTTAAGAGGGGTTATTTTAAGACATGAGAGGGACAAAAGTGCTTCTATTGGTCGCCTATCCAAACCTCTCTAAACTGGAAATCTGAAATTAAAAATATGTATCCCTGAAATACGGTGAAATGTACTAAATAAAAACATTTTGGAATAAATAAAAACACGGCGTTCAAAGGGAAAAGATGCACTGATTAATCAACCAGCACAAACTGCTAGAGCTACGAACTTGAAATTTGTTAAATATGTAGTATTCTCCTCCCCTCGTATATGGGTTTTTGAAAGTCGTTGATTGCTTCTCACGCTTTCGCAAACGTTAAGTATAGAGAAAACACCACCGGCAGGGAACTTACATCCGGAGAAATGGACCCAACCCGAAGGATTGAGATAAAGAGTCAGATCATCCAATCCTAAGTTAGATATAACCGACAAAAATAGTAAAAAAAAATTGTTTAACGTTTATCCGTTAAACGAATATTTTTATTTTAATATTAAAACTCAAAATTAGTAAAATCACTGAAGATTTAAAAAAAAATAATGTGTTAAATGATGATAACAAAAAATTTGTTTAAAATAAGTCAAAACGATTTGATAGTTTTTTTACTGGGGTTTTATGTAAAGTGTAGTTAAATCCTTAAAGCAAGGAATCTGAAATCCAGAGGAAAATCCTTAGAAAAGCTTAATTTACTTCTTAATATATTTCGATTTTTAAAACTACCAGTAACCAAGTTGATTTTTTTTCTTTAGATCTCCGAAAAAAATTATTCAATCGCTTCTCAGATCAAAGAATCAGAAAGAATTATTTCTGGAACTGATTTTACGTGAAACAGTTCTACTTTGGGCTTTACAAGCAGGTGCTTTTGGGACAAATTTCAAAACAAAAATCACCTTTGTGACAGTAGAATAGGGTTATGAAGGAAAAAAAGTTCCTCTACTACTGATTCTTTGGAACAGAAACTTTTTAGGGTTAAAACTTTACCTTTACTTTTCGCATGCACGTTAACTTTCAGCGTGATTAATTATCCTAAAAAGTTTTGCTGATATACGTTCGATTTTTCCACTAAAATTGTTTAACTTTCATCGGTGAATTATTGAATATTATTTTTAACGTTGATAGATAAGAGCGAAAACACAGCTACATTATTCAAAAGTTAATTTATTGCTCCAAATGTGGACAATATCTTTTAGACATTTATCCCATAATCTTATTAGTCCTGGATTCAATATAGTAATTTATTTTCATAGAAAGGACTTTAACCTAATTTCGTGTTCAATCCACAGAAAATTAACACTTTTCACCTTCTTATAAAATGTTAACTCCATTAAACTATTTCTAATGGCATGTACTGATAAAAATTTAATAAAAAATATAATAATGACAAGTGTAGCTTTCTAAGCGCAATTTTTAAATACTGGAAATTTTAAATATAAGAATATATTTATTAAAGAGAATCTTTGTAGAAGATATAATTTGATCATTCTTTTTACAAAATTACTTTAGTACAGCCTACTCCTATATGCTTCTACAGTTTGTTAATGTAGTCATTGTTGTAATACATTTTTTTTTTTTCACAAAGTCATGATTAGCCAATTTCTATGACTTGATGAAACCTTCATTATACATACTTACAAAGAAATATATGTTCGTATGTATGTTCTAAAGAAATTATAGTTAAGTTTATTTAACATTTTTGTTATACATTTTTCATTTATACTCCTGCATGTGAAGTTAAGTACAATGATTTGTAATAATGTTGCAAATTACTTGTATGTCATTAGGATATTTATGGTTTCCCATTTAGTATGTAATGAATGAAAAGAAAATTCTATTTCTTAATTTTGAGCTTAGCAAAAATATATTTGTAATGATTTTTAATAAAGTTTTAGCACACAACATTGAAAGTGAGAGTGTGATTGAGTGAGTGAAGGATATGATGATTTATATGATTTCACTAAGTTAAACACTGTTGTAGTAAAATGATTATATAAGAGTGTTTTTAAAAAGAAAGCAGGTTTTATTTTAAGAAATTCTATGGAAAATTGCAAAGTTAAGATCAACTATGATATTAAAAAAGAAACCTGGACATGCTGGGGCAAAAAACATCACCTGATTTTCTTTCCCTATAACTTTTGTTTCAAGAAGAAACTCATTTGGTTTTTGACTGTTTATGTTTATTTGCATTTATAAATTTTTTTTTCAATTAAAATTATGTTCGACAAAAGGCCGCACGTCGGTAGTGTTACAATTTTGGGCTCTTTTGATTGCACTTTGCATAACCGTGGGCAGCATTTGTGGTGTTACGCTGTCAATTTCGTTTTGTTGTTTTTTAACACCCCCAAGGTGCGCAGCTTCCCTGTGGGTTTATTGTGATAGGGGCCGTTCACTTAAATATGGTCTTGTCCTAGGAGGGATTTAATTGCCCTCTATGGCATGTCACAGGACTGGTCTAAAATAACCTGTCATGACTTTTAAATCAGTCAGTGGTAGGTACTTTAGGAACCGGTCCTCTTTTCATCTCGTGACATGTATTTTTAGAATCGGTTCAGGTTTCATCTATCATGGGACAGGTCCCAATACCCAACATACCCCTTTTTTTCCGCAGGGTTGTTAGCGTACCCTAACTACTTTAAATGTCCCTCGAGGAAGAACTCCAGGACGGTCAAATCGGGAGATTTAGCTGGCCAAACCAAATACCCGAAACACGTGGTTACAGGCGCTGGGAAGGCATCCTTCAAAATATGCATTGTGTCGCGTGCAGTATAACGAGTGGCCTCTTTCTATTGGAACCACATGCCCTCCAAATCCAGATCGTCAACTTCCAGTAGGAAATTTTCAGTCAGCATGGCTCTATAGCGGTCGCCTTTCACTGTAGTAGCGTTACCCTCGGCTCTTTCATAAAAAGTAAAATCCAATTACCTTTTCCGACATAACTGCACTCCACACGGTAAATTTCACAGGTGCTTAAATTAAATTGTGCGTGTCATTTCCACCCCCAGAACCCAGAATTTTGCTTATTAACATTGCCGATGGGATAAAAGTGAGCCTCGTCGCTCATAATCAATTTCGATGGAAAATCATCCACTTCGGCCTTTAGTTCCTAAATCTTATGGCTTAGGCGTATAGTGATTCGCTGTTTATTCACTACAAATCTCGCACGTGTAACGTTTCTGAAAAAAATGTCGAAAGTGAAACTGTACTGATTCACTATTGACTTTGTCACCAGTACTACTTACTAACTATGACCGAGACGACGCTCTCTGCTATAGACATTTAACATGTGCTTGTCATTGCAACTATTGACTGGTTGTTGACATTGGAACGAGAGATTCCCTAGTATATTTAAGTAATTTTAGTCTAAACTTTTGGAACTTTTTACTAGATTTCCACACTAGGAAGGAAAAGCTTAGACAGGTGCATTTATTTCAGCAAATTAGATATTTTATTAATACAAATTTTTATAAATTTCAATAAAGTAAAAAAGTTTTTCGCGCAAATTCAATTTTGGAGTAGACAAATCTTCAAAAGACTGTACAACAAAAGAAGGCAATAAAAAATCAAAAAGACGCACAGCTTTGCAGCGGCAAAGAAATGAATGTAAAAGTGCAGTAGACGCTTGATTGGCAATGTCACCAAGAAAAGGGAATGTAAAAAGTGTAGACGCTTTGATGACTTTGTCATCAAAAAATCACCCAAAATAGTTGTCATGGGTAGGTAGTAGAGGCTCAGGTGTGAAATAACATAAGGGAACAAATGAAAAAAAAAAAAGAAACGAAAAACTGCAATATGTGCAACTGCGCGTATTTCAGATAAAACCTTTTTGACATTGGAGATATAAAAAGAAAAAAAGATGGAAGCTCCAGGAAATGGAGGCATAAAACTTCCTTTTTGGATTTTGGCAATGAAGAAGGTCAGGCATGTGATACGGACTTTTTTGGTTAAAAAAAAAAAATAAAACAACAACAACAACAACAACAACAACAACGAAACCAAATTTTATTAATTTGTTTTTGGTGAATGTTAAAACAAGTTATTAAAAGCAAAACAGAACAATTACGCCAACAATCACCTCTGCCTGGACCCATCGATTGGAGCAGCTGCATCTGCACCACCAAGCCTGGGGTGCAAGGTACTTAAAAGGTTTTTTTGTAGTACCAAAACAGCATAGAACCCGGACAATAAGACGGACATTCCAAGACCCTCTGCAAAGAGAAAGAAAAAAGGAATTTTTAGTTTTTTTAATTTGATAAAAAAGGGGTTAGAGTCCCTTGAATGGATATTTTTGTTTAGGGAAAACATTTTTAGTTATAAATACCTTTTCAATTCATTCCCTTCTTTGAGTGTAGAAGGTGCGCGTCTAGGGGTTGAGCTCAGGCCTGTTAAATCGTTGTCGGTTAGTTCCTACGATAAATGTTTACCCTACATTGAAATAAAAAAATAATTACGTTAAAACTAAAAATTTTAGATACGTTTAATTGAACACGCGTACAGGCATACCGACCTTGGGACTCTTAGACGGACGGACAAATCTTTTGGGTAACCAGGAGCGAGTAGGCATCTATGCATTTTTTTTGCCGGGGGATGCTTGGGAACCAGCCGAACTGTGGATATCATTTAATTTCTTTATAGTACCTACCTGCTATTTACCGGAGATTGATAATTACAATAATTTTAAATATTTCTGTTTTTATTGTTATATTATCGAATGGGCACTAGTCCATTTAAATTGATAGAAGATTCCACTTTTTAGTTAATTAATAGTTAATATTTTTCCATTTTTTTAAAAAGTCTTGTTGGCATGAATTGTATATTATGATATTGAATTTTTTTTATTTTTTTTAATAAACCCAAAATTTTTATAACGTTCGAATGAAATCTTGTACCGTGGTCATTTACAAAATGGAGAGCTAAGCTATAAAAAAGAGGGTGGTAGTAAGGAAGACAAGAGGAAGGCGGGGTAAGTATGTTAGGGATATCTAAACGGTGTGTGGTGGATATCATGGTGAATTCCAAATGGATTTCTAGTGGGAGGGACCCTGGCTTGGCTTTACATCTGCCAAGAAACTGAATTTGGTTTGTTTTGGGGTGTACAAAAGGGGCATTCGTGGGACTGTTTCGTTTGCTTGTTTGTTTCGGGTACCTATGATTTTTTTATATAAACATTTTTTTTTACAAGCCTGGCATGATTTTTTTTTTGTAACTGTCATATCTTGTCAGAGGTTGGTAAGAACCACCCCCCTTAAACCGGCGAGCTCTAGCCGAGCTGAAACGCGGGCATGCCAGCATCGCCAACCATCTGGCCACACAACCTTTTTTTTTGTTTACATAAGCTGACAGTACAGAATGGCGCCCAACGTGGGGCTCGAAGCAAGCTTCGTCTTAAGGAAGTTTTCTATATACATTTTTTTTAAGCCACATAGAGATTTTGTTTTCCTTGTTGTGAGAATGTAAGTCCCATTAGGTTTTAAAAGAGTCCTTAATGCGTTGCGACATTTTCCAAGAAGGGACTTTTTCTACAATAATGAGCATTTACCTCAGTTTTCTTTACATCGAATGGTGTCTTAATGGTTTTTTTTTAATGCTGTTAAATGCTTTCGTGCGAGCGAAGTAAACTGAGAAAATGTCTTATAAAATAGCTGCAGTTAATTTTTTTTATAGATTTACAAATTACAGCGGGTTTACCTTGTTCCCAAGCTTGTAAGCCCCGATGATCGAGGCTTTAGAGCCCGGATCGTGTAGCTACAGGAACTTGAGGTCGACGTGACCGTTAAAGTTTGTATTTTTTTTCCAACCTACCTCTTCATCTTGACTTGAGACTTGTGAAATTTTTAATAGTTACCGCGAATAATAAATTTATAATCGCTACAAGTCAAATGTAAAGGTGAGGTTTCATGTTAATTTTTTTTAAGATTTAAACAAGATAAGCCGAAGGTGATTGTTAAAGCAAATTTCAAATTTTTTTTTACTCTTACACTTTTATTTTGAGATTCGTCTCGATAATTAAACTGGAAAGGTGTTAAACTTGTCGCTAGTCCGTAATTTTTCTGGCTAATGGCCAGACTCTCCAGTTGCAGCTTAGTTTAGTTTGGTTTGCTTATACAATTATTTCCATATTTCATCTTTTAATAATTTTATTTACCCACGAATTTCTGAAAAAACAGTTTGAAATTATTGTAATAATGTTTATGTACACTCAAAATAAATCAAAATACTTTTACCTCGCAAACCTTTTGTTTTTCCAAAATACTACCTACCACACATGAATAATTTACGTATATATATTACGATTTTCAAAAATACTCTTCGCAAAAATATAATTTTTGGTATATTTTTGCCAATAGTTGATAAACCACATTTTAATTTGTTTTTTTTTTTTTTGTGAAAATTTGTTTTGGCCTCTTAAGGTTTCATTAAGCTCATTAAATTTCGGCAAGAACGACTTAAATAGTTTTTCTTATATTTTAATTTGAAATAACATAGTTTTTAATTCGAAGTTAGCTTCTTAAGGAACGAAAAATCGTTCGTATATTGAGTTTGGTACTTTTGTATATTTATTATTTTCCTTTTTGGTCGAAACTGGTAAAAGCAGTAAGCATGGACCCTCCGCAAGCAACAGCGACTTGTAGTGCAAATACCACGGCCACAGAGAGGCCAACAGTGGCTGCATCTACGGTTTCTACAACAAAAGTGGTAACGACATTGTCTAATGGTTTGTCAGGAGCGTCAGGAGCAGACTTTACCTTTAATCCGAGAATTTTGAATAATACTGTTATTTCGCCTCAGTATAGCGAATTTCGTGAAGGATTAACTGGTACTCAACAAACAATGGATTCTGTCAATTCTAACAATATTATAGAGATGGTTAGCTCAACTGTTGAGTTATCTTTGTCACGATTAATGAAGGATCTTGACGAGAAAATTCGGCTAGCTATACAAGAAATTAATCAGGTGCCTGTGAGAAGTCCGGCATCAGCTGAGGGACATAGGTTGCAGACACAGCAAGTTTTTAGAGAAGTACCACAAATAACGACAGCAATGCTGACATCTTTTCTGCAACCACCAGTGTATTCGCAAGCCCCTTTGGTACCTCAAGGCACAGCTCAAAGTCAAACTTTTAGCCCGACGTCGTCCGTATACGGTCAAACAGCAACGGCTGTTCAAATGTCCACAGTATTGCCACAACTTCCAACTCAACCGTCTGCGTCACTTTGGACAAGACCGGCTACAGCTTCAGCTATGCAACAGCCAATACAACAGCCAATACAACCATATTTTCAAAATATTGTTCATCAGAATCAATATCAACAACAGCCGGTACAACAACAGCCTAACCCAATATATAGTACAAATCCAGCAGGCCCAAATCATCATCACCAAGTTCTGCAAAATCATTGGTGCCATCAAATACCACTACAACCACAATCGCAACAATCTTTAAATAATTATCACCAATTACCCATTATATTACAGCCAGATAGCTCGCGTCAACGACAAGATGCTTGGATTGCACCTACTTTTAATTCATATCAAAATCACAATTTTCCCACATACGGTAATAAACAAAATTATGAACCGCTAAGCAGGAAACTGGAGAAATTGAACATTAGGTTCGATGGAACCAATAAAACCATGAACGTACAAGAATTTATTTTCCGAGTGGGTTTACTGAAACAGGATTATAAATGTAGTGATGAGGAAATGCTTCGTGATTTCCATATTTTACTCGAAGGTCCGGCTCGGGATTGGTACTGGGATCACCGGAAACTGGTGCTTATTCAAACCTGGCAGGAGTTGGAGAAAGCTCTATTGATGAAGTACAAGCGTTTTGAAAAAGAATATCAAGTTCAAATGCAGATTTTAAATCGCCGTCAACTGCCTCAAGAATCTTTTGAAGATTTTTATAACGCCGTCATGAAGTTGCGAAACCAGCAAGATTCTCCTTATGAAGAGGGGCAGTTAGTGGAAATCATGAGAGGCAACCTGAAACCTTTATTGGCGCAAATTATGTTTTCAGTACAGGTGAAAACTCTTATGGAGTTTTGCCGGGAGGTAAAAAGAGCAGAAAATTTGTTGGACAGCCAGCGGCAGTTGTACCAGCAGCGTTCGAATGCTAATCATCGTCTGAGTGAACTGTCGTATGAAGTAGAAGGAGAAGCACCACTATTGGATTTCGAGGTTAATGGTATTCGTTCTACTAGTCATTATACTTGCTGGAATTGTAAGATAGTTGGTCATAGTTTTGTAGATTGTCCTGAACCTTTGACTAGGCAATTTTGTTTTAGAAGAATGTCAGGGAAACAGATTGCCGAACCCGTCTCAAACTGGGGAGACGCGGTTGACCGAAGTTTAAGCCCAGTTTATTGTCAGCAAATGGGACCTAAGGATAAAAATATTTCAGTTTTAGTTAATAAAAATAGGATGAGTACACATTTAGCGTTAGATTCAAAGCTCCGAGAGCTTAAACCCCTTCTTTTACGTATTAGAGAATATAATGAGGCGAAATTAAGAATTTTTGGTAAGGTTTCGAATAAAATTAGGAAAGCGAGAGAAAGGTACCGGTTGAGAAAGGAAATTAGGCAGGAAATCGCGGCGTCGTCGTTATTTGAAGGAGGCGATACACGATTATATACACGAATAGATATAAATGGTTATGAAATAGAGGGCTTGTTAGACAGTGGAGCCACGGTATCAATTTTGGGCAAAAACTGTTTAAATTTTGTGAAAAAAAACCGGTTTGAACGTGCATAATTTTTCGACAGAAATTAAAACCGCAGACGATACAGTACACCATATAATCGGTCGGGTTCGGGCCGAAATTTCGTTTAATAAAGCCTCTCATATAATTACGTTCTATTTAGTGCCGACTTTGAGCCGTGAGTTGTATTTGGGTTACGATTTTATGAAGGCTTTTAAATTAATTGCTACCGTAGATAGTGTAAACACTAATAATATTGATCTCTGTGAGGAGACGGATAGCGCCATAGATATTAAAACCCATATTCTTACATCACAGCAAAAACAACAGTTAAATGTAGTAGTTTCAAAGTTCCCTTGCTATAACAAATTAGGGCTGGGTAAAACCAGTTTAGAAGTGCACTCAATAGATACTCGTGATGCAACTCCGATGAAGGATCGTCATTATCCTGTGTCACCGGCTGTACAAAAGTTAATGTACGCAGAGCTAGATAGGATGCTTGCACTGGGCGTTATTGAGCTTAGCGAAAGTCCTTGGAGTCATCCGGTTACATTGGTCCGAAAGGGCGAGAAAAATCGTCGAAAGCTCAACGCGCTCACGGTCAAGGACGCCTATCCTTTGCCGCACATTGAAGGATTGCTCAGTCGGTTAGGGGATACATTTTTTATATCTAGTGTTGATCTAAAAGATGCATTCTGGCAAATACCATTAGACCAGTCTAGCAGAGAAAAAACTGCATTCACGGTACCAGGGAGACCCCTTTATCAATATACTGTCATGCCTTTTGGGCTGTGTAATGCTGCCCAAAGGTTATGCCGGCTTATGGATAAAGTGGTTCCCGCAGCGCTTCGTGATAGAGTTTTCGTCTATCTAGATGACCTTTTGATAGTCTCGCCAGATTTTAGCACGCACTGTGAGTTGTTAAATCGAGTATCCGATTGTTTGATAAAAGCGGGGTTGACAATTAATATCGCAAAATCAAAATTTTGTTTTAAAGAGTTAAAGTATCTTGGTTATATAGTTGGTAGTGGCAAATTAAAACCTGACCCGGCTAAGGTAGAAACGATCACGCGTTTTTCGTATCCGAAAACCGCTAAACAAGTTCGCAGTTTCATGGGCGCAACGGGCTGGTATAGAAGGTTTATACCAGATTATGCCACAATTGCGGCTCCGGTTTTTGAAACTCTGAAGAAGGCCAAAAAGTTTAATTTTTCGGATGAAGCTAAAGCCGCTTTTGATCGTCTCAAAAACGCTCTAATTACGAGCCCGGTTCTTAATCACCCTGACTTCGCCAGACACTTCTACGTCCAGTGCGACGCGTCTGATGTAGGTATTGGAGCGGTGCTTTTTCAGAAAGATGATTCTGATGGGGAGCACCCAATAGCTTATTTTTCGCACAAATTAACATCGGCACAGAAAAATTACTCCGTCACTGAACGAGAATGTCTGGCAGTGGTCATGGCGATTAAGAAATTTAGGCCATATATAGAATTGATGCCGTTTTCCGTGATTACCGACCACAGAAGTCTAAAGTGGCTGATGTCTCATAAAGACCTCAGTGGACGCTTGGCCAGATGGAGCCTTCATCTGCAAGCATATAACTTCTCCATAGAGCATAGGCAGGGGAAACAAAATATTGTTCCCGATACTCTATCGCGCTACGAAATGGATGAAATCTCGGCAGACGTTGGGACTTTAATTGATTTAAATTCAGGGGCTTTCAAATCGGAAAACTATTGTGAACTAATTGCTACAATCGAAGGAAACGCTGAACAGTTACCCGATCTCAAGGTAGTGGATGATTTAGTATTTAAAAGAGTTGCTCCATACGATGGAGTACCTTTAAATGAAGATTTTTCGTGGAAACTGTGGGTTCCTCTGGATTTAACACAAGGTATTATAGAGGCAGCGCACAATCCGCCTCAGGTTTCGCACGGCGGTTTTGCAAAAACATTACGCAGAGTGCGTGAATATTTTTATTGGCCTAATCAAACCATCCAAATTCGAAATTTTGTTAAAAATTGCCAAGTCTGTAAAGAGACAAAGCCCGCGAATATGACACTACGCCCACCTATGGGAGCCGAAACACAAGCTGAGCGTCCGTTTCAGCGGATTTTTGTAGATTTTTTGGGTCCGAAATTGCTTTATTTTTATTGTTTTGGATAATTTAACTAAATTTGTTTTGTTGAAGGCTATGCCAAAAGCCAACAGCAAGAACGTCGTGAAATTTTTAATTTCCGGAGTGTGCCATAAATTCGGTACGCCCGAAACGATTGTGTCCGATAATGGAAAGCAATTTTTAAGTAAAGAGTTTGGAGAGTTAGTAAAAAATTTTGGTATAAACCACGTTAAAACAGCTACGCACTCGCCACAGGCGAATGCTTCAGAAAGAGTGAACCAATCTATCCTGTCGGCGGTACGCTCGTATCTACAAGAGGATCAGACTGAGTGGGACAAATATCTGTCGGAAATCGAATATTCATTAAGATCGTCGGTTCACAGCTCGATCGGCGTTACACCCTGTTTCGCGTTATTCGGTTTGAATATGGTTGGTCACTCAAGTTTTTATAAAATCGCAAGAAAACTTGGTAGCTTAGAAGATTCTGAGCTAAATGTTATTCCGAGATCGGCAAGATTAGACCTCATACGGCAGAAAATTCGAGAAAGTCTACACAAGGCATACTTGCGAAATGAAAAAGCGTACAATACTCGGTGCCGAAAAGTAAAATTTATTCCAGGTCAGGAAGTTTATCGCAGAAATTTTCAGCAAAGCGATTTTAAGACTGCTTTTAACGCTAAGCTGGCCAGGAAATTTTTAAAATGCCGAATAGTCCGACCGGTCGGAAACAGCCTGTACGAGGTAGAAGACTTGCAGGGCAAATTGTTAGGGATTTTCCACGGAAAAGACCTAAAGCAGTAAGCTAAAATTTTCGTTTTAGTTTATTTTATCAAATTCAGCATTAACTTCCCGTCAAAGTTAGGGTGGGTTTTTTTTGCTCGTTAATTTTTATTATTTTTTTTTATTTTATCAAAGGCAGGAATTTTACATCTGGGCAGAGGGGGATTCACTCCTTTTTCCTTTGGTGCTACCGGCCAGAGAATTCATTAGTCTTGGGTTGAGTAATTAAATTTTTTTGTTCAACTAATAAGCCAACGTTTCTAAGCTAGTTACATTTTGTAACCATCATTGTACCGATAGTGCAACTCCTTGCAAATCCACGTTGCTGCAGATTAGCGCCCTAGGGAACTATGCCATTAAGGACTGGGAGTCGTTAGTCACCTAGTACAATAATTTAATTCTGAGCCCGTATTTACGGCGAGTTGAAACAAAAGTAATTTTATTTTACAACCTTTGTTTTATAATAAAACAGGTGGTGGGCTCTTTACTTCGACTTGAATTTCGCTGACCGGTGTTCCAATGCAATGGGGTGTGAATAACCATCATTGCTAGAATATCAGACTGTGCCTTTGTAAGTGGGGGTGTCAATTGTGGTTGTGGTTGAAGGCTCCAATATTGATTCTTATATTGGCCTTGTATCCTTAATTCCGTTTGAATTTTGACTACTCCTAATATAAGTCGGTATATATTAGTCTAAGTATACATATTTTAAATCTAAAACCTACCAGAGGTTTTCCATTTGTTGACATATTTTTCGATCCGGCAGGCTTCTCTTTAGAATTGAAATAATGAACCTAAGAGAAATGAAATGAATTATTTACTGCCAGTACTGTTGAATTAGTTGTAGTCAGGAGGTTATCTATTTTAAGTGTTAGTAAAAAAATGAATTTTAAACAACCGAAAGAAAATGCTGAATTTTGTTTCTTTATTGGATTTAGGGAAACTTTTAAATTTCCATTGTTTTTTTCTTAGAATTAAGTATAAACCCAATAGAATTAAATTAAATTGGCCAATAAATTTTGCCAAACCTTGTTGAATATGGAAATGAAGTGCATTTAAAGGGATTTTGGTAAAATTTAATAGTAAAATTTTAGGAAATTAGGATTTGAAAGTAGTTAGGATAACTAGTTGGTTATATAAGCAAAATGTATTTTTATTACGCACTAGTTTTATTAATAAATCATTAGAGTTAGGGGGTCAAAAATTAACATATAGCCCAT
Source organism: Eustalomyia histrio (assembly GCA_949748255.1). Taxonomy (NCBI): domain Eukaryota; kingdom Metazoa; phylum Arthropoda; class Insecta; order Diptera; family Anthomyiidae; genus Eustalomyia; species Eustalomyia histrio. Next base: position 28,093,315 of record OX456524.1, on the reverse strand, counting down.
TCCATTTGCTTTCCTAAATAACCAGTTGTGAAAAGGAGGCAAAGATTTTGGTAATACAGGCATTGTACATATATATATATATATATTTTTTAATATAAATCGTATTGAATTAAATAAGATTTTTTTTTAAATAAAATTTTCCGTTTTTAAATAAATATGTTAAAATTTTTTTATATCTGTCCGAATTGCAAAAAAAAAAGGATAAGTGGAAACATATATAAATTGAAAAGGAGACAAACTGAAGTTAATTTTAAAGCTGTTTCTTTTAAAATGGATTTTAAATAATGTTTTTTCGGTGTGTACCTTTTGGGGTATCCAATTAAGCGACTTTCGATAGCAACCGATTATAGGATCAGTAACACTTTACAAACTCATTTAAAATTTTTTCAATTGGGATCATGCTTTGTAAGCATTCGCAGTTTCAGCCTTTACTTCACATATAAAAAAAAAAAAAAAAAAAAAAATTCCAAATCGGAATGAAATGATAATTTTTTATTTTTTAGAATGAAGTATACATATGTCTTATACATTCATTTATGTCTATAATTATACATTCAGATCATGCAACTTATCTAAAATAACACGAGTTAAACGTTTACTTCAGGCCGCAAAGAGGTAAATGAAAATCTTGCATTGTCTTTAGCTTTTCTTATGCAGTAAACTCAGAAACAACGTAAATGAAGAGTTGAAGTGTATAAAGGTCGGCTTTTCTTTATATTGACGCCTTTACGTCTCTATATTACATTTTAGTAAACATTCCTCAGAAAATTTTGAAAAACTTTATGCTAAAATTTTCTCTAATAGAGTTTGGCTTAATTGGCTTCTGAAACGCTCATATGTTTGAAGTTATTATTTATAAACTTCTTTGGTTTGCTTTATAAACCGCATAAAAACGGAACTGAGAATATCCTTCTAGATATTATGAATGCTTTTGGATTGTATCATCCTTTTAAAATTCATTTTTATTTTTTTTTATTTAATTGCATTGGTTTTTTACGTACCTCGGGAGAATTTTTACGTTTCGAATCGGCCGTTGTGAAGGGCCTTGTCGCCCACTCTCGACCGCAACCTTTTCATCTCGAGATGAGACACCTTATACTTGTTCTCACGATAAGAAATCTCAGTGCCTCAAGTTGAGCTTCGTGCGGGTGAAGGAGGCTGAAAAGGGAAAGTAAAGTTAGTCGGAATGGAATTGTGACGATTTGGGCACATACCATTGGATAGTGATGGATACATCGAATGTCCAAATGGTGTAAAATAATCTTGATGGAGGCCCGAAAATAGATGAAGGAATAGTTTTTAGTTAGTGGAGCGTAACTAAGAGTGGTGTAACTATACTTACCAAATATACATGAGTGTGGATGTTCAGGGCTTATCTGGGAGCAGCATCGAAATCCTTGTAGAAAAGGTAAAATAATTGGTAAATTTTATTCCCATATATAGCTTACCAGTTGTTGGAGATAGCGGAAGTTGTTAACAGTCGCCATTTTTTTTTTCTTTTCGGCTTCTTTGCAATGATGCCGACGAGTTTCAATTGATACTCCACATGGTCCGGCAACCGGTTGTAGAACTAATGAGATGATGTTAGCTGAAAAGAGAAAGAATTTTTTTTTTTGGCTGCAGTGTATATACGTTCTTATCAGAATGTTCTCATGTTGTTACCTTTTGTTTTTTCCTGTGGGCAGATACACAACCTTTGTTTAGACTTCTTATTTTTATTTAATTAACCGTACCACTAAACCTGTATAGTAATTTGTAGTGCAGTTAATTTCATTCATCTTATTTCTCACTTGTTTTGTTATTTTTAGTCGTCCGTCCGATAAACATATGTTTCCCAGATCGACGATATTACATTTCCAAAATTAAGTCATTGTTCTAGATTGCCGTTTTTACACTATGATGCCAATCAGTGCTGCCAGACTATCCGACGATTGCGGGATTAACCCTGGTAGGATCAGATGGGGCCGAAACGACCCGTTTTAGGAAAGTGATTGAAATTAGTTTCCCTCCCATCCTGGAACCATTGGGAGAGCGCAGGATGGTTGGGTTTGTCATGGGTAGGTAGTAGAGGCTCAGGTGTGAAATAACATAAGGGAACAAATGAAAAAAAAAGAAACGAAAAACTGCAATATGTGCAACTGCGCGTATTTCAGATAAAACCTTTTTGACATTGGAGATATAAAAAGAAAAAAAGATGGAAGCTCCAGGAAATGGAGGCATAAAACTTCCTTTTTGGATTTTGGCAATGAAGAAGGTCAGGCATGTGATACGGAGTTTTTTGGTTAAAAAAAAAATAAAACAACAACAAAAACAACAACGAAACCAAATTTTATTAAGTTTTTTTTGGTGAATGTTAAAACAAGTTATTAAAAGCAAAACAGAACAATTACGCCAACAATCACCTCTGCCTGGACCCATCGATTGGAGCAGCTGCATCTGCACCACCAAGCCTGGGGTGCAAGGTATCCAAAAGGTTTTTTTGTAGTACTAAAACAGCATAGAACCCGGACAATAAGACGGACATTCCAAGACCCTCTGCAAAGAGAAAGAAAAAAGGAATTTTTAGTTTTTTTAATTTGATAAAAAAAGGGTTAGAGTCCCTTGAATGGATATTTTTGTTTAGGGAAAACATTTTTAGTTATAAATACCTTTTCAATTCATTCCCTTCTTTGAGTGTAGAAGGTGCGCGTCTAGGGGTTGAGCTCAGGCCTGTTAAATCGTTGTCGGTTAGTTCCTACGATAAATGTTTACCCTACATTGAAATAAAAAAATAATTACGTTAAAACTAAAAATTTTAGGTACGTTTAATTGAACACGCGTACAGGCATACCGACCTTGGGACTCTTAGACGGACGGACAAACCTTTTGGGTAACCAGGAGCGAGTAGGCATCTATGCATTTTTTTGCCGGGGGATGCTTGGGAACCAGCCGAACTGTGGATAGCATTTAATTTCTTTATAGTACCTACCTGCTATTTACCGGAGATTGATAATTACAATAATTTTAAATATTTCTGTTTTTATTGTTATATTATCGAATAGGCACTAACTCCATTTAAATTGATAGAAGATTCCACTTTTTAGTTAATTAATAGTTAATATTTTTCCATTTTTTTAAAAAGTCTTGTTGGCATGAATTGTATATTATGATATTGAATTTTTTTATTTTTTTTAATAAACCCAAAATTTTTATAACGTTCGAATGAAATCTTGTACCGTGGTCATTTACAAAATGGAGAGCTAAGCTATAAAAAAGAGGGTGGTAGTAAGGAAGACAAGAGGAAGGCGCGGTAAGTATGTTAGGGATATCTAAACGGTGTGTGGTGGATATCATGGTGAATTCCAAATGGATTTCTAGTGGGAGGGACCCTGGCTTGGCTTTACATCTGCCAAGAAACTGAATTTGGTTTGTTTTGGGGTGTACAAAAGGGGCATTCGTGGGACTGTTTCGTTTGCTTGTTTGTTTCGGGTACCTATGATTTTTTTATATAAACATTTTTTTTTTACAAGCCTGGCATGATTTTTTTTTTGTAACTGTCATATCTTGTCAGAGGTTGGTAAGAACCACCCCCTTAAACCGGCGAGCTCTAGCCGAGCTGAAACGCGGGCATGCCAGCATCGCCAACCATCTGGCCACACAACCTTTTTTTTTTGTTTACATAAGCTGACAGTACATAGTCGACAAAAGTGGTGACTTGGAGACACTTGACCCCAGGCTTCCTACAGGGGTATTGCTCCTCCTTCTATATTACCCTACACCAAATATATTAGGGTCGTACTTAGGAAAGCGGTCAATATTTTTATAAAAAGGGAAGATTGTTTAAGGTGGCGTGATCCGATTTTCTTTGATGGTTTTGTTGGCCTTAATGTCGTTTAGCCTAATTAAAAATAGTACCTTTTTATTGATGACACATCTAACTATAGATCGATTCTAACCTATTTCAACACCGTTCATCTTTGGACCAATTTAAACCTATGTACCAAACTTAATACAAATATATTTGTATTTGCAAGCGGTTGCTTCGGACAGACGGACACCGTAATATCGGAGCAATATGTGATTCTAAGTCCAAAATTTTTATTAGTATAAATATCAACCGATATAACTATGCAACAAAAAGTATGTAATAGTTTGAAGTCTTGGCTAACAAATTAATAAAAAAATTATAAAATTTATTGTTTTAGAGTTGCAATTTGTAATTAAAAAAAAATAATTTTTAATAGTACAAAAATTAGTTAAATATAGAAAGAACAGAGATTTTATAAAAGTACAGGGTGGCTATAAAAAAATTACTGATTATTTTTTCAAATCTCTGGTTTTATTGAAAAGGTTGAACTTTGTCATTTAAGAATGGAACAGAATATCATTCATATGACTACCACGACTGACTGCTGGTCAACGCAATTTTTCAGTACACTTTCAATTGTTTCGGCACGAATCTCTTCAATGGCAACTTCGATTTCATGTTTCAACGCTTCAATTGTCTCTGGATGGTTTGCGTGACATTTGTCCTTAATGGCTCCCTACAAAAAATAATACAAAGGGCTTAAATCACAACTCCGAGGCGGCCAATTGACATCACAATTTCGGTTGATCATTCGATTTTCAGAAAACAGTGCATAATATATGGATGGTTGCGTTGGCTGTGTGACATGTGGCCGCGTCTTGTTGAAACCAAATGTCGTCCATGTCATGCTCTTGAATTTTTGGAAACAAAAATTCTTTGATCATGGCACGGTAACGCTCACCGTTGACGGTAACGTAGGCTTCTTGCTCATTTTCGTTGTGAATGCATTGTTTTCTCAATAGTCACGTGTTGGTTCTCTGAACCCGACATGCGGCAATATTGCTTATTGACATAGCCACCGAAATGAAAATGAGCTTTATCTGAATACACGATTTTTCGGCAAAGCGAAAACGCATCGGATGGTCAAGAGGCTTCAGTTGTTAGACTAATTCAACTTTGTAAGCCTTCATACTGATGTCTTTATGCAAAATTGTTCTCAAAGAAGTGCGAGAAATGTTCAGTTCCTGGGAACGATGACGAGTTGATGTTGATAGATGTACATGGACATTGTCCGCTACAGCAGCAATGTTTTCGATTGAACGCACTGGACGAGAACGTACACGGCTTGATTTTTCCAATAAGAATTCATTTTCATGAACTCGCTTCACAAATTGACGTACAAACTGAACTGAAGGCCGATCTCTTCTCGAAAGTTTTCCACGTAAACTTCTTACAGTTTGCCTTAAAGACCCAATTTTGTTCGAGCGTACAGCGTCCCATTCTGCAAATGTCAAACATAAACCTGATAATTAAATTTAATGTTATTCTATCTTTTAAATTCAAAGTAATCGGTAGTTCAAATTTAAAATTTTTAATGGCCCACCCTGTATTATGATGGTCTGGTTAAGGATATATAGAAAATTTTTTGGGAGAAAGAAGAAATTTCCGAATTTGTAAGAACTTGAATATGCTAAAATTTTGACAAATTATTTAAAAATAGAAAGATTTTTAAAATATTTTCAAAAATAGTAAAATGAAGAAAGATACAATTTTGTACATTAGATTGACGGTTTTTTGTATAAGCAATGGGCAAAAAGTCCAAACCCGTTGAGTGCATACAAAGCGTGCAAAATTTAAATTTAGTTTGGTAAACCACTACCCTCTAAAAGTACAAAAGCATCTTTCTACAAAATTTAGTTTTAAAATTTTCGCGCAACCGATAAGTAATATAAATTAGGTTACAAATCTATGGAAACCTACCTAACGTTTTATGATTGTTATACGAGTCGTATCAATAAGTTCGTGACCTTTTGAATGAAACAGTTTTTTTTTGCAAAAAAAAAATATTTTTCAACATAATCTCATTTTAGCTCAATACACTTTGTCCAACGTTTCTCCAATTATTGTATGCCTTCCAAAAAATAGGATTTTTTGAAGTCCATAAAATAGGCATTTGTTTGATCAATAATTTCATCGTTGGAGCTAAATATCTTTCCACCGAGCCAGCTCTTTAAGTTTGGAAATAGTAAATAGTCACTGCGGCCAAATCCGGAGAATATGGCAGATGAGGTACCAATTCGTAGTCCAATTCATGAAATTTTGTCGTTGAGACTACACACGTGTGCACCCGTGCATTATGGTCAATTGAGAGCAAGCACAAAAAATAATGTTTAATGAGCACCCGAAATTCACTTTTTTCCATTTTTAAAAAATCCACGAGGTTGTATGTTTTGAACAGCTGTTAAACGCAAAGTAAATAACGGAACTTGCTCAAAATTTGACAGTAGCCTATTAACAGGTGGTACTTGATGGGAGCAGTAATGCATTTCATATTACTACGAGGGAAGTTCGAAAAGTCAAGGACTTATTGAACCGCCGTCGTATAATAACAATTACACGTAATGGTGATTTTGGTCACTAAACTTTTTACAACTTTGGTATTTGAACATTTGTTAGAGGAAACAAAACAAACGGATTCATATTTATTATTAAATTATCAAGGAAAAAAATATTATTTTGTTCAAAGTATTCAAGAAAATTAAGCCTTCTGTCTAAATGGGAGCCAACCGCTCAAATATCTATTTGTATATTTTACAAATATAAATTTGAGCACACTTTTAAAATGTTTTTGTTTCAAATCAATTATTAAAGATGTTTATATATGCAATTGTTATGTTAAAGTATTTTTCTTGTTTTAGCTTGAAAGTTTGTTAATACGGGTCAAACCGTTGTCAAATTTGAATGTCAACTCGGTAAATATAATTATTTTGTATACATTTATGAACTCTATTTTTATACCCTGCGCTACCACGTGGAAGGATATAATAAATTTGTGCTGACATTTGTAACTACACAGACAAAAACTAAAATCGAGTTTCAAGTAAAATATTTGTAAATACAATTAAAAATTAAATTGAATTAGGACCAGCAAAAGAATTTGTTTTATCAATTAATTTTCTTTTGTTAAAATTAATTGAAATTTTCAATTATTTTTTAATCATATCAATTAAATTTTTAATCAAATATCAAAAACATTTTTAATTAAAGTTTTAATTATATTATATTATTCCTTCAAATCGAGTTCAAGATCTTTTTATAAAAAATAATAATGATTATTTATTATTTCTTTCCAATATTTCGTCTCCACATTGGGTGACTTCTTCAGGGAAATTAATAATAATAAAAATTTCCCTGAAGAAGTCACCCAATGTTGAGACGAAATATTGGAAGGAAATAATAAATAATCATTATTTTTTTTTATAAAAAGATCTTGAACTCGATTTGAAATAAATAGCGGAACTTGCTCAAAATTTGACAGTAGCCTATTAACAGGTGGTACTTGATGGGAGCAGTAATGCATTTCATATTACTACGAGGGAAGTTCGAAAAGTCAAGGACTTATTGAACCGCCGTCGTATAATAACAATTACACGTAATGGTGATTTTGGTCACTAAACTTTTTACAACTTTGGTATTTGAACATTTGTTAGAGGAAACAAAACAAACGGATTCATATTTATTATTAAATTGTCAAGGAAAAAAATATTATTTTGTTCAAAGTATTCAAGAAAATTAAGCCTTCTGTCTAAATGGGAGCCAACCGCTCAAATATCTATTTGTATATTTTACAAATATAAATTTGAGCACACTTTTAAAATGTTTTTGTTTCAAATCAATTATTAAAGATGTTTATATATGCAATTGTTATGTTAAAGTATTTTTCTTGTTTTAGCTTGAAAGTTTGTTAATACGGGTCAAACCGTTGTCAAATTTGAATGTCAACTCGGTAAATATATTTATTTTGTATACATTTATGAACTCTATTTTTATACCCTGCGCTACCACGTGGAAGGATATAATAAATTTGTGCTGACATTTGTAACTACACAGACAAAAACTAAAATCGAGTTTCAAGTAAAATATTTGTAAATACAATTAAAAATCAAATTGAATTAGGACCAGCAAAAGAATTTGTTTTATCAATTAATTTTCTTTTGTTAAAATTAATTGAAATTTTCAATTATTTTTTAATCATATCAATTAAATTTTTAATCAAATATCAAAAACATTTTTAATTAAAGTTTTAATTATATTATATTATTCCTTCAAATCGAGTTCAAGATCTTTTTATAAAAAATAATAATGATTATTTATTATTTCTTTCCAATATTTCGTCTCCACATTGGGTGACTTCTTCAGGGAAATTAATAATAATAAAAATTTCCCTGAAGAAGTCACCCAATGTTGAGACGAAATATTGGAAGGAAATAATAAATAATCATTATTTTTTTTTATAAAAAGATCTTGGACTCGATTTGAAGGAATAATATAATATAATATTGAAGATCAAATAAAGAAAGATAAATATAAAGTTTTAATTATATTTAATAAAAATTCTAACAAAAAATCAATTCAAATTTTAATCAAATTTTTAATTGAAATTCCAGCATCAAATCAAAATTTTAATAAAATTTTCAATTGAAACTCCAGATTCAAATCAATTAAAATTAAAATTTTTAAATACTTTTTATAAAATAGTTCATAGAAGTACTTTAGTACTTTTGAGGTTCCAATAGCATCACAAAAAATACTATGGTTCCAACTTTATCATACATAACTAGTGCATGTGTATCCGCAGTGTTGCCAAAAAAGTTTATTCTCATGTTCCCATTTTCAAAGTTGAAATACCCAAAAATCCTTAACAAATTGTTAAATTTATCAAATTTTCCTTTTTTCTTAAGTGATTTTTCGCAGATTTTGTTTGTTAAAAATTGAAAATAAATATTCTAGAAAAAAGGGTGGGATCATAAAAGAATTAAAATTTTAACAAATTCAAATTTTAAAAATTTTTTAAAATTTTAAAATAGACCCTTGATTTAAGTTTTAAATCTGATTCAGTTATTAATGAATCGATTTGCAAAAGTCTATTCATTGTTTGAATAATTTTCCACTTTATTTAATTAATATCAAATTCAGAGAATACATTTAATTTTTCTTTCACAAAACAAATTATTCAATCGAGACAAATTTGAATCATTGATATAAAATGATTATAATTTTTTATTCATAGATTCATAAAATTAATAATATGAAATAAAATGAATTATCAAGTTCTGCATTAAAACCTGTATGTCATTAATTTAACAGAAATAGCTTTCGATTTTCTATATGAAAAATCAAAAATTAATTTTTTAATTTTTTTATCAATAAATTTTCACATCTGAAGTTCAATCCACGCGTAATTTTAAAAATAGTTAAAAAACAAAAATTTTATTGGTTTTTTTATTTTTGTTTAGGGATTTGAGATGCAATTCTGCAGTTTAAATAACTGTATGTTTTATATGTTGTCAATAGTATTTATTGTTAACTGGAATATTTTTTACACCAAGTTCATTATCAATTAAAAATTTTATTGATATGATTAAACTTTTAAATGAAAATGATGAAAAAGTCAAAAAAATATTTAATTGAAATTTTTTTGGCAATAGTTTTTTCTGTGTACCACTAATAATGATTGTAGACCAATATTTATGTATACCGAACTACTCAGAGTATTTTTTTAAAGATGCTTCGATAATGTCATCTATCCATCCATGGCTCTGACCATGTAATTTTGCAATCAAGTTTGCAACAAGTCGAAATTCTAAAATAATTCGATAAAATTTAATACAAAAGAGTGCATGGATCCAAAGACGAACCCTCTTGACAATAGCTAAAATCGTCATTTATCTTCAAATGTTGTTGAAACAACTGACACATTAGTAAAAAAACAAATGATTTATCAGTTAAAAATAAATGTTAAAATTTTACCTACCCATTCCGTAAAAAATAAGTGATTATTCATTTATTTAAAATTGTTTCCGTTTTTTATATTTTTTTTTTGTTTTTTATCTACAAAATGTATACTCACACAGTCTATAGACACATTTTTTGTGAATGACAATATGTGTGTATTTATGTGTATTTATGAAGTTCTTGTAATTTGAATTGAAATAATTGTGTGCAATTTAAATAAAAAAATAATATTTAAATTTATAATAAATGTAACGGAAACAAATAAACTACAAATTTCTGTTTTGTCAGTAAATTTTTATTAAATTTCAATGAATGAAAAAAAGTGAAACTAAAAAAATCAGTAACTAAGAGTAATAAATATATTTATTTTTAACAAAAGTTAAACTTTGAAAAATGAGTGTATGTTTCCTTATTTTTAACTGAACCGAAAACTTTTATATTCAACTACAAACAGTAAACTACATAATATTTGGTTGTGATGTACCCCAAAAAATTATGCCTCTAATTTTAATTAAAATCGGACCACTTTTGCACGTATTCCTTATATAAACAACCTACCTTACATTTGACATGCAGATTTTTCAGTAAAATTTATTGCACTGATAATTTTTACGTGCATTTTATGAGGATAATATCCCATTCCGGATTTTGGTGCGCTTCCCTGTATATGAACCAATATGTACTGTGTAATCTATCTCATGGTCGTCAAGCCCGACTATAATATTTTTGGACTCGATTTGAAGGAATAATATAATATAATATTGAAGATCAAATAAAGAAAGATAAATATAAAGTTTTAATTATATTTAATAAAAATTCTAACAAAAAATCAATTCAAATTTTAATCAAATTTTTAATTGAAATTCCAGCATCAAATCAAAATTTTAATAAAATTTTCAATTGAAACTCCAGATTCAAATCAATTAAAATTAAAATTTTTAAATACTTTTTATAAAATAGTTCATAGAAGTACTTTAGTACTTTTGAGGTTCCAATAGCATCACAAAAAATACTATGGTTCCAACTTTATCATACATAACTAGTGCATGTGTATCCGCAGTGTTGCCAAAAAAGTTTATTCTCATGTTCCCATTTTCAAAGTTGAAATACCCAAAAATCCTTAACAAATTGTTAAATTTATCAAATTTTCCTTTTTTCTTAAGTGATTTTTCGCAGATTTTGTTTGTTAAAAATTGAAAATAAATATTCTAGAAAAAAGGGTGGGATCATAAAAGAATTAAAATTTTAACAAATTCAAATTTTAAAAATTTTTTAAAATTTTAAAATAGACCCTTGATTTAAGTTTTAAATCTGATTCAGTTATTAATGAATCGATTTGCAAAAGTCTATTCATTGTTTGAATAATTTTCCACTTTATTTAATTAATATCAAATTCAGAGAATACATTTAATTTTTCTTTCACAAAACAAATTATTCAATCGAGACAAATTTGAATCATTGATATAAAATGATTATAATTTTTTATTCATAGATTCATAAAATTAATAATATGAAATAAAATGAATTATCAAGTTCTGCATTAAAACCTGTATGTCATTAATTTAACAGAAATAGCTTTCGATTTTCTATATGAAAAATCAAAAATTAATTTTTTAATTTTTTTATCAATAAATTTTCACATCTGAAGTTCAATCCACGCGTAATTTTAAAAATAGTTAAAAAACAAAAATTTTATTGGTTTTTTTATTTTTGTTTAGGGATTTGAGATGCAATTCTGCAGTTTAAATAACTGTATGTTTTATATGTTGTCAATAGTATTTATTGTTAACTGGAATATTTTTTACACCAAGTTCATTATCAATTAAAAATTTTATTGATATGATTAAACTTTTAAATGAAAATGATGAAAAAGTCAAAAAAATATTTAATTGAAATTTTTTTGGCAATAGTTTTTTCTGTGTACCACTAATAATGATTGTAGACCAATATTTATGTATACCGAACTACTCAGAGTATTTTTTTAAAGATGCTTCGATAATGTCATCTATCCATCCATGGCTCTGACCATGTAATTTTGCAATCAAGTTTGCAACAAGTCGAAATTCTAAAATAATTCGATAAAATTTAATACAAAAGAGTGCATGGATCCAAAGACGAACCCTCTTGACAATAGCTAAAATCGTCATTTATCTTCAAATGTTGTTGAAACAACTGACACATTAGTAAAAAAACAAATGATTTATCAGTTAAAAATAAATGTTAAAATTTTACCTACCCATTCCGTAAAAAATAAGTGATTATTCATTTATTTAAAATTGTTTCCGTTTTTTATATTTTTTTTTTGTTTTTTATCTACAAAATGTATACTCACACAGTCTATAGACACATTTTTTGTGAATGACAATATGTGTGTATTTATGTGTATTTATGAAGTTCTTGTAATTTGAATTGAAATAATTGTGTGCAATTTAAATAAAAAAATAATATTTAAATTTATAATAAATGTAACGGAAACAAATAAACTACAAATTTCTGTTTTGTCAGTAAATTTTTATTAAATTTCAATGAATGAAAAAAAGTGAAACTAAAAAAATCAGTAACTAAGAGTAATAAATATATTTATTTTTAACAAAAGTTAAACTTTGAAAAATGAGTGTATGTTTCCTTATTTTTAACTGAACCGAAAACTTTTATATTCAACTACAAACAGTAAACTACATAATATTTGGTTGTGATGTACCCCAAAAAATTATGCCTCTAATTTTAATTAAAATCGGACCACTTTTGCACGTATTCCTTATATAAACAACCTACCTTACATTTGACATGCAGATTTTTCAGTAAAATTTATTGCACTGATAATTTTTACGTGCATTTTATGAGGATAATATCCCATTCCGGATTTTGGTGCGCTTCCCTGTATATGAACCAATATGTACTGTGTAATCTATCTCATGGTCGTCAAGCCCGACTATAATATTTTTATTTGTTTAATTCAATATTTTTTAGATTATTAAAAATGTTTTTTCTTGGAATGGCCATTTGAATTAACTTAATGTTTTAATTTTGTTCAGTTTATCAAATGACCTTTATATGTACATATATTTGCTGAATTTTTAAAATTCACTTGACATTTGATGTGATATACTTTTAAGTAGGTTTTAAAATATTTTTTTATACCTTAATATTTCCTTGGTTGACATAGTTAATTAAAATTGAAAGAAATTTTGAAAGTAATAAAAATTTGTTAAATTTTCTAAACCAAAATACCTTTTTCATTGAAACTAAACAAAAGTTGTAAGAACGGCTTTTTGTCCTTTAGCTGGCTGACTTGTAGAGACCTTTGCGGTATTCGGCAGAATAGTCGAAGAATATTTTAGAAGGTGGCCACACAACCTGCACAGACTAACTCGATTAAAACACGTTGAAGGACCTTTGCAGGATACGGCAGGATACTCGAAACATATTTCAGAAGGGCATCATATAAACGGAGGTGACCGATACCTGGGCTGCACAGGATCTCAAAGGATACTTGTAGGATGTCAAAGGATATTTGCAAGTCTTCAAAGGATATTTTTAGGACTTCAGGGAGGTTTAATATCCATAGGACTTTGAAAAATATTCACAGAACCTCAAAGGACACCCAAATATTCGCAGGACCTTAAAGGATATACATAGGACCTCATGAAGGTTATTCAAAGGGTCTTGAAAGATATTCACAGGACCTCAAAGGATGCCCACATGACCTCAAGGGATATTCGCAGGACCTTAAAGGATATATACAGCACCTCATGAAGGTTATTATAAGGGCCTTGAAATATATTTACAGGACCTAAAAGGATACCCACATGACCTCAAGGGATATTCACAGGACCTTAAAGGATATACACAGGACCTCATGAAGGTTATTCAGAGGGCCTTGAAAGATATTTACAGAACCTCAAGGGATACTCACAGGACGTCAAAGGATATTTGCAGGACCTCAAAAGATATTTTCAGGACCTCATGAAGGATAATCACAGGACCTTGAAAGATATTCACAAGACCTCAAAGAATACTCACAGGACCTCAAAGGAAATTCACAGACCTCAAAGTATATTCACAGGATCTAGAAATGTTCATGCTATCGAACCAAATAAAGAACATCTCATATATATTTATTATAATTATTATAAATACTAATCAAACTTTCAATTAATTTCCGAAACGATATTTTTTGATCCACTCAACATCAAATTTCATATCAGAGATTTATTTTTATTTTTTTTTTGGTTTAGGAGATAAAAACCGGCCTTAATGAAGACTCCGGTTTGCAAATTTATCAAAATTAACAACATATATATTTAAAGGGTTTTATTAAAATATTACAAGGAATAACTCTCCTTTAAATGACACATTTTCATGTTTAAAATATTTACATAATTTAATAGCTATTTTTCCCTTAACTTTTACAATTATTCCCCAATTTAATCTAATCAAGATAAGAAAAGAAAAATTTAAATAAATTCCATTAATTTATATTTGTTTTTACAATTCAACAGAATGATAACTTTGGCCACAATTCGATATACACATTGATTATTTATGCATGTTACAAACAAACATTTGCACTATTGTTCGTACCATTCACACAATAGATTTTCCACTATGAAAATAAACAGGTCTATTCTTTTTCTTTTTTTGCTGCTAAAAAACAAAAAAACCTAAAAAAAAAGAAAATTCGATATAAAAAATATGGGTTGGTGTTGTTGAGGCAATAAATAAAAATTCAACCAAAGTAAGATAAATAATGTGACAAAGGTCAAATAAATCTTCTATGTTACATGGAGATGTCATACGCTACATCAGTTAGGAAAGCAAAAAAAAAAAAAACAGCAACAACAAATATATACACACAAAATTATAAAGAAAAGTTAAATGGAAAAAAAATTGCAACGCCTCACTAAACAATCTTGAGAACAATTTGGACAAAACTTTACTATGAGTTAAGAAAGAAAACACATTAAGGAGGGCATAATGTTGCTTAACGTTTCCCTGAATTAGTTTTTTTTTCTACATCACTACACCTCACCTATACGCATACATACTTAAGTATTAAAAATATTCACTAAGGAGTGGATTTTTGGTAAAATATTAAAAAATTATATATAAAAGTACTAGCGGATCCCGGCGTGTTTCGCTACGCATGAATATTAACATTAAATCAAATTTATTGTTTTTGTTTTTTTTTTTTGATTTGGAAATAATGAAAAAAGGTAAATTAATTCAATACAATAGTGTATAAAGAACTGTTACGGGATTTTGTCCGAGCGCCCAGTTTTTACAAGACTTATAACATTAAATTCATAAGCACAAATGTATTAAATTAAATCTTCTTTATTGTATGAATTTGATATGTTTAAATTCCTGGTTAAAATACAATTTTTGTTATAAATATAAAGAAATACAAAAATTTATTATTTATACATACTTTTTTGGTATAAAAACCCAGCGCGAAATTATACATATATTTTTAAAAAATTTCTTCACAAAAAACGAGATGAGTGTGATACTGAATGACAAATAACAATGGCTGTACAATTAGTCGACAATTTAAGACATAAAAAAAATGCGCTAAAATAGAGCTTGGGATTTTTATGACTTTTGACATTACGTTATTTGACAATTAGATATAACAAAAAAGAAACAAATCGATAAATATATTACACAAGTAAATTGATATCGAACTGGGTGACAGTGGCGGTAACAAGAACCTTAAAATGATCACTCACTGATAGCTGTCAATGTGCATGCGTGTATGCATGTATGCGCTACAACGTGTATTTACCGTGTGTATGAAGTCAGCACCGCACACGCTCATCGGAACCTACGTATTTGTTGTTGTTTTTTTGTATATGGACAAAATCACATGTTGACATAAAAAATCATAACTCACGAACGCGTCGACCGATTTTGTGAAAACTTTAGATACACTAACTACACGACCATACGAACACACCGTAATAATTAATTGAATTCGGCTTGACCGTTCGTGAGTTAAAAAGTCACAACACACTTGCAACAATTTTTTATATATATAGAAGATTTTTCTAACAATTTGTATACATCGATATATTTTTTGTTTATCTATAACGAGCTTTTAACCTCCGTATGTTTTTAAAAACAAAGAAAATAAAATATTTTTAGCTAGGCTGATAAATACGTTTTTAAATCTGGCGAAAGATCTCTTTAGAACCCGAAGTTTTGAACAAGCAGCGCGATACCCTTACATTTTTACTAACAACTTCTGAACGGTTTGCACGGTTTCGATAATTTTCAACTGCCCTAATAAATATGGACAAAAAATAGCAACTTATCCTTCTTTCATGCAACGTGTTTACCACTAAAATAATCATAAAAATCGGCGCCAACTTTGCAAAATTCTTTTGGGTTTAAATTTTGCCAATATTGTAATTGCATTTAGCATTGGAATCATTAAGGCTAACACCGATGACCCCAAATTTTGTTGCACAGTGTAATTTATGTTAATTAAAAAGCAAAAGAAAGAGATGCATTTTTAAACAAAAATCGTGTTCCCGATTAAGGGCATGATTTTTGTTTACAAACATCATCTGCGAATTATATTTTCTTTTACTAAAATAATTGACATGAATGCACAAAAAAAATCTAAAATTTGATGTTTTCCTTAATTTAAAAAAAAAAAAAAAAAATTCTGATATTAATGATATGAATAATCTCTGAATATCTTGCAGAGAAAAATATTGTTACAGAAATTTTCTTTGGTACTAGTAAATTCTTTTTCAGCTGGAAAAATCTAGTGTAGTAATAGCTGGAAATAACTAGAATAACTACTCATATAAATACGGGTACTTAATGATGCAGCAGTTCAGTTTTATATAAAACACTAAAGTGTTAAGAACTAAAGTGTGGCTAACGTTTAGTTTATAAAGGGTAAAATCGTAACAATATGCTACAATATCATCATGTAATAATAACAATATATAATATATTTTAAATAATCATAAAATTATCTTCACTGATCATTAAATGATCAGCTACGATCATGTTTTTAGAAAATTAGATAATACTAATAAACATTTCGTATTCTTAGTCATAAGATGATGCTCGTAAAACATAGACATGCTGCATTGGGTCTTTTTATCTTTTTTTTAGACAAATATCGGATTTGGGTATTTTTTCATTAATTGTTGATAAAAATTGGTTTTTTTGATAATACTTAAAATTTATTTTTTGGTATTTTTTTGTTTTTTATTTTTTTTTGAAGTTTCTTATTTTGATTTTTGGTCCATTTTTCATTTCGCCCAAAGAAAAATAGTCAAATAATATTAAATCGCTCAAATTTTTTTTAAATAAAAATTTGGGCGCAATGTTATTTGGAAAATTACCCAATTATTTGGGTAATAATTAGCAAATTTTTGGATTTAATTGCGTAAATACAAATTGTTTTATATTTCATTATGCAAAATCACCCAAAAATGAAGAATAAAAAATTGCACAATTTTCAAATGTTTTAAGTACTTACTTGTGAAGAGGTTTTCTTGTGGGTTTTTCTCTTTGGGGATATTTTAAAAATAAAGTTTGGTCCAACCATAATTCACGATGTTAATTGTAAATAAAACAAAGAGTTTTCAGAGAATTATCTTAATATTTTTTTATTATGATAGAAGGATCTATGGCAATTATGTGTGAAACAAAATATCGGCCAAATGCCCGCCACGGCTTTGGTGGCATACCTCTATCCGATCGTCCATATTTTTAATGACTCTGAGATATAATTGAGGTTTTATGCCGTTAATGTGCCGAATTATCTCATCCTTTAGCTCTTGAATTGTTCTTAGCTTATTGACGTACACTTTTTCTTTTAAATATCCCCAAAGAAAGAAGTCCAACGGTGTCAAATCACATGATCGTGGCGGCCAATTAACATCGCCGCCACGTAAGATAACGCGGCCATTGAATTTATCTCGCTGGCTGTCTGGCAAGTGGCACCATCCTATTGGAACCACATATAGTCCAGGTCGATATCCTCGATTTCTGGTCACTAGAAATCCGTTATTATCTCTTAATAGGGAACACCGACGACGAGTCGAGGTTGACGACTCTTCTGCCACACTATCGCGAATAACAGCTATGTTTAACTGAGCGAGCATGTACAGGTGTTTTTACATTTGCTGAAATTTGCGAACGATTCTCCCGATTGTGGACACATTTGGTCGATTATGCTGACCAAAAAAATCACGAAATGTATTTTGATTTGAACGTCCGTTTTCGTAAAAGGCTCCAACAACCTTCACGCGCTGTTCAATTGTATACCTCTCCTTGGTTGAATATGTCAAACACTGGAACAAAGAAATCTCAAACGAAGTTGGGCAAAAAACTTGACGTTGAGGTGTGACAATTAACATCATGCATTATGGTTGGACCGCCTTTTATATCGACAGAATCGTAAGAAGCTAAATCTCTCTTTAAAATATATGCCCTTTGCTTTTGACTGTAGCCAATTTAAGTTATTTTGTGCACATTCCACATATATTATGTTCAGTGCCGTACTTTTTCGCAGTCACGGAATACACTCTCAAATCTCTGCCCCAATATGCCACAACTTATATAGACAACTAAGTCTTTTATGGTTCCAACTATATTCACAAATATTACTAACTAAAATCTAATGCTATTCAATGTCATTTTAGTGATATAGTGTCTTAGTAAGCTAAGTTTAGTAAAAATGTTATGGAACAAATCTGGTCCTTGCATAATGAAAAAAACCCTTAACATGTACACTTGAGGTATAACGTGTATATAGGGAAAACAACATATTACAAAGTAGACGAAATAATGTATTTTATCCTTAACGACAACTAAACAAAGAAATCAAGAAAACAAACCCCCTACAGGAGAAAGGAAAAACAAAATCTAAATATAAAAAAACTTTACCTATGAAAATTCGTTTAACCCAAAACCAATCCATCTCCTCCCTCCTCCCTATAAGAAAAAAAAATTTGCTACAAGCCAACAAAATTCAAATCCCCAAATAGCAACAACCATATAAAGCAACAACTTAAAATCATCAGTAACTACTTTAAGTATAGTTACGATGCACAGTGGGATATTTAAAAAAAATTATGGTAATATACGATTTTACCTTTTAAAATCGTTGATTTATTTCCTTGTTAAATAAATTGAGTTTTTTTTTATATTGCAAGTAATAAACAACAGTTGAAATTTTTATAGCAACTCTTTATTAATACAGACATTTAATTTTACTACACTTTAACACAATTAACAAATCAAACACCAATTTTATTTTGCCGGTTTGTTACAGTATTAAGGATCTATCACAAAACTGAGCCCTCAGTTTATCATATGTGACAGCGACTTTTTGTGAAAATTAGCTTAAAAGTTATACTATGTTTATTAGCATTTATTTTTTCAAATCCCCCACTGTGCACTGTTTAGCTACATTCTTACGACACTTTCATACATCCTCCCTACAATAGAAAAAAAATTTTCCATACAACATTTTTTGTTTTATTTTTCTAAATTTGCTGAATGTTGTTATTTTTTTCACTCAACCATGATTGGTTTTTATAACCTTAAACAGCTTGAGTAGTCAACCGGTGATGAAGACGAAACGAAAGATGAAAACTAATACAAAAATGTAAAGGAAATAATACGAAAAACCAACTTTTTATACGCTTATTAGACAATTACGCAATTTTTGTATTGCCGGCATGGGTAAATGGATATCTTGTCACCAAATTGTATCAGTTTTGTAATGATTCTATATGTGTATGGCTAAAAAGTGTAATTCATAGTAGTTATGGTTATTTAACTTATATTAAATTTCAGTTTAAGCAATGGACATATGCTGTAGGGCTTTTCACCAAAAAGCTTTGTGTTGGAAAACTTCTGAAGAGCCTACTTAAACCAATTTTACATAGTAAAAATTATTAGCTAAAAGATCTCTGTAAAAGTAAGAATATAGCAAGTGTACACAAAAAAAAAGACATGAATTTAAAACTAATCAAAAATTTCTTTCATTTATGGGGCCATTGCCTAAAAACTGCTACGCATAGTAACATATAAGTGTAAATGCAAAAATAAAATATATGTCCCCCTCTGGAATAAAAAAGAAACTTCTTTTATCTTCCTTTTTTGGGGACAAGGCCCCCAGGACCCAAAAACTGGTATGCCTATTAACATGTAAGTGTGGATACTCAAATAAAAAGAAATTTCCACAGATTCTCAAATATTCATTTTGTTTCACGATCCATAATATGTGACTGCCATTAGATATATTTAAGACCCTTTATGACAATTTCTCCAAAAATTAAAAATTTTTGCCTGCGGCGCTTGTAGATCAAAAATTCATTTTGTTTCATGTGGCTCCGTCTCGATCCATTTAAGACCCATTTGAGGTGATTTTGATCCATTCAATACCTCCTGGGCCCCATATCAAAAAAAAAAAATTTAAGAATCAATCCCTGATTTCCCAAAAATATTAAAAACTTTTCCGGAAAAATTGCGCGAAATCGTCCTAATTTTTAATATCGCGCGATTTTTTAAAACATTTCTATTTATTGGGGTGGGGGCCTGTGGGGCGAATTTAAAAAAAATATTTTTTGAGATCCAGAGTCCTGAGTACCCACACTTATATGTTACTATGTTCTTGGACCCCGGGGGGCCACACTTATATGTTACCAGTTCTTGGACCCCGGGGGGCCTCACAGCCCCTGCCCCAAAAATGGAAGATATGAAAACATTTTCTTATTTTATTCCCGAGGGGGTCAATTTTTTTTTTATTTTTAAGCAACGCCCGACAAAGTGCATTTTGCCAAATCTTTTTAAAAAGAATGAAAAAGTGAGAAAGTAGCTGAACTTAATGTGTGTTAATTTTTTTTCGCTAGTGGTAAAATTAACAAAATTTTAGAGAGCCAATTCTAAATTCAGTTTTTTAGTCTACCACTTTCTATTTTTTAAGAATCGTTTTCTAAAAATTAGTTCAGAAAATTTAAAACAAACTGTTGAACTATATAGAAACTCTTGAACTATTTCTAGTGAAAATTTTCAGGCAACTTAGTTCAGATAAATTTTATTAAAATACTTTTTTTTTAAGTAAAAGTTTTCTATTTTTAGGGAAATAATGAACTTAAGTATGGGATTTTGTGTATGGCTCCATTAAAGGTTAATTTTTTTTTTAATTCAATCTCGTTGTTATGGAAACTCTATTTTTCAAGTCGCTAGTCATGATATCTCAAAATGTTATGAACCGATCTTGTTAAAATTTTGCACGCTTCCTCAATATTACATTCTCTAGTGCTGGTACGAAGGATTTTTTTTCAATTTATTGGTGACTACGCCGAGAGAACTTTTCTTAAAGGCCAAGAGACCCCAATGGCTAAATTTTTAAATAAAAATTTTACAAAGTACTTACTTATTATGTATCTTTGATATGATAAATTGTTGAAATTAAATTTTTGATATGATATGCTCAAAAAAATCAGCAAAAATACTCTTTTTTGAGACTTTAATTTTTTTACTTTTAATATCATCCGCCTGTGAAAACACCGAGTGATAGCAAGCAACTGCATAATCTTTGGTGTCAATTGCAATGTAATGTAGAACACTTTCCCATTTCATTACTAAGAAATATTGTAAAAATTTATTTAAAAAAAAAACCTTAGCCAGAGTATAACTAAAAATATATTATATATTATTATATATGTTATATATTTCACATAAAGCAATAATTCAGTATCAACAATACTAAATACCTATCCAGGACACTTCACGTGACCGGTTTATTGTGATAGGGACGGAATCGGTTTTTTTATATGTATAGAACCGGCCACTTTAACATGGGCGTGTCCTAGGGGGGGGGGGCTCAATTGCCCTCTGTAACATGTCACAGGACTGGGATCAGCGCGATCTACTACCGAATGAAACGATCAAGATGGGCCCCTATTGGGCTTATTTTGTGCGTTTGCGCAGCACACTGAAACAAAAACGGCAGAAATATGAAGAAATGCACTTGGAAACGCTGAAAACGCTGAAACCCCCTAATCAACAGACATCACTCCTTCCGACAACTACTTGTCAGTCACTACTACTGGCCCGTACCAGCAGAAGTTCACTGTATATGAACAATGAAAAAAGCGGGTCATTCTCCTGAACTGGTATAAAACAATACTTTGAATAATATATTTGGAAACATTTTTCAACAATAAGTCTGTAAATTAAAAAAAAAAAAATTTCATTATTAATTCAAGGTCAACATAATGTTAAAGATTAATTAAAATTCATAAAAAAAGGTTGATAAATTAAAGTGTTATGCATATTTATAAAAATTCATAATTATAGTTAGTAAGTCTCCCAGCAAAAATGAAGCTGCCAAAGAAGCAATAAAAGCATCACTACTATGGCAAAGGCATCACTTCTTTTTTAATGGTTTCATCGATGAATTTAACATTAGCGTGTCATAGGATGGAAGTATTTAAATGTAGCTACTAGCATTACTCATACTTTACTCTAAGGAAGCAATGATAATACAATGAAAATGTTCATATACTTTGTAGTATTTAAGCTTTGATGAAAATTTAATTCATAAGAATGCAGAAAAATAAGTTTAAAGAAGCGAAATACAAATACCCTTATTAACAAATAAATAATTATGCATAAATGAAAAAGCATTTTTGAAACATTTTTCAAAAATTTTAATGAATTTTTAGATATATTTTAAAATATTTTTGGATAATTTAAAAACTGGTTGTACAATTTGGAAACACTTTTAGACAATTTTAAAATATTTTTGAACAATTTTAAATAATTTCTGCACAATTTTAAAACATTTTTGGCCAATTTGAAATAATTTTTACACAATTTTAAAATTATTTTGTTAAATTCTGAATTAAAACTGAAAATGGTGTAGTGTTAAATAATATACATAATGCAAAAATGCAGAGATTGCGTTGTCATAAATATTTGAGGCTGAAAAATGCAAATGACAGGCCAGCTAGTTTCAATTAAATGTCAAAAAAATCAGTTTTTCTTGATTTTTCACAACTTTTATAAAAATTGCAAAACTGCATAAATTCTAACCCTCATGAAATTTTAAACTAAAATATAAAAAATTATTTAATAAAAAAAATCAAAAATGTTCATAAGAACTATTTTTTCAATTTGAATAAATGCTTTAGCTTCAAAAAAATATACGATATACTATAACTTATGATATACTATAACTTAGAAGTAATGAAGAGTGATATTTTAAGATATGCATCGGGTTTATATCCAGATCACTGCATTTGATATATGAACACATGAATTCTTTTGGAAGTGCCTTAGAATAACACCAAAAAATCATAAAAGAATGTCAACTGAAGTTTAGGAAGCAATGAATGAAGTTATAATCACGAAATGACTACCTTTTTTTTTTGCTGGGCTGCTAATAAAATTATAATAAAATATATTTTAGGTAAATCCATAGATTATTATATATTTATATTTTCAAAAGGGTACAGAATACACCTGCAAGTCAAGAAGACTCTTAAAATCAAGAAAAAAAATATGAATGTTTCGAAACTTGTTGAATAGCAAAAAATAACAAAAAAATACAGGTTGGTTGAAAAGTTCCTGCGCTCACCAAGAGATGGCACTGCTAGGTCCAAAGGTTTTTTTCTCAAGTTGGTATTCTGTCAATTCTTTCTTTGTTTACAAGCCATTTGAAATTGACGTGTCATTGATTTTTTTTAATATGGAAAAAATTTAATATCGTGCAGTCATTAGATTCTTTTGAAAGGTTAAAAGCAAAGGAAATTTATGAACAATTGTTAGAAGTGTATAAGGAGTCCTCACCTTCAAAACGTACCGTTAAATTTTGGGCTGGTGAATTTAAACGTGGTCGTACCAGCCTTAAAGACGATCCACGCAAAGGACGACCAAAAACTGCAACCACAGCAGAAATCATTGAGCAGGTACATAATATGGTTAGTGAAGATCCAAGTTTGACTAAGCCTGAAATTGCTAATGCCATAGGCATCTCAGACGAACGAGTACTCCATATTTTACATGAAGAATTACGTATGAAAAAACTGTTTGGAAAGTTAGTGCCGCACACATTAACAATTCAACAAAAACTAGATCGACAACAAATTTCTCAACGTAATTTTGAGCGTTTTAAGCCGAATAAAACATCGTTTTATAACTATGGATGAGACTTGGATCTACCACCATGATCCTAAATTGAAACAAGAACGTTTACAGTGGACTGAAGCTGGTTGTTCAGCTCCAAAGCAGGTGAAGTCACAACGATCAGCAAAGAAGGTTATGACATCAGTTTTTTGGGATGCAAAAGGAATTTTGTTGATTGATTATCTTCAGAAAGGTAAAACAATCAACTCTGAATATTATTGCAGCCTTTTGGATCAGCTGGATGAACAAATTCGTGAGAAAATACCTGGTTTAAAGAAGAAAAAAAATCATTTTTCATCAAGACAATGCACCTGCTCAGAAAAGTGTTTTGACGATGGCTAAATTCAAAGAAACAAAGTACGAATTGCTTGAACATCCACCGTGTTCACCAATTTGGCTCCCAGTGACTACTATCTCTTCAGAAATTTCAAATAATTCCTTCGTGGAAAGCATTTTTCGTCGAATGAAGAGGCCATAGCAGCCGTAGACGGTTATTTTGCAGAGCTTCCTGAAAACCATTATAAGGATGGGATAAAATTATTGGAAGATCATTGGAACAAGTGTATTGAGCTTCTAGGAGATTATATTGAATAAACAAATATATTTCGTAACAAAAACAGTATTCTTTCATATCGAGCGCAGGAACTTTTTAACCAACCTGTACATGAAATAAAATTGTGTCCTATTTTGTCAATAAACCCACATATTTTTGATGTGATTACAAAAAATTTAAGCTAAATGAAGGTAAACTGAGCTTCATTAAAACTTGAAATATGAATATTTATTTTTCTATTTTTTTTCCTACATAGAAAATTTACTCCATTGGTTATTTTAAAAATGGTATGTGTTGTGTATAAGAATATTATATATGTATTTGTATATGTAAATGGATTTTGCCTTTATATTTTGTATGGGTTTATTTTCATATTCTTGTGTTTTTATACTATGAAAAAGAAAAAAAAAACTTTCTTTAGTATATTGTTTTAAATATGACAATACTTTGAAAGTATAAAGCTATAATATCTTGTAAAAATATTTATATAGATATGTTACATATGAGCATTAGGGTGCAGCATTTGGTATTTCTTGGATTATCGAAAATTGCCAGGCAGACATTTGTTAAATAATACGAAAAAATTTTGAAATTTCGATCGCGATTTAAGTGTCATCAAATTTTATCCGGCAAACATGTATTCTTAACAAATGCTTATCGCCCTAATGTACATGTAAAAATGTAAACAAATACATGATAATAACAACCCAAACACACGCACATAAAAATATACTATTAAAAATCTAAAACCTCAGAGTTTATTAAAATATTAATGTATAAAATATTTGGTTTTATGGATAATTAAAAAATATTGAGGCTTATATTCAATAAGACCTATTTAAGGTTTAAAATAAAAAATAAATGTTCAATCACAAATGCTGATTCGTGAAATAATACCGATCTGGAATTTTCGACCAAATGATCTAAGTAGGGTCATATTTTCCTAACATTGATATATCATTTTAAATTATTTTTTCAATTATATTTTTTCGCTTAAGCGCTCTTTGTTTTAAATTTTAAAATAAATTCCATTTTATTCCTTTTTTTTCATTTTTACCAAAGCTTGTTCGAAAACATCAAAAAGTTAAGTGTATTTGAAACTTCCACCTGAAGTGTTTTTTGTACAGCTTTTAGTAACAGTTGCCCGAGTAAAATAAGTTTAGATCAGGGATGGAAAACATGGTACAATTGTACTTTTTTGGTACATTTTTACCTTGGTTGGTACCGTGGTAATACCGCGGCTCATTTAGTACAATTTGAAATTTTTTCAAATTTTCTATTTATAATTTGATAAAACCACATAACAAAAAGTCGACTTATTTTAAAAGCAACTTTAAATTAAAAACCTGTTTTTATTTATTCAGCTTCTATAGTAAAAATAAAGTGAGTTTTAAGTTGAACCGGCTCTAAATTGGTGTCACATCAAATGTACCAAATGTTTCCATACACATTGTACTAAAATATTCGGAAGTGGCAACATTGAACAGCTGATTTTAAATTACCTCTCAAAACAAAAAAAATAAGAAAAAAGTGTATAAGCTATTAAATGCCTTTAAATTTTTTAATAGCAAATCTTGAAAAGGTTAACCATAAAAAAAGGTGTGACATAAAAATTAGAGTAAAATTTTACAAAGTTTTGTGGGAATTATACGACTACATAAAATTAACGTTAAATTTTTTTTAATTTTTTTAAGTCTTTTTAGTGTCTAAGCAAATCTGACTCAATACGATAAAATTGTTAAAAAAAGCGGAAAAAATTTTGGTACCGTGAGGATCGAAAAAGTACAATTTGTTTGTCTGGTTGGTACAATAACAGAAAACATATTTTCCATCCCTGGTTAAGATACAATCATATGTGGCCTCATAATAATATATTATCATATATATTTACATACATATGTCAGTATGCATTACCATATATAATTATATATTACATACATTTTTAAAAATTATCATATATTGTGCCATGTATAACCACATATAGTTATATATTGATCTTTATAAAATTAGATATGATATAATATGGTATATATTCTATCATATTAAATTATATATAACAATATGTATCATAACATATGGCTTACACTGTACCATATTTACTCATATATGACTTATACAGAACCATATATACTTATACTTACGTATAAGTCCGTGACTTTTTGAATGGAACTCAGTTTTGTTTTTTGAAAAAAAAAAATATTTTTCAACATAATCTCCTTTTAGCTCAATACACTTAGTCCAACGTTTCTCCAATTTTTGTATCCCTTCCAAAAAATAGGTTTTTTTGAGGTCCATAAAATAGGCATTCATTTGATCAATAATTTCATCGTTGGAGCTAAATCTCTTTCGACCGAGCCATTTCTTTTGGTTTGAAAATAGAAAATAGTCACTGAGGGTCTAAATCCGGAGAACATGGCTAATGAGGGAGCAATTCGTAGTCTACTTTATGGATTTTTGCCATGGAAACTAAGCTGTCACACGATTCCGTTGGTGGTCGATTGTGAGCAAACGCGGCAGCCATCTTGCAGAAAGCTTTCTTAAATCCAACTGATCATTTATGAAATGCCTATGGCATCTACTATCCCACACACTTTTACTTTTCGATCGGCCAACACCTCAATTGACCTCAATTTGTACTTGTGCGACCACAACGAAAGCCAGTAAACCACTTTTTACCTTTGAAATCGATGGTACAGAGTCCCTATAGTATATACCAAGCTTTTCCTTGGTTTGATTGAGGGTTTTTTTTCGCAAAAAATTATGTTTAATGAGCACTCGAAAGTCACTTTTTTCTACTTTAAAAAAAAGATCCACGAGGTTGTACACTCATCAAAAAAAAATTCTGTAATGGCAACTGAACATTTTGCTGTTATTACGGGAAATTTTGCTAATTTGAGCCCAGCGGTATTTTTTGCTAATCTTAGCAACACATGTCCTCTGACGTGTAGTACAATGAAATTAGTAGAAAAATTAGTAGCCGCTACTAAATTTTAGTAGACTTTTTGTAAAGTGGAATTTAAAATCTGTTTGCTAAAATCAGCAAAAAAAATTACTAAATTTTATTAATTTTAGTAAAAAGCTTTGAATTTATTTTTCTTATCGAGTATCCAAAATTTTTAACATATTTTTTTAAAAAACGAATTAATCATTTTGTTTTCATTTGGTAATTTCACGAATTAAATCATAAAACAAATTATTCTATAACTACAAAATCAATTTAATATAAATTAAATTAAATCATATCCCACTTTATAACGAAGGAAGGGCATAATGCCTGACTAAACAAACAAATTTCATTTTTTTCACTGGATTTGAATTCGGGACATTCCTTTATCCTCCTCCACTAAAGTACAGCACCAAATTAAAAAAAAAATATGTTTTGACTGGTATTTGGTTAAGGTTCCAAATCATTTAAAATGGCAAAAATTTACTGCCGGAGTTGAATACCTATGTTTCTAGTACACCTTTCTTTTATATCATAGATTTAGTTATAATAATTTTATTTTATAACTAATACCAAATAAATAAATAAAATAAAAATGTACATTTTTTTATTTAGATATTTGAATATAATTTCCATAGTAATCAATTTTAAACGATTAAAATTACTTATTGTACATTAAAAATATTTAAGCTTTGATTTTATCAAAACTTTTTTTTAAATACATACTCGTATTAAAATAAATTTTATATTTCTTTCAAATTCTAAGAACTAAATATTTTATTTAATATCTGTATACATATTTTAATTTTATTGATATTACAAAATACTCTTTAAAACTTTTCTTGATATTTTTTTTTTTCATTATTGCGTATTTCATAGTGTTATTTTGTATTGGTAGTAAAGTATACTGTTTCTCTGTTGTTCACTTAAGTGAGTTTATTATAAACTTATTTCGAAACGTTTTACTTTTCATACCATTTTTTGTTTGTTTGTTTTATATTGCAAACCGTTAAAAGGTGCTGAAAGTTTTTCTTTTAGTATTTAGAAGTCTAAAAGTTTTATGTAAAATGTCAAACTTGTTTGTTTGAAAAACATGGTGTTTCAAGAAATATTCTTATGAGTTGAAATGTTAGAGGTTATCACTGACATTACTGGCGAACATTTAAGTTTTGTACGGCATTAATTGTTTGTTTTGTTAAAGTTTTTAATCTGCTGGAAATAAATTAAAAACAAAAATATCAAGTGACAAAATAATTAAAAACATTAAAAATATTCTTTTATTTTATAATAATTTTGCCATTTAATCATATTAAATTTATAATATAACTATGTTGCTCTTGAATCTATCACGATACAATGCATATAAAAACATTTAATTTTTTAAAGGAAAATGGATTTTCATTCTGTACTGATTTGGTTGTTTCACAATTTGAACTTTGGTTGGTTGTTTCACAAATTGAACTTTGGTTGGTTGTTTCACAATTTGAACTTTTTGATTTGTATCAAATTTAGACATGTGTTCTTAACTGCAGTTATGTTTGGTCGCGTTTTAAATTTGTTTTACACAAGCTTTATAACGTGCTCTAAAAATGTTAACTAACAGTAATTTTTACTAATTTATCCCGATTTATCGTTAAGTATATGATCGCTCAGCCCTGATTTGCCGGGCAATCACAAAGGTAATAATTGACTGTCTCCGCCTCACCCGGCACATCACACTTACGGCAATGATCCTCGGAACTGGCCCAAACCTGTTGCTGTGTCAGCATGGCCGTCAGTCTTATAAAATCTCCCCTACTCCTACTGAGGAGAGATTTAGTGGTCCGTCGCCGGTGGTAGTCCTCGAAAATCCCACCCTTAATTCTTATCAGTGTACTGACTGGAAGTTGTGGCTATTACGGAGTGCATTCGGTTTTTAACTGCGACTGATTATTCTGAAAATGCAGTCATCTTCACTGAAAGTCAGGCTGCGTTTAAGGCTCTGCCAGGGGAGTTTGAAAAATGATATGTGGTTAACTGGCAGAAGGAGATTAGCGCTTGTTCTAGCAGGGCACGTCTGAGTTTGATATGATCAAAGATCATTCTCAGGGCACTATAGTCACACCCGTTGAAATTGGGAAGGAATTACTGTAGTCTCTGAAGTACTTTTTTTGTTTTGTAAAGCTTTCACAAGAAGCTGTGTAAAATATTGGCAATAGTATATTAAACCGTTCTTGGGAGTTCGCTGGTGGATTATTTAGGAAAACTGATGGGATTCCTAAAGTATACTGAATTCTTCAGGTAGACCGGAAAATCTATTATGGCGTGGTTTTCATACGAGCTCAGAACAAGCCTATTTTCCGGCGTATGTGTTTGTCAGCCTTTTTGGGATGATCATACGAGTAAAGGGAAGTCCCTGATTACGGTGGTATGGGTCCCATGTTGAAGGAACTTCATTTACATAACCGAGCCAATAAGGCCTATGTGGTTCATTAGAGCTACTACCTAGCAAAACCACACATTACCAAATAATGGGTAAAGTAATGTATAGCCATAAGGGCTGGATGGATTACTTTACACTTTATTTCATTGATGAATTTTACAGGCGATGAGCCTCAAAGTAATGTATATACCCATGACTTTAGATGTGAATGGAAAAAGTAATGTGTCTAAAATATATTAAAAAAAACAAAACACGAATTTTTATTAAAAAAAATTATTACAAATATTTTATTTAAAATATTTGTAACTAAAAATAATGTGGTCAATATGGGAATCGAACCAGGGAAATCTGATGCCAGCCAAGAACTCTACCCACTGAGCTATCGACGCATATAGTATTTGATTGCTTTAAACTTAAATTAATTGTTGCGCTTCGTTTTTTTCGCTAGTGTTATCAAAACAAACATACATTACCCATTTGATTACCAAAAAAAAAAACACAAAGTAATGTATCTAAAAATAGATTTTCAAAAATATTTTAATTATTACTTTACATTTATAAACCATATATTACGTAATCAATAATGTGTAACTTATTACTTTATGCTTGCAAATAATGAAAACGGTAACGAGCTATCATTATAAGGTAATGCATGTTGCTGGCTTATCGACGTACACGTTTTCTTTCAAATAACCCCAAAGAAAGAAGTCCAACGTTGTCAAATCACGTGATCTTGGCGGCCAATTGACATCGCCACCACGTTAGATAACACGGCCATTGAATTTGTCGCGTAAAAGAGACATTATTTCGCTAGCTATGTGGAAAGTGGCTCCGTCCTGTTAAAACCACATATCGTTTAGGGCCATATCGTCAATTCCTAGCCACAATAAGTTCGTTATCATCTCGCGATAGCTAATGGTGGTAAATGCTTGACCGACCTCATGACACACTGTCGCGAACAACAGCAATGTTTTCCGCTGAACAAACTGGGCGATCATGCACTGGTGTTTTCACAGACCCGGTTTACTGAAATTTTCCCACAATTCTCCCGATTGTGGACACCTTTGGTCGATTATGCTGACCAAAAAAAATCACAAAGTGCACGAAATGCATTTTGATTTGAACGCCCATTTTCATAATTAGCCTGAATAAGTTTAACGCGTTGCTCGCTTTTGTATATTTCCATGGTTTAAATTGAGTTGGTCTGAAATTGAGAAATGTCAAATGAAATGCAGAAAAAAGTTGACGTTTAGGCGTGGTTTACATTCAACATCGGCCCTTAAAATGTAACCACCCTTTATATAACAATAAAAAATGGATTAAAAAAATAAACACCAACAGTCAGATGTATGTAGAGATATATGATCTCTCCTTTTCAAAATTAAAACATAAGGAATAATTCTGCTAAAAGTATGGTGATATTTCCTCAGGGTCTGACTCCCAAATATGGGGCATCAAGACAGCTGAGGCGACACGCCTTTTTACTGAACACGTTAGATAAATATTCAATGAATATAACCTTTTTAAGAGAAAAGATACTCGAGAAGATATATAATTAAGATGTGTGGAAAATTTTAATGACTATCCCAGATCAAACCTAAGCATTTTATTTTGTCAACACAATCAACAGGAATGCCACCAATTGTAACACACGTGTCATTCGTATTAAATCCAAACCCCATCAACTTTGTCTTAACCGGATTAACACAAAACCCATTATCAGATGCCCAACCCATAACCGCGCGGATTGTAAAGGGTGTTTTAAGAAGAACGCAATTTTTAAATTTTAAATAAAACACAGATATTTAAAAAAAAATCGTGAAACTTTTTTATATCGTAAAGTAGACAGAATGAGGTTATATATGGAACAATATATCGTGCAGATGGCCGCCGCGGCTTTGCTGGCATGCACGCGATCTTTTAATGAAATTTTCAATGACCGTTTTGCATGAATGCTGCGGTATTTCATTAATGCAGCGTCCAATTTCCTCTTTTAAGGCTTGAGTCGTCGTCGGCTTATTCGCGTAAACCATCGACTTCAAAAAACCCCAAAGAAAAAACTCTAATGGTGTTAAATCGCACGATCTAGGCGGCCAATTCTGATCTCCAAAACGCGAAATAACACGACCGGGAAATGACTGATGCAGCAATTGAATTGTTTCTCTGGCTGTATGACATGTGGCCCCGTCTTGTTGGAACCACATGCCCTCCACATTCATTTCTTCAATTCTAGGCAAGAAAAAACTGGTTATCATTTCACGATACCGAACACCATTGACTGTTTGCGCTTGACCTGCCTCATTTTCATAAAAAAAGGTCCAATGATTCCTCCAGCCCAAAAACCACACCACACAGTGACACGTTGAGGATGCATTTGCTTCTCGTGAATCACTCGAGGATTTTCCTCACCCCAAATGCGACAATTCTGCCTATTGACGAAGCCATCAAGATGAAAATGGGCCTCGTCACTGAAGATGATTTTATCGGCAAAATCAGTATTTTCATGTTGTCTCTCCAATACCCAATTAACGAACTCCCTTCGCTGTCCATGGTCAGCTGGCTTCAGTTCCTGAGTCAATTGAATTTTGTATGCATGAAGATGCAAATCTTTCGTCAAAATTCGCTGCAAAGTGGATTTGGAGACACCAATTTGCTGAGCTCGGTGTCGAATTGAGGTGGATGGAGTTTGAGCGACATCATCACGTACAGCTGCGACATTTTCGGTCGATCGACCTGGTCGATGGCGCGTTGTTGTCTTTACATCACTAACAGACCCAGTTTCGGCAAATTTATCCATTAATCTCTTTACAGTTGACTCTTTTGGAGCATTATTGTGACCCCAAATTGATCGCAATTTGCGAACTGTAGCCGCAAAACTTTCACCATTTTGGTAAAACAATTTCACAATGAGAATGCGTTGTTCATTCGTCTAGCGCTCCATTTTTACTAACCTCGTACCTTCTACTAGCAAACAATAACAATTGTTCAAATGTCAAACAATGACACTTCGAATGTTGCCAGATTTAAAAATTGCGTTCTTCTTGGGACACCCTTTATAATTGACACCCTCCTACAACACATCCACAAACTCAGAATTCGAATAACAAACAAATAGTACATCATCAGCATAAACATAAGGCACACAAGAAACACCATAAAAAGCTTGTAAGAAGAGGTCGTTCAAATAACAAAAGTGGTCCAAAAACAGATACCGAAAAAATTTAGCACTGCCCTGATTTAAATGTATACATAGCAATGTCACTCCCTACAATTCTGGGAAGCATTAAAAATGGGATATTCTAGCACTACCTCCAGAAGGTAAGGGCAGATGGCGTGAACTGGACACTTGCAGGATCGCGAGGCTCACGCGGCCTAAATTCAATCTGGGGCGTAGTAAATCTCTCCTCATCAGGGGAAGAAGAGATGTTTTAAAACATACATGGGCGGGTGTGTGATGTACAGTGCCATAACTTTTGTATTCTGGGTAAGAAGGAGACGGATGAGACATTTTAATGCCATCAAAATTTAAATTTTTTTTTGTACAAAACTCATCGGAAATCTTTGGATAATATATATTTATAATGTCATTCTTTTTAAATTAAATTTGTGCAATAAGTTGAAATATGAATGATTTAAAAGAATGAGACTCATTTTTAATAAAGGTTCAGTTTTTAAGCTGCCATTTGATTTAAAATGTCCTTCAATTGAAAGCTGTTCATAAATATTATTGACATTAAAAATTAATTATTTTCTTAACTGCTACTGCATTACAATTAAATAAATTTTAAAATGATGTTGACATATAAAACTATAAATATGTAAATATTTATTTTTAACTTGATAAGAAAAATTTTTTATTAATATTAATTAATTAATATTATTGTCCATATATTGGTGGGTTCAAACTATATTTTTAAAAATGAATACATACTTAAGTGTACTACATATTACTCATCATGAATGACTGGCTGAATTTTTGTGTACCCGAGAAACTCATTAATTATTCATTTGAAAGTGTTTGTTCTTGTATTTCTACTATTTCTATGACCTCAACCATTTATTCAATTTTCAAAATAGTAGTTTTAATAGCATTTTTGAAATGTATTAATTTACATACTTGTATGTATGCATTAACATCAATACACACATACATACACAAACACATATTATTACTGCTTTAAGTTCAAAACCTGTTTTAACTCTTTAATAACAATAAATTAACATAATGAAAAACTCAGTATTTTTATATATTAAACACTATGGGCTGGAATTAACATATATTCCATATTCGCATAGTCTATAAAAATAGTTATTCAGAATATCTGTAGATACCATGTAGTGTGATTATTTAACTTTCTTAACAATTCTTATCGATTTCAGTAACTTAGTATTTGTTGGTTGAATTACCGAAAGAATTCAAAAAATTTCGCAAAAATTTGCTACAGATCTTGGCCTTGAGCCTTAAGGAGGAAAAATCCAACTGTTTCCTATATACGAATACATTTATATGTATATGTTTTCAAATATATTATGGGCTTATAAACCTTTTAATGTATGCAAAAACCAATATACGTTTTCACTAAGTGTGTATTTGTGTGAATTTGTATAGATACAAATATAGTGAATTGTAAATGTAGTGGTAGCTAACGATGATTTTTACATACATTAAATTTTCTTTCCATACATCATTATATTCATATATTTGTGTACGATATATTATTCCTATGTTAAAGCCAAAGGGGTCAGAAAATGTTTATGTATTATGTTGAACACATGCACACTAACTTTCCCTCTCTTTCTCACACATTTGCATAATATAAGTTTTTTTTAAAAAAAAGGAATATGAAACGCGCAAATAAGTTTAGGATTTATGGCAACACTACACATTATATATGATGATGGCTTATGAGACGTTACCGTAATATTTGAATCAGGCATGGAAATTTTTGAAACCGGTGGCACTTAATTTTTATTGAATTTAATTTTTATTAAACTTGGACTCTTTAAATACTAAACTAACATTTACCATAACATGTATGTACTTTTCTGCTGCTGTTGCAGTTTTTGGATGTCCAGTTCCTGGTTCATCTTTAAAGCAGTTCACTTAACACATTTCCCATACCATTGGATTTTTTGTCCCGATTAACCTTTCTTATGTAAATATTTAATGATTTCACAATTTTGAATTTTTCCATTAAATAACATTCACTGAAGCTTCTTTTTTGACCATCTGTTACTATTCGAAAGAGTTGCCAAGTCCAAATGAAATTTAACATGTTTGCTGTTTATACCGATATCTCTGCGAATGGCTAAGAACATTCCTTACGACACCGTAGGGATTCTTTATATAAATATAATATTTTTGGTCTTCAAATTCTAGTATCATCATTGTGCCTGTTGAAAAATCACCTTATAGCCTTTTTTCACTGAGCTACATCTTACATCTTTTATCAATTTTCAAAGATATTAACATCTTCCCATAAGAATTATACAGTCTAAAAATTCTACATCCGTCTAAGTGTCATCATTAAAAAAATCGATTTTCTTTGTGCCATCACTAGCAAACTGACATTGCAGAAAATAAACAGAAAAAAAATTATTCAACAAAGGAAAATGAGCGGCAGATGTAAGAATTCTTCTTCATCATCATCTTCTTCCAGAATGGCCTTTTATATTTCAATGAACTGCATTAAAATTCGGGTTTGTTCTTTCAAAGCAACAACTACTCCAATGATTAATGCTTTCTCTAAATCCAATTTTTTTTTACAAAAATTATGCGTCTTTTTCATTTATTTTTTTTTTGACAGCTGAATAAATAACAGATGAAAGATGTTGCCAATGTAAACACTTGTTTCACATTTTGAACATCTTTCATGCGTTTCACAAAGATGTGGTTCAGTGCGCCAGACTGCCGCAGTTTTGATCCATTCAAAGTCTTGTCAGTAGTTAGTTTATGTAAAAATTGACCAAAGTATTTGTGTTATTATATGAAAAACCTCTTTGTACAAAGTATATGCCGTTAAAGGTATTTAAACCGGCAACCCTTTACAGGCTTACACTCGCAGCGTCACCTCTAATCGAGACACAACACCGTTGGCACAGCGATAAGTATGGATAATTGAAAAGTTTTCATAAGCTTGAACCGAACGGAAGAACATGTTTTATAAAATTTATGCAGATCAACAATACACGTCACTATAAAACCATACACGAGGTACGGTGCAGAGTCAAAAAAATTACTTTCTAATCAGAAAAATCAATATTACCAACAAGATTTGTGAGAATTGATTATTATTTCAAATGACACTGCGCACCGCGACCACAATAGCTCTTTTGTGCTGCCCAGAACCACCCTTAAGGTTCAAGCTATTGATAAAGCCAAGAACCTTACCGGGTGAAGTGTTCCAAATGTCGGAAGGCGACAAGAAACGGTCACCCAAAAACTTGATCCTCCTGACATAAAGCCCAGGACAATCGCAGAGGACATGCTCTAACGTCTCCGATTTCAACCCGCAAAATCTGCACAACTCAGTGCCCGATTGACTCTTATTGTGCCTATGGTACTTAAGGTCGCAATGCCCAGTAAAGTATCCAGTCAGGGTACTTAGGTTCCTTCGACCAAGGGCTAATAGTCGCCCAGACCCACCACTGGGCATAGCTATAAATCTCTTGGCCAGTCGTTGTCCACGAGATGTTTGCCAGTAATCGTAAAATTTTGACTCTCTCCACATCCTGAGCCTCTCCCTAATATAGCACCCCGCAAAAAGGTGCAGGGCCTATGAAGGGCCGACGGGCACCTCGGTTGCCCAAACAGTTCGTCCTCTCGTTGCCCTCATGGCCCGGAATCCATTCCAGGGAAAGGGAGTTGCTCCTACCGAGTCGGTTGAGATCCGTAATACATTCCATGACAAGTTTGTATGACACCTCTTGTTACATAAGAGCCCTGAGTGCCGCCTGACTGTCAGAGAGAATATAAATACGAGATCTGACCACACTCCTCCGTGAGCATTCCTCCTTACACACATATGGTGTAAATTTCCGCCTGGAAAATGGAGGGATATTTGCCCATGGGAAGGGCAACAAATACATATCTTTAAATATTTGCTGACAGCTAATTGGGCAATGTAGATTATTAAACACGCGTAGAGTTAGTTTTATTTAAAATAATAAATCAACTTGAATTATTTCTCATAAAGCTTTTACCATTTAAGCTGTGAGTTAGATACGAAATATTTACATTTAAACCTATCAATCAATATGGGATACAAAGAATTTTGTACTGACCAGAAAATGCCTTCCATTCGGCTAGTGTCTCATACTTTTTTTTTTTTTTTTGTGTATTCAATTAAAATGTTTGTAAAATTTGAAAAAAATACACATTTTAAAACTAACTCAAATCTCAAAAATCATAAAAAAAATATTTAAGTTGGCTAAAAATTTATCGCGATATCCCAAAACTCATTGGTGGTCATTACCATCTCTTTCAAAACAAAAGTGGGAATAATGAATTAAGAACATGGCTATTTCTAGTGAAAAAACAATTGGTACA
Source organism: Eustalomyia histrio (assembly GCA_949748255.1). Taxonomy (NCBI): domain Eukaryota; kingdom Metazoa; phylum Arthropoda; class Insecta; order Diptera; family Anthomyiidae; genus Eustalomyia; species Eustalomyia histrio. The sequence continues at coordinate 28,055,873 of OX456524.1, read as the reverse complement.
GTGAAGACTTTTAGTGAAATAATAAAGCATCATATATTTTTGAGATTATAATTGTGACAATCATAGTCGTACTATAACATAGTTATCACATTATGATAATAATATAACCAAAATTTTACCATAATTTTGTCCTAACAGTTATATTATGATTCGAAACTATGAACAAGTTTTTTTTAAATTAAAGAATATTTTTTTAAGAAATGTTGTAAAGATAAAATTTAATATTAAGTACTTTTTTTAGAAAACTTGTTTGATTCTATGGACTTTTTTAGTGAAAAATACTACTTTTTAATTCTATGGACAATCGTAGATTTTTAAAAGTTGTTCTAATAGAAAAATTCTTTAATTCTAAGGAATATTTCTAAGAATATTTCTACCAGAAAAAGTCCTTAGAATTTATGTATTTTTTATGATGAAAAGTTCTCAAAATCTTAGAATTTTTTTATTAAAAGAAAGGCCTTAGAATGCAAGTTTTTAAGAATATGAATTTTTATCTAGGAAAAAGTATGCAGAATATGAGAATTTTACTTTAAGGAAAAGTCCACAGAATCTAAAAATGTTTCTATCAGAAAAATTTCAAAAATTTGGTATTTGGTATAAAAAACCTTTTCGTACAAAACAACTCTTAAGTTTCTTAAAAAAAATATTTTATTAATATTCTGAGTACTTCTTCCACAAGAAAGTCATATTTAAATAAAAAATATTATTGATTTTATTTTTTTATTACTTTTTTCACAATAAATTTTTTCGACAATGAATTGCTTAGTATAAATTATATTGTTATATGTACAATTCATTTCAAAAATAAAACACCCCAGGTGAAAGTGATCATATACATCCAGAAAACAGTATCAGTTGTTGCCAATCGAATTCTGGCAGTTGCGACAACTACCTTCAGATTAATTTATATTTTTAATTGTGAAAGCCAATATTCAGTTGTCTTATTTAATATTTATATTCCACATAAATATTATTACGTTCCACAAAATTTTATTTTAAGAAAAATTTTATTTTTAGATTTTTCCGGAATCGAAACTGGTCATTCAGATTTATAGTTCACACCCTTGCTTACTGCACCACAATTTTATTTAATTTTCATTGATATATTTATTATTTAATTTTGATTAAAAAAATATAAAAAATATTTTCTTTTAATGTTTGCCTTTTCCGGGATTTGAACTCGAATATTAGGAGTACTAGGCTAGCTCTCTACGCACTAGCCCACAAACACTTATAAATTTTATTGATTAATTTTGAATTTAAATAATTTTTTTGGGAAAATAAATATAGCAGAAAATTCTTTTACAAATACCAATCTTTAGTGGCTTCTGTAAGCAATACAATCCATAATTTGTTTGGTTCAACTGAAACACTAATTTAATGATATGATTGATTAGGATAACCGTATTTGTGGTAACCACGTTCGAATATCGACAATTATTAAAAAAAAAAAATTAATAGATTGTATTAAATTTCTAGTGAATTCACTAAATAAATTATTGTTAAAGTTTATTGGAAAAACCAATAATTGGATAATAAGATTATTTTTTAGTTCCTTTTCCCTCATTGTAATTCCCAATACAATATTTTTTATTATTTATAGATCGTAGGTTATTTCAAATAAAATAACAAAGAAATAAATGCTAACGACTTTGATCGAATTGTAACCAATCTTTTCTCTGGGTGTTTTATCATTTTTACATAGATGAACGAACTAATACAAGTCTTTTTTTATGAAAACAAGACAGTATTATGACTGTAAAATTCAGTCATGTTTTATTTGAAATAAAATTATCTTTTGATTGTTGTTAGCATTTTATAGTTCCAAAATTATCATATTAATTTTTGTTACCACAGTATGATTACAGCCCATTATATTATAAAATAGAAATTGGCAAATTGGAAATATTAAAATATTCACTATAATAACGGTGTTTGCGACCATATTGATGGTTATGTCATTCCCGAATGCAGCAAGCATAATATAGTAGCAGTGATCATGTGAAAAGCATGTGTTTTCTCTGCGTGAAGATTTATAGTTTCATTAGCTTTTTACCCATTAATGCATAAAGTTCCCCACCACCTTTTTGCAAATTCTCCTTTAGTATTGCGAAATTACACAAGTTGAGTAAAATATTTAAACACAAAAAAAAAAATAGATTATTTTAAAGTAAACCACTCCACAAATTTTCATTGCTAGTGCTAACTATATTACAAGTCCTTACTAAGTAAAAATGCCATATTTATAAAGAAATCAATAACAAAAATTTATATTTAAAATCTGTTAAAAAAAAAAAAAATATGAAGGCCTGTTTTTGTATTAAGAAATTTTAAGTTTTTCACATTAAAAACTTATTAAAATCTTTAAATTTTCGGAATATAATTTTTTACAGCGGACAATTTTCTGTTTTCCCAAACAAATTAATAATTAATATAATAATTAGCAGTATGCCATTATTTCAAAAGTACATATACGTACCTTCAACACATTATTAGTAAGTTATTATTTTGTATTTTAAAGTAATGCGAAAGGTAATGACCTATCATATAATCCATCGAATAAAAATAATGATTTTTGACACCGACCCAGCAAAAACATGGTAATGACAGGTCATTATTGTGTGGATTACTAAGTAATGATAGGTTATTACCTTTGGATTTACTTTAAAATACAAAATAATGACCTACTGATAATGGGTGATAGGAGTACTTATATGTACATGCAACTTAATGATTTACTGGTAATTACTGAAATAAGTACCGAAATTGTATTTTTTTTTCACTTTCATTAAAATAGAAAATTGTCTGCTGTAAAAAGTGATTTTGCAAAAATTTTAAGATTTTAGAGGGTTTCTAATGTGAAATAGCATTGCATCTATATAAACTTAAATTTTTTAATGCAAAAAGTATATATTTTAAATATTTTTTTTATAAATTCAAAGCAAATTATCCTAATCGATTTATATAAGTAAGAAAATTTTACTATTATTTTACTAAGAGTAACTACTTACTTCACTGTTATAAGTAATCACTTATTTCTTCACTATGAGTAACCAGGCTTGTAACTCATTATTCTAATTTTTTTGTAAGCGAGTAAATAGCCTGGTAACTAGTGAAACCCTTTGTGTGCTACTTACTCCCTTTATTATTTGGTAATGTCTGCTTTTGCTGGGGAATTATAATTAGTCCAGCCTTTATTGCGATTTTGATATTTATTAAAAATTTCGATATTTATTAAAAATGTTTAACTAAGAATGGTAATAAATTTTGTCTATGACAAGAGAACCATATTTTCAAAATTTGTCTATTTTTTAATACTGCACATATGATACTTTTACAATTAAAAAAGGGTCTAAAATATATAATTTTCCATCCCTGTTTAAAATACTAGCTTATACATGATTTTTACTTAAGTTTGTGCTTGTTAGTGTTGATAATGTAAGTGTCAGTGACTGTGTAAATTCTTTTTCAGGTTATACGATAAAGTTGTTTATATGTATATGTTATTTTAAAAGGGATTTATTAGACGGTTGTATGAAGTTAATGTGGTTAGAGTGTTACTGTTAACCCAGGTAAATTTTTTTAAAAAATTTTCATAAAGCTCAAAATATCAGAAATGTATTTAGATTGTATCATAAGGGGATGAACAATAAAGTGGCACTTTTTTTGTGCATATTATCTTCAAAATATTTACAAATTATAATCACGAAAAATAAAAGTACAAAATCATAGAAAATTTTGAAAAAAAAACACCGCAATTTATATTATTGAAATTAATTAAATAAACAGAAATCCTCTTCTACATTTAGGGAATTTTTTAAGGTATTATCACAATTTGATTGTGAGTGGTTCTAAGTAAGTTTTTATAACGTATTGTTTCATTCCACAAAAACGAAAGAGCAAAAAGAAATCATTTAAATAAATGTTCATATAATGTTTATTAAAATTATGATATTATGGTTTCAAAAATTGTATCTTCTTTATATGAATGTCTTTATATGAATGTCTTTTTCCCCCCAAAAGTTTCCATATGACGTGATTTTAAAGTGGGGTATATAAATGCCAACCACAGTGCTATGATTTTTATATTAGCAAGTGTAAAATTGAATTGTTTCATTAAAAAAGATATTGGCTTAAAGCCCTTTTAACGGACATGTTAAGCATATTAGGATTTTCATAGGAAATTTAATTTAATGGCAGTGTTTTATTAAATAATAGTGTTAAAGGCCGATAGTTCGTAAGCAATAGTTAGTTAATAGTTTTAAATATTAATATATTTGGAAAAAATTTAACTTATTTAACACTGTCATAGCGGAAGTTTCAATTTCAATATTTAAATTTCTAATTCAAAAGATTTGCACAAGTCATTAAAAACTGGTTACTTTTTCCTTTTAAAGTCCCACTCATAACACGTGTTTATCAAAACATTTAAAAGGAGTATCTTCTATGAATTTGGCCATACCTCAGGGACATACATACATATATTTTAAATTAATAATTTTTCGTCCAAGGGATTCGGTCCCCGCAAAGTTTTTTTTTTAAATTTTTGAGTTCCTAGGGAGTAAGGCGGTATTTTTCCACCTTATAGTTTCATTTTACCACATTCTGATTAAAATTTCCGAAAAAAATATCTCTTTAAATAATTAGCTCATACTCTAGGGAACACATGTTTTAAGTATCATGTTGCTAGCCATAGTGGCTTAGACAGGCTTTTCAAAGAGGGCTTTTCCCTTCATAATGCCAATACCATTAGAGAATTGTTCCAGGATCCACGGAACACTAATTTCAAATGTCAAGATTCAATGCAAGGCAGTTTGGCTAATTTCAAGCTCCTAGCTCCAGCTAGCTGATTTGGCAGCACTTTTGCAAAGTTCTTATTGGAAATTGCTCTTTGGACAAGTAGGTAAGGTGGCAAAGGCCGTAGCGTTATAAGGCCGTAGTTATAAGGCCGTAGCGAATATTTTCGAGTTCTTTGACAATGGTTTTTGGAAAGACCGTCAAGGGGAAGACTTTTATTATATTTCCCCTCGCTGTCAAGATTTTGGATTTGTTTTAAAATTTCATACATTGGACTTTAAAGTTTCATAATACGATTTGGAGTTTATTGCGACCCTAATATACTAGTACATATATGAATTTAACCCTATACCGGCCAGAAAATTTTATTCGAATTTGATGCTGTATTTTGGTAGAGGAGGTTAATAAGAAGTCCCAAATCCAAATCCGTTGAAAAAAAATTATAATTTTTTTCTTTGATTTGGACGGGCATTGTTCCAGCCCCAAGAATATTAAAGGGCAAGGATTGGTTAAATATTTTTAAGCCATGTTTTCACAACGTGGACCTACAACCAGGTCTAAACATATTCGCGTGTGTTCGAAGCATGCTGCCGAATTCAAAATTTCAGGGATCCGCTCGATGCCATATTGTAACACTGGTCGGAAAGTGGTTAAGGCTAAATAACATTATTAACATACTTATAAAATAAATCTTAATTCACACTATTTATATTTAAACTATTTTATTTTTTTTATTTCTTTCAGGGTCATGCCGGACCTCATGGTCCTGTCGGTGTCAAAGGAGAACCTGGCCAACCTGGTATGCCAGGTATTTCTGGCTTACCCGGAGCTTCGGGTTTGAAAGGCGATCGAGGGCTTCCTGGTGAGATTGGTCCCATGGGACCACCCGGCCCTTCTGGACAGATTGTTTATGCTGATGTACCATTTGGTTTACAAAATACAACGCAGTGTACGTGTCCCGCTGGACCAGCCGGTTCTATAGGTCCACGTGGTCCACCTGGCTACGATGGTGCACCCGGTTTGAACGGTGAGCCGGGTCCAGCTGGTTCTATCGGTTTGACCGGCCTGCCTGGTTCAAAAGGCGAGAAAGGCGAAAAAGGTTTGCGTGGTTTGAGTGGGCTGAAAGGTGATCGCGGACCCGAGGGTCCACCAGGACAGGCCTTTTTCGCTGGTGGTTTCGAAGGCATGGCTATGAATGGTACCAAAGGAGAGAAGGGTGATAAGGGAATGCGTGGTCGTCGCGGCAAACCGGGAACAGCTGGATCCATAGGACCTCCGGGCAAACCAGGTCTAATGGGAGAACAAGGACATGCGGTAAGTACTTAAAAGAACAAAAAAAATAATTTTTAGTTTTTGTACATTTAAGAACAATATATTTAGATCTGAAAAAATCCAAACAAATTTAATTTTTCTTAATTTAAATCGGCTATGAAAAAAAGTACTGATTATTTTTTCAAATTTCTGGTTTTATTGGAAGGGTTGAACTTTGTCATTTAAGAATGGAACACAATATCATTCATATGACTACCACGACTGGCTTGGCAGTACCTCATCCCATCAACCCAATTTTTCAGAAACTTTTGCGATTTTTTCGCCCCGAATCTCTTCAATGCCAACTTCGATTTCATGTTTCAACGCTTGAATTGTCACAATTTCGGCTGATTATTCGATTTTCAAAAACAGTGCGTAAAATATTGATGGTTGCGTTGCCTGTGTGACATGTGGCCCCGTCTTGTTGAAACCAATTGTCATCCATGTCATTCTCTTGAATTTTTAGAAACAAAAATTCGTTGCTCATTTTCGAAGAAAAATGGCCCAGTGGTGGTAGTCATATGAATGATATTTTGTTCCATTCTTAAATAACAATAAAACCAGGAATTTTAAAAAATAATCAGTAATTTTTTTTATAGTCGATTCAAATTTTAAATGGCTCACCCTAAAGTTCAAAATTTAAAATATTTGGCAACCCTGGAACGAAAACATGGGCATAATGTATAAAAACAAAATATCCGTTCTCTCGAGTACTATAACGATGTTTACAATGAAATCTAAATTTCCTAAATTTCAGACAAGTTTTTAGTAAAAATCAAGCAAGTTTTAATGCCCTAGGGTATAAAATTAGTTCAAAAAAATTTATAATTTTTATATCTCTATATAAATTATATATTTTTAAGGAAACCAAAAATATTAAAATAACTTAAAAATAAATAATTTATTTTACTTTATATAAATTATATATTTTTAACTAATTTTTTGCAGAAAACCTCTTTAACCATGTGAAATACCACATCAGCATTTTTTTTTAAACAACATAAACAAATATTGTATTTTATTTTTTAATGCCAGCATAAAATAGTCTTTGAAAAAATCTCACCATAACTAACTGTGACAATAGCCTCTGTGACATAAAAAAACAACAACTTAACATATTTCGATGTTACTTAATGTGATAAAAAATAAGAAAAAAAAATTATGAATCTGGAAAAAAATTTCCAACCCAACGCAACTGACCCCATAACTGTATAAACAACATTGTTTACAATTTTGAAATTTTTTCTGGTACAACGACTACTACTATGTATGTATGCACTGCAACTGCACTGAGAAAAAATAGTGTGCAAATTATTGTAGAAGAAATTTCCTTCGGTCTAGAAAATTCTGTTGGTATTAATAATTTTACAATTGAAAACTAATAAATATTCATTTAAACAAATATTCAACAAAATTTTTGATTTCCAAAAATGTTCTTTTTAATTTACTAATTTTTAACTAAATATCATTTTGTTGCTAAAAATCTACAGCTGTTTTTGTTGCTTTAAAGGTGGCTCTTTTTAAAAGTGTATTACTTAATAAAACTCTACTACCATTGCCACAACAACTACCATTACCAACTATTACTAAACTACAAAAACCAAAAAACTTTGCCTTCAGCTGCAACAAGACTTGTTTATTTCATATTTGAATAAAGTGTGGCGGATTTTTTTTCTCTCATAAACTTATTTAAAAACAGGATAAATCCTGTAAATAGAAAAAAATATTTAAAAAGAAGAACAAAACAATATGGACATTTCGGGCTGATAACTAGGGTTAGGAAGTCTTTGTAATTACATGCTTGTTGAAGAACAAAGAATGAACAAAACTGCATCGACTTTTTAATGTGTATTATGCTATAAAAGCATATTTTGCTATAAATGCCTATTTTTGTTAATTTAATAGTATATATATATTTGAAGGCATATTCCGACAAATTTTATTGCATATTTTGCTATATATACATATTTTAATATAAATGCATATTTTTGTTCCATTTGGTATAAATGCATATTTGAATGCATATTTCGTCAAATTTTATTGCTATAACATGACATAAAAGCACATTTTTGTTTCCTTTGCTGTAAATGCGTATTTTGCTATAAATTAATATTTTGCTATAAATGCATATTTTACTATAAATGCATATTTTTGCTTCCTTTGCTGAAAGTGTATATTTGAATGCGTATTGCCACAAAGTTGATGGCCTATTTTATCAAAATATGCAAATTTTTATATAAATGCTTATATTTACATCCTTAGCTATAAATGTCTATTTTTGTTATCTTTGCTATTCATGTATATTTGAAGGCATATTCCGACAAATTTTATTGCATATTTTGCTATATATACATATTTTAATATAAATGCATATTTTTGCTCCATTTGGTATAAATGCATATTTGAATGCATATTTCGTCAAATTTTATTGCTATAACATGACATAAATGTATATTTTTGTTTGCTTTGCTATAAATGCGCATTTTGCTATAAGTTAATATTTTGCTATAAATGCATATTATACTTTCCCTTGCTGAAAGTATATTTCCACAAATTTGGTTGCCAAATTTTTATATAAATTTTTATATAAATGCTTATATTTGCATCCTTAGCTATTAATGCATATTTTGCTGTAAATGCACATTTTTTGGTTCCATTGCTACAAATGCATCTTCGAAGGCATATTTAGACAAATTTTATTGCCAATTTATAATTAAATTATTGGATTTTTATAATGAATATGCATATTTTTGCTTCCTATGCCTATTTTGCTATTGTGTATATGCATATTTTATAAATACATATATTTGCATATTTTGCTAAGAAATCATATTTCTAGCATATTCTTCAAAATTTTACTATAACTAATTTTGTACATCTTCTAAAAAAAATATTATTTATTCAAATTTATAATTAGCTTTTTTTTGGTTTATATTTAAATTATTTTTATTAAGAGGACAAAAAATAGCAAAAAAAAAATTCTTAACGCCAATTTTTAAGACAATAAATACTAAAATCTTATTAACAATATTAAAAATAAATATTTTAAAAATTGAGAATTCATGTGAGCTATATATCGTCAGCTAAAATACAAAAGACCGTAACTAACATTTTTGTTTTTTTACGGTAGAAGCAAAAACGTCAATATACATTTTAAAAAATTCGTTAATAAATTACACAGATTTGATCACAGAACGATACAATTTAGATGTATTATAGATCAATGCAGTACTTCATAATCATTCAATCTTATTGCAATATTTTGCAGGGCAACCAAAAAACTCGGAAAGTTAAAAACATCTCAAATTGGAGTTTTGTACTGGATGTATTTTAGCCCAATGAATCATAATCATAAATAAAACGAGTTTTGAAAATTCTGTTAATTATCCCCTTTTGAATTTCAGTTGGCGATATTAACTTCCTAGGCCTATTAATAACTACTGTAACTGTTGTTTAGCTACGTGTATTTAAAACTTTTCTTTTTTGCTACCACAGTATATTTTTCATAAAAAAATTATTAATATTTTGTGTTATGACATAAGGGGCGTGTTTTTTTTTTACCCCTGCAAACATTGTAAAGGAACTAGTTTAATTAATATGAAACTTATGATATGTAGGGTGGGGTATAATTGAGACTAAAAAAATATTGTTACTTTTGCCTTTTTATAAAATAAAAAAATGCTAAAAATTTAAACAAAATCTTCTAACTCTAGGTTAAATCGATCAAAGTTTGCTGCCATCAGTCAATTGGTGAACTATAAAAAAAAAATAAAAATTGAATAAACAAAGTAAGCGAAATGATAGTGGTCCATGCATTACTTTATAGCTTACTTCACTGATTTAATTTTTACAAGCGAAGAGCCCTAAGGTAATGTACCAACCCATTATCTTAAAGGTAATAAATTAAGTGGTACCATTTATGGTTATGAGGATGGAAAAGGTAATGTGCCAAAAAAGAGATTTTCATAAAAACAATTAACTTATAACAAATATTTTTTTTTATATAAAGTGGTCACGCTGGGAATTGAACCTGTGCTCTCTGGTTGCCAGTTAAGAACCCTACAAGCTGAACTATAGATGTCTATAATATTTGTTAACTTTAAATATAAAACAAATTGTTTTCCAAAAATAAGTCGATTACAGTGTAACCAACCAAATGGGAAAATTCTTATTTCCAACAAGCTGGGCCTATAACTGGTAGACCTAATTTGAGTACGCTAAATTCAATGCCGCTAACTGATTTTTTAAAGTAAGCGCTTGTTTTCGTCATATTCGCGGTTTAAATTCCGATGTTTAACTTCTAAAAACATATTTTTATACAATATGAGTAATTTATTTATAAATCAATTCTATTATACACTACATTACACTGTGTCACAGTTATTTTTTCACAAAAATACATTTTTCCCCAATTTTTTTTTTCAAATTTTAATTTGAAAAAATTTGATGAGGGAAAAATCGTATTGAAATCACCCAGTCAACAAAACACAATCGGCACAATGTTGGCAAACCGTAGGCGACAGTCAATTTTTGAAGAGAAACATTATTTAAGAAATAGCGATCACAAATAAATATATTGTTCTTAAAAAGTTTCTAGACATTAATTACACTAGTTTACTCCCTTAATAGTACATTTTTTTATGATTTTTCGAAATAATTTTAAAATTTTTGAAAATTGAAATCGTCGGAAGCAGTTTGACTATTTCGACTATATCTCGGTCTTTACAGATGGTATCAATATAAAGGCAATTATATAGAAAACAAACTTCATTAATGTTGTGCTACATAATAAACATTTGTCCAGGAAGAAATTTTCAGTCGTCAAAAAATAATTTATTAAAAAATCAATTAAATATATTTTACTAAAAATTTGTTGTTTTTTAAGAGAAGAACACTCAGGAAATTCTTCTTCTTACGGCTTTGGAAATTTCCTTTGCTAGAGGATATTAGGAATGTTTGTGTGTTGAAAAAAATATATATTTGACAAATAATTGTATATATTTTTATGTACCAATTTTGATTAATCGATTAATTGTATAAAATTATTTAAATTAATCGTTATTCGATATTTGGTAATTTTAAATTATTTGAACAATTATTTGACAAAATTTTTCGATTAATCGAATAAAAATTAATCAATTGAATACCTTGATTGAGAAAGTCATTAACAATCTTTTATCAATTGAATACCTTGATTGAGAGAGTCATTAACAATTTTCATTTTGCCTGGCCTACGATCAAAGGAATATTGCTGTCATCTGAAAGTTTGACCAAGAAAATTGTTTGAGAAATATAAGTACACCAGTACACCATCTGAAACTCGTTTCATCAGACCCCGTACCAAAAAGAACGCTAAGATGATCTCCATACTGTCAATCACTAAGAAGTGAATTGGAGTCTAAATAATTTACAAGATTTACACCATGCTCTCCATCACATTCGAGAGCGCAGAGCATATTGCGATTGGGAGGTAATTTTTCACTGTGTTGCAATACTAAGCGTATAAGTATATAAATTAGTACTCATAACAGCAACACATTTTGGGGGTAATTTAATGAAAATTTCCCATAAAGGTGCAAAATCAAATTTTTCCCCCTTTTTCAAGTTTTTTCATTTAAAATATTTCCTTTGTGAAATTCAGATTGCATAAGTGAAAATGGAATCGTATATCAACATATAAAATCTTATATGAGATTGATCATATATAAGTGTAGCTGATAATATATGTCCGTATTTAGCTCAGTACGTGATTGTATATGGTCTAATATATGACCACATATTTGATTTTGTATGTACCATATATAAGCATAAAATAAATTTCTCTAAAATGTAGTACGAGGGCGGATCAATGAGTCCGTGACTTTTCGAACTTCCCTCGTAGTTATATGAAATGCAACACTGCTGCCATCAAGTACCACCAGACTACTGTCAAATTTTGAGCAAGTTCCGTCAATTACTTTACATTAAACAGCTGTTCAAATCATACAACCTCGTGGATTTTTTAAAAATGGAAAAAAAGTGAATTTCGAGTGCTCATTAAACATTATTTTTTGCGAAAAAACGTCAATCAAGCCAAAGAAAAGCTTGAAAAATACTATGGGGACTCTTCATCATCGTTTTCAATGGTAAAAAGTACAAATGACGCTGAACGGCCAATTGAGGTCAATACACACGAAAATGTCAAAAAAAATCGCTGATATGGTGTTGGCCGATTGAAGAGTAAAAGTGCGTGAGATTGTTGATGCCATAGGCATTTCATATGGCAGTGTGGTTTCGATTTTAAATGATCAGTTGGATTTAAGAAAGCTGTCTGCAAGATGGGTGCCGCGTTTGCTCTCAATTGACCATAAACGAAATCGAGTGACAACTTTAACGGATTGTTTGGAGTTGTTTAACCGCAATTCGAATGAGTTTTTGCGGCGTTTTGTAACTGTGGATGAAACATGCATTCATTACAACACTCCGGAGAACAAGCAGCAGTCTAAACAATGGGGTTTTCCGGGTAAACCGGCTCTAAAGTAGGCCAAAGTAAGTTTGTCGGTCAATAAGTCAATTAACATCGAATACCTTCAAAAGAGAAAAAAAAATAAACGGCGAATATTATGCCAACTTATTGCACCGATTTAACGAGGATTTAACAAAAAAAACGACCCCATATGGCCAAGAAAAAAGTTCTGTTTCATCAAGGTAATGCACGGGTGCACACGTTTGTAGTCTCAATGGCAAAATTCCATGAATTGGGCTACGAATTGGTACCTCATTTGCAATATTCTCCAGATTTAGCCGCCAGTAACTATTTCCTATTTCCAAAGCTAAAGAAATGGCTCGGTGGAAAGAGATTTAGCTCCAACGATGAAAAATTATTAATCAAACAAATACCTATTTTATGGACCTCGAATGATCCCATTTTTTGGAAGGGATACAAAAATTGGAGTGACGTCGGACTAAGTGTATTGAGATAAAAGGAGATTATGTTGAAAAATATTTTTTTTTTGTTTTGCTAAAAAAAACTGTGCTTCATTCAAAAAGTCGCGGACTTGTTGATCCGCCCTAGTACAAACCATGATTTAGCCTTGAGGAGAAAAAAATTTCATATATTTCCATACGATTTTGAAGCACCATACAGCCCATGTATTATTATATATCATTCCATTTCCTCCTGGGTTATTAGAGCCGTTAAAAAAAATATTCATAAAGTTTGATTCTGATTAGATTGTATATATATTAAGGCCATCTGAGTTGTTGGTGAACCGAAATATAGCCGAATTTGTTAAACTGTTCAAAAAATGTTTTAATAAACTCCAAAATGTTTAAAAGTTAAAAAAAAGAAACTTTAAAATTGTTTTAGGCGATTTTCGAATTTTATTAATATTTAGTGCGCAAAATTACTGTAAAAATTAAGTTATTAAGTTATTAAATATTATATATTTTTATATCAACAGGGACGTCCAGGTATGCCAGGACCAAAAGGTGATATTGGACCTAAAGGACCAAAGGGTGATACAAGCGGACGTGAAGGAGTAAGTACAAAATACTATAAACACAAATGATTAGATTTTTTTTAGTTACTGTTATTTTACATTTCAAATAAGAATTATATATAAATTTCTCCCCTTCGCCTTAGTTGTATCCAAATATTTTAATTTATAAATATATCTTTCAAATATTCCATATTTTCTTTATCATGATATTTTAAAAAAAGGAAAGAAAAAATGCTTAAAATATGCTCCATTGCGATTTGTTTAACTTAATTCTAGCGCAATGAATGACAACTCTTCAAAATATGAAATAAAATTGCTTTTATAAAAGCTCCTTTCATAAAATACTTATCATTATATTCGTCATGTATAGACAAATGTCAGAGTAAAAAAGAAAACATAAGAAAAATTGTTCAAATTTGTTGTTTCCATTTCAACTTTCCTTAAATCTTCTAAGTTCTTGTATGTATTAACCTAAATTTTTTTGCACACAGGTATTTTAAATATGGCTTTTTAAAATAATGAATTCATGAAAAGTAAATGTCATTTTAAAATAACAAAGGCGAAAAAAAAAATATTAAACAAAAAAAAAAAAAAAAAACAAATTTTTAAATTTTTATAAAGATACGGAAAGAACAAAAATTGTTATTAAGGCCCTTAATAAATTCAAAAATAAATACAAATTGATAAAAGGTTTTGAAATATATTTGGATATTTTTTAAAATTTCATTAAAATTGATAAACCTGAATTTAGTATAGATTTTATTTATCCAGTTCGCACCAACCCTAAATTTATTTTTCTATATATAAAAAAATTTAATTTTTTTTTTGTCAGGGCACGTAAAGCTAATTTATCCTAAATGTTTTACGTTTGCAAGGAAATGGTTAAACTATTGAAATATGTTGTACATTTAATAGTTTTGCCATTGTTAACATATTTTTCTTACTAACGTACATTTATATAAAATCAGATTTTGTTATGGTAATTATTTTACATCATGTAAATAATTGCACAAAATTTTTAATATGAAATTTTTAGATTTAAATTAAGCATTCCTTTATTGTCATTTAGTGTTTTTTTTTTGTAAATTCTACAATTTTAAACGCTGTTAACATATTCTTTCCAAAGTGTAAATAATGATAACAAAAATAAGGTGATTAAATTTAAACAACTAAAAAAATTATGTGTATGCATAATTTCTCTTAAAATTAGTTTTTTTACAGTTTTATCATTGTATCTAAATATTATGTAATTAAATCAATACCTTATACACAATTTGAAGCATTTTCTGAAATTGTTTACATATTCTTTACATTGAGTAAATACGTTTTTTTAACTTTTATTGCTCTAATTTCTTGCGAGCATTTTATTTTTAAAATAAACAATTAATAAGGAAAGTTTTTACATTTGTTTAATTGTTTACATATTCTTTATATTATGTAAATAATTAAAACTAAAGTATCGTAGTATACATTAAGTATAATTTTTAGATTCTATTCATTTAATTGTATTATTTACGTTATTCTTTAGCATATGTAGAGCAGTGTAATTAATAACACAAATAAATTTTGCTCTTCATAAAAAACCAGAAAGCAGTAACTCTAACATTTTTTACATTTTTACCACTGTTTTTAGTTTGTTTTTAACATCTTATATACGTCAAGTTTATATGTATATTCTTTACCTATGGTGTACATATTCTTTACTATTTTTTTAATTTTTATTGCACTAATTTCTTGAGAGCATTTCACTTTTAATTAACAATTAATAAGGAAAGTTTTAACATTTGTATAATTGTTTACATAAAATAAATAATTAAAACTAAAGGAGTGTAGTATATATTAAATATAATTTTTAGGTTCAATTAATTTAAATGTATTATATATATTATTATTGTTACCATATAAATCAGTGTAAATTTTACTCTTCATAATAAACCAGAAAACAGAAACTCTAACATTTTTTACAGTTTTACCACTGTTTCAGTTTGTTTTTAACATATTATATACCTCAAGTTTATATATTCTTTACCTACGGTATACATATTCTTTACTTTAGGTAAATAATTTTTGTTAATTTTTTTTCTTGTACTTACGAACATTTCACTTTTAAAATTAGCAACTAAAAATTAAGTTCTTGCTAATTTTACATTAATATTATTGTTTACATATTCTTTACATAATGTAAATAATTAAAACGAAAGGATTATAGTATACATTGAATATAATTTTTAACTTATATTCAATTAAATATACTCTTAACATAATTTTTTACTTCATGTAATTAATAACTCAACAAGATTTTCCTCTTACCACTGTCTAACATTAATATTAATCTCATATATATACCACGTAAACAATTACAAATTATGTATAATAAAAAATTGTTGTTCAAAGATGATATTAAAATTTTTAAGAAGTAAATATAAATTTAAAATTTATATAAATAAAAAACTTTCTTAAAAAATTTGCATTGAATTTAATTAAGCTTTTATTAAGACAAAGAAGAAAAAAAATGACAAAAATTCACTTAAAAATTTATTTTAACAAAGTTATAACAATCTCTTTTTAACCAAAGAAAGTAAGTTGCTAAATAATTGTGATAGTTTTTCCTGTTTTTTTTTTCTTTTGTCATATTTTGCATCAAACTAATACAATATATGATAGAATTTCCAGTTAGAAACACCTTTTAATAAAACTTACAACACATCAGCAACAATATCAACAGCATAATAATAAAAGCCATTTTCTTAATACCCATGTAGTGAATGTGTGTATACGTGAGTGTGTTAAAGTTGGCGTATGTGTGCTAAGACTTTAACGACTAATAAAGCCTTTTACTATACTACCATTGTACTAGTATCATGGTACTTTAAATGACTTTTCTTGACTACTTTCGAGACTCATTACGATAAATACACAAAACAAGCAAATACTGTTATGAAAAGTACTTACACACACTGTAGGACAATACTATGGGCCTTTTAATAGTGGGTATGTTCAGTGGTGCCAGATAAAGGAATGTATTTCTAGACAAGTTGTTGTGAGAAAGAATTTAAAGATTTGCCTTAGTTTAGCAGAATTTACTTAATATTTTGCAATTCAATATATTTCTGTTAACTTCTATATTGAAGCCTCTTGCACAACTATCTCTTAAGTTAAAATAAGGTATAAAGATAACTATCTAGGCGTATACTTGATATGTAAATAAAAATGTATTATTACTCATACGCCTAGTGTTACTGTGTTTTGCTTTATACAAACTATCTCCGGTGGGTTGGATTAAGTGGCAGCTCACGCTATCATAAACTTCATTTTAAAAGACCACACCAACCGTAGGGAGCTGATATCCGGAGAAATAAAGCCAATTTGAAAGATTGCGATAACCGATAAGATCAGCCAACTCTACGTCTGCTATCAACGGCAGTCGTATTAAACTCGCAAAAGACTATGTCGGATGCCCTGCAGTGGCATGAAATTATATAGGAGATGACCTACCGCCTCCTCTTCAGAAGGTTTGCCAAAACTACTTACCCTATGTTTTTTTTTCTTATCTTTAAAATGAAACAACATAATTTAATTTTTTTTTTTTTGATCTTTAACTTTTTTCCTATATTTTTTTTAAGAGAAAAAACACTCAGGAAATTCATCCTACTAATTAATGCATTGCTTTCTTCGGAAAGGTGATAAAGGAGAAATGAAATATGGTAAAAGATGAAGGGCTTGAAAAATGGCAACACTGTAATTGCGCGAAATGATAAATCTTAGAACAGTTATTTCCTGTCATCTGATGGGGCGTGGGCGATCTTCTTAAAACATTTTAGTTCATAATATATTTATATTATTTCGGTAAAGTTAAGTATGCGGGCGGATCAATAAGTCCGTGACCTTTCTAACTTCCCTCGTAGTTAAATGAAATGCAACACTGCTCCCTGTTAGTAAACTACTGTAAAATTTTAAACAAGTTCCGCCATTTACTTTGCATTTAAATGCTGCTCAAAACACACAACCTCGACGATTTTTTTTAAATAGAAAAAAGTAAATTTCGAGTGCTCATAAAACATTAATATTTGCGAAAAAAACCGTCAATCAAACCATGGAAAATATTAATAAATACTCTGCACAATCGATTTTAATGGTAAAAGAGTGGTTAACTGACTTTCGTTGTGGCCTTACAAACACAGAAGACTCCAAACTTTCTGGACGCCCAGTTGAGGTCTCTACACCCAAAACAATTGAACAAATTCACGATATGGTGTTGGCCGATCGGAGATTGAATGTGCGATAGAATGTGGAAGACATAGCCATCTTATATGGCTCTGAACGATCACTTGGGTATGAGAAAGCTTTCCGCAAGATGGCTGCCGCGTTTGCTCAAAATCGACCACCAACGGACAGCTTAGTTTCCATGCCAAAAATTAATAAAGTAGACTACGAATTGCGCCCTCATTCGGCTTTTTCTCTGCATTTAGCCCCAGTAACTATTTCCTATTTCCCAACCTAAAGAAATGGCTCGGTGGAAAGAGATTTACCTCCAACGATGAAATTATTGATCAAATAAATGGACCTTGAAAAATCCAATTTTTTGTAAGGGCTACTAAAATTAGAGAAACGTTGTTTATTGAGCTAAAATGAGATTATGTTGAAAAATAATTTATTTTTTACAAAAAAAAACTGTGTTTCATTCAAATGATCAGCCCTCGTGCTATAGAAACACCGAAGGATGACGTTGCGATGTCTATGAGTGATAGAAAACTTATATATAGTTCTAAATTGATGTTGCTTTCGCTGAGAATCGAGCCCGCAACCTACTGCGTAACAGTTGAACGCATTTTCGAGGGCGGAAAAAATTTTCTTTATTTCTCAGCGTAATCTCCTTTTAGCTCGATACACTTTTCCCAGCGATATTCAATGGCTTCGATGCCGTATTTCTGGTAAGAAATATCTAGCTACTTAAAATAACCATTAACCGTAAATCTTTTACCATCGAACCATTTTTTCAAGTTTGAAAATAGAAAATAATCAAATGACGAAACAGAGCTTGAACAATGTGCCATCAACATGCACAAGGAGATCTGGTGCTATCACAAAAGTCCTGTCTGATGACCCGGATGTGGACAAGACAAAGGTAATCTTAAGGCTGGAGAACTGGCGAACATGATATGAATTTTCACAGGCTATTTTACACTACGATCACACCTTTCAAAATCGAGATGGAGTGACTCTGAGGTATGTAGGGCCTGTGGGGAAGACAATGAGACCCTGGTGCACTTCCTTTGTTTTTGCTCGGTATTTACAAGGAGTAGGGTAAGGCACGGGGACGTTATACCTTCTTTGGGGTGCAACATTGCACGACACCGCCCTCATTAGCTTTTGAAGATTATATCACCTCATTCTCCATCGTTCTGGAGGCAGCTTCGGGGGTTGGGTTTTCGCAATCTTATCGGATATTCCCATTGAAAGCTTCCAGAGTCTGTAACTTGTTGACATAAATACGTGACTTAAAAAAACTCTAAAGCAAAAAAGTCTGGAGCAGTTAAATTGGGTGATCGTGCTGCCAATGCAACAAGATCTTAGGCGATTCGGAAACGTATTCATCAATTCACCAATGTCGAGCAAGCCGCGTGTGCAATTGTGCTGTCCTATTAGAACTACATGTCCCCCAGTCCCAATTCATCAATTTGCGGCAAAAAAGAAAAAAAAAAAAACTCGTTGATCTTAGTTCTGTATCGCTCACCAGTCACAGTATCTGTGTTACCAACGGTGTCCGATGACACCTTCGGCGAAATGGCGGGCTATACAGTGATTGAATGGATGCAATGGCCCTTCGTGTATGATACGTGGATTTTCAGTGCCCCACTTGCGCTAACTTAATTTATTTACGTATCCTTTAAGAAAAAAATAGGACTAATGAGTTATTCTGTAAAAAAAATTGTCACGCCTCTTCGGCGTTCTTGGGGAGTATATTCTGTATCTGTTTACTTCAAAAATATGAAAATAAAAGTGACAGTTGCCGCCATTTACCAAAGTAATAGCATCTTCCGATAGGGTGACACATTTTGGCATACCTTGTATATTGTGCACCCGCCCGAGTCTAATGTCCTATCTGCCTGTCAGCCATCTAGTTACCTAGACAGTTAGTCTGGAAAAATCTCAGTTACTCGTACTGAGAACAGATTTATTACGCCCCAGATCGTAGGCGGGCAACGTGAGCTTCACTGTACTACAAGTGTCCAGTCCACACCATCTACCCACCGTAGGTGCCACCTGGCTATCGATAAAGATACCCACGGTTTTCCGAGCTCCAACCGCATAAAAGAGTATGTTTGATAGCCAAAATCTCCGCCTGAAAGACACTAGCATGATCATGTAACCTGAACAGCCCAGATTCTTCCCCATTACTAATCTTAAAATCTTCGATGTATAACCCGATGACAAATCCAGCTGTTAAATCCCTCCTGTCCCATTCCTCGCTGGAAGAAAAAATTACCCGAAAAGGTCTGTTGAATTCAATCCTAAAAGTTAAGTAGTCAGATTATAGTCTGAGTAGCGGAACATCTGGTTGAGAGGACTAGCAGGTTCGTAGGTTCTGATCTTCCCAGAACCCGTAGCAGCAAGCTATGCCGCACTGCTTGAAGAAGTCGCGTACGATGGCCGTATATAAACACAACACCATTTTTCGACTCAAACGTCTTCTTGAACCAAACATCTACCTGCAGGGGTTGAACTGACTGTCGTCTTCCTAACCCTGTGCTCGATCTTAAGATTCCAGGATAGTTTCAAGAAAAGGAGAGAAGGAAAGTTTAAAATTAAAGATTTTCTTTGAATATTAATTTCTCACTATCGATTTATTAACTAAAAGTTAAATATATGACAAAAAATTTTTCCCTCTGTTCCATAGTACACCTGACCAATAAAGTTTTGTTGTTGTTACAAAATATTATTGTCTCACATTCTTATTTATGTTACGTATCCTCTAAAGTCAATTATGATAATAATGTTTGGTTTGGCTGATAGACTGACTGAGTGGCTACCGCCTTTGGTTTGGCTCCTAGTACTAATAACCATGGTTTACATTTTGTTTTCGTTGTTGTTGAAGGGATAGTTGGATTAAGACATACGCTTAAGAGTACAAGGTGTAGTGTGTTTGAAAAGTCATTACTACCATACCTTCTGTATGGAAGCTTAAATGGTAACATTATACCATTCACACTTAATGATATCCACACACACCGAACTCAACCGTGTGAATATGTCTACTTGCATATTCACAAATGTAATAAATGACTTTGGTGGAATATGCAAAGGTATGCATATTCCCACAAGTAGTTTTAAGCACCTATCTTAAGGTAGAATTTTAAGACAATAATAAATAAAACGTAGACATGAACGGTCGCACAAGCGGCTGTTCAAATCAAATTTAAACCTTTTAAGACTACATGGCGATCCTGCCATTTTTATAAATTTGAGTGAAAAAAAAAAAAAAACATTAATTAAAAATGGTTAAGAAAACTATAAAAATTTTAACAAAAACATTTTTATAAATTTGAATGAAAAAAAAAACATAAATTAAAAATTGTTAAGAAAACTATAACAATTTTAACAAAAACATTTTTATTAACCAAATTAAAGTTAAGAAAGTGAATTCTTTACCTATAATATAAAAAAAAAGAAACAGTGACCGAAATAAGAAAAATAGAAAACCAAAACTGATTAAATGAAAATTGTACACTGCGGCCAAGGCAGTGTTGAAGGAAGAAACAGGTGTGGCCGCTTCAAAAACTACAACTAAACTGCAGGAACCAACACTTCAACCATCATCAACAACAAAACCAACTTTAGCAACAAAAACAACAACAGCCACATCATCAGGAAACAACACGACATCGGCTGCAAAATTTCAACAACTAAAGCAAAAATAAAAGATAAGTTTACATTTATAAATATTGTTATAATTATTTAGAAAACTAAAATGTAAAACGAAGACAAGAAATTTAGAAATTTTGATTTGATTGGAAACTATAAAAGGAAAAATTTGAGAACGTGAAAATATTAATTTTGAATAAAAATAAGTTATAATTACAATATAGGATATATTTTAACAAAGGAAAATTTTAATATAGTTAGCATGGGAAAGCCAGAATCCAAATTGGAAAAACCTAACGCGAACGTTATAACCAACGTTGAGGTTGTCGACCACACGAACCAAATCGATTCCTTGTGGTACCTCAGTTTGTGCTTGACTTTAATAAGTGGAGCTAATTTATTACTTAAGCTCTACTTACTGCACAAACGAACCCTTCGCAAGAGATATATGAGCAGAGGCGACAACCTTGATAAGGTTTAGTTACACTACAATTTTTAATATTTTTCTTTTTTGCGTTTTTCTTTTATGCTAATGCGTAAATGGCATCAAGTGCCAGCCATATATTTTAGAATAAGGGCATTAAGTGCCAATTCTCTTGAAAATATTTTTAATTTAATTTTTTCTGTAATTTTAATCAAAATTGGTAATTTCGCCACTTGATGATATATTTTATTTCAGGTGCGCGAATGGCACGGAGATTTTTAATTCATTTATACGCGGTATATGCGCTGAGTTAATATTTTGACTAGCGTATTTTGAGTTTTTTACATGGACTGGGGACAGATCGTCACCAAGTTAAGGTTGATTAAAGAATACTTTGATAGGTCCTACAAGTGTCTGAACACTGATAGACCTACCAAGGACGAGACGGTAGAAAAACACGTAGGTGTATTATTGGACCGTTTCGAGCAAATTAGGGTATTACTTAACGTACATTACTATCGGCTCTCACCTTCTCATAAAGCAGCTGCCGAAAACTTCTTTACAGACGTTCGAGGTAAACTCGCCAACGTCTTGTCACGAAGGGGATTGGACGTAAAACTCCCAAGCACTCTTCACGAGAGGCTAATATATAACACGGAAGGCCAAGGTGCGGAAACTTCAAGCTTGGCCCAGGCTCAAACTGAAAATCCTCCTGAAAGCCCAATAATGGCTCAAACAGTGACCCAATTTCTTGGTTTAGCCTCAAAACTTCTACCGGAATTTGACGGCAAACCGGAAAATTTAGAAAGTTTTTTGGACGCAATTAGTCTAGTGGATTCCATTAAGGAAACCCACGAAGCAGTGGCTGTTAGTTTAGTGAAAACTAAATTAAAAGGTACTGCTAGGAGATTAATAAACTCCGAAACGACGCTAGCGGAGATAGCGGCTAAATTAAAGGGCTCGGTAAAAGGAGAATCAGTTAATGTTTTATCGGCAAAACTTATGAACATACGGCAATCTGGCAAAAACGCTAATGCCTATGTTAAAGAAGTAGAAGACCTTACTAAGGCTCTGCAAAGTGCCTACATTTCTGATGGTCTACCAGCAGATGTCGCGGGCAAATATTCAACGCAACAGGCGGTGAAGGCTATGGCCAAAAATGCCCAAAATGAAAGAGTAAAACTGATCATAGAATCAGGCCAATTTGCTGACATGAATGAACTTGTTTCAAAATTCATCAGCAGTTGCACCGAGGCGTCGGGCCAACTTAACTCGGTCATGTTTTACGGTTCCAATGGGCGTAATAATAACCGGTATCGCGGCAACGGTCGTGGTGGCGGAAACAGCCGTAATACTAATCGGAATAACGACAATAGACGTTACAATAATGGTAACGGATATCGTAATGGCAACGGTAATAATAACCGTAATAGAGGCCGTAACAATAACTCCAACAATAACTGGAGTAGAAATGGGACCATACGTCTGATAACCGACAATGAATCGGGAAACGGACAAGATCCCCTGAATACGCAATAGATAGTAAAATTTTTAATATAAATCTAAGTCTCTACAGTTATATCAATATTAGGTCGTCACTGAATGAGAATAAGTCCACATTTCTAGTAGATACAGGTGCCGATATATCTGTAATTAAAGTCGGTCAAGTTCTTAACGAACAAATAGATGAGAGTAAATGTACGAATATTAGCGGTATAGGCCAGGGATTATTGAATACCATAGGTAAAGTCGAAGCGGATTTGAAAATTGGAGATCTCCTTATTGGACATGAATTTCATGTTGTAGAGGATAACTTTCCGATTCCGTGTAATGGAATTATAGGTATGGATTTTATTAGGAAATATAGATGCATTTTGGATTATCAGAATGACGCTGATTTTATCATTTTGAGACCAGATAATTTCCCATATTACGTATCGATGGCATTGATGAATGCACCTAATATTAATTCCATATCACTTCCTTCTAGATCAGAAGTAATTAGATTAGTCAGTATTCAATCGACTGAGAAAGAGGTATTGATTCCTCATCAAACGCTACAAGATGGTGTTTATGTTGCTAATACGGTGACATTGGGATCAAGGCCTCTGGTTAAAATTGTCAATACAACGGACAAAGATTTAATTATTCCAAATGTTCAAATAAGAACAGAGAGTCTTAACGACTATGAATTTGTCCGACCAGGCCGTGAATCGCGAAATGATAGGGAAAAATTAGAAAAATTGTCTAGAAATTTTCCGGAATTTGTAGACGGAAAGTTAAGGAAATTATGTTCCGAATACATAGACGTTTTTGCATTAGAAACTGAGAAAATCAGTCCTAATAATTTTTATAAGCAAAAACTGAGACTTAACGATAGACAACCAATATATATAAAAAATTATAGAATACCACACTCTCATAAGGAAGAGGTGAATAGACAAGTGGATAAACTCATAAATGATGATATAGTCGAAGCGTCAGTTTCCGAATATAATAGTCCAATTTTATTGGTACCAAAGAAACCGTTACCGGGTACAACTCAGAAACGATGGAGACTAGTGGTTGACTATAGAGGAATTAATAAAAAGCTTATCGCTGATAAGTTTCCACTTCCTCGAATAGATGATATTTTGGATCAATTAGGTAGGGCAAAATTTTTTTCATGCTTGGATCTGATATCAGGTTTTCATCAGATAGAATTAGAAGAAGAATCTAGGGACATAACGTCATTTTCGACTGAAAAAGGTTCCTATAGATTCAAAAGATTACCGTATGGTATAAAAATCGCACCGAACTCATTCCAAAGAATGATGTCGTTAGCTTTTTCAGGCCTGTCACCAGCCCAAGCTTTCTTATACATGGACGATTTAATCGTCATTGGTTGTTCTACTGACCACATGTTACAGAATTTAAGAGAAGTATTTGGCATGTGCCGAAAATACAATCTCAAATTACACCCGGATAAGTGTTCATTTTTCTGTCGTGAAGTGACATTCCTCGGACATAAATGTACCGACAAGGGAATTTTGCCAGATGAAAGCAAATTTTCGATAATTGAAAATTATCCTACACCGAAGAACGGTGATGAAGCTAAACGCTTTATTGCATTTTGTAACTATTACAGACGGTTTATACCGAACTTTGCAGAATCATCTCGGCACATAACTAGGTTATCTAGGAAAAATGTCCCTTTTGAATGGACTTTGGAATGTGAAAATTCCTTTAGGTACCTTAAGAACCAATTATTGAATCCAAGGATTCTAAAATATCCGGATTTTGACAGAGAATTCTGTATAACAACAGATGCTAGCAAAAATGCATGTGGGGCTGTTCTGAGCCAGGATTATAAGGGCATTCAGTTACCAATTGCTTATGCATCCAGATCTTTCACTAAAGGTGAAAGCAATAAATCGACAATAGAGCAGGAATTGGCTGCTATTCATTGGGCGATACAATATTTTAGACCATACGTTTATGGTAGAAAATTTCTGATAAAAAGTGATCACAGACCACTAACCTATCTATTCTCGATGAAAAATCCATCGTCAAAATTGACGCGTATGAGACTGGATTTGGAAGAATATGACTTCGTAGTCGAATATATCAGGGGAAATGAAAATCACGCGGCAGACGCACTGTCGCGGGTAGAATTCACGGACATTAGAAACATAGGTGTTAACAACATACTGAAGGTTAAAACTAGACTTCAGGCTGCAAATGAGAAAAAAAGTGTGAATACCGGAATAACGGGCACACGTAACGAATCGGTAAATGTAAGAGTATATGAGGCAATTAATGCCCAAGAGTACAGAACAATGCCACGATTGCATTTTTCAAAGGATAAATTTACTATCCAAAAAGGAAAGTATAAACTTTCGGAATATAAGTTGCATGACTTAGTTACTAATGGAATCGTTGACTTAGGTCGACTCTTTCCAAAGCTTGAAAAAGTAGCTGGTAACGTAGGTCTGACAACATTGCAACTGTCACTAGATGACAGTTTGATCAGAACCCATGGGAAGAATGACTTTATAAATAAAGGAAATAAAACCTTGCAAGATTTGAAAATAGTACTCACTCCAGCATTAATGAAAATCGAGAACGATTCGGATAAATTAAAAATCATGCAGAAATATCATGATGACCCACTATGTGGAGGTCATCCGGGCATAACTCGCATGTTGCGAAAGATCAGATTGAAATATCACTGGAAAGGCATGACGAGGGATATCACTCGCTATATTAGAAAATGTGATAAATGCCAACGGAATAAGTCTAGATTCAAAAACAGGGAACCCTTA